>OU343220.1:87832812-87958600 GCA_910596185.1 Chrysanthemum makinoi | reverse complement strand
AAAACTAAATAGTCATAAACTTGGCTAACACCCAAAGATGTTAGCCCATAATCTCAGTAACAATACACAATGATCGAATAAAAGCTACACAAATATAAATCATAATGAAATTGAAATGATAAAAGAATGATTAATAAAGGTAAGGGATACTCGAGATGCCCTCCTGGCGATCCGTGGTGTTTTATGACATTCCTTGCCTCCTAAACTAGTCTGGTGACTCTGTGGTATGTAGTGATAGTGTGTTAAAACCGAGGTGTGAGCCCTCTATTTATACTTTTCAGTCTGCCACCCGATACGGCGTATGCAACTTCTCAATAGGCATATTGAGTGACTTGGCGTGGGCTCCACTCTTATAATATTCCAGAATAATCCTTTTTAGCCGCCATTCTAAACGACTTATGGAATAACCTTATACGCCGTATCCCTCTCAGTTTCACTACAGATCCATATTAAGCGAATCTTCATATATACGGCGTATCATCAATGTTGGATACACCATATTCTTCTCTTTGACTTTCTTATCTCATTTGTAGACCAAGTTTAATATACGGCTTGTGTACAAATGGGAATACGCCGTATTGCTTAATAGCCAGGCAAGGTTTTTTTCCTTTAAGTTTAATGATACCATGTATGGCATATTCCTCATACGCTATACAGAATGTCAGCTCATTATGCATTTCTTTAACTTCTTCATTTTTGATTCAAATGATGCCGAAATGCTCATTTTCCATAATTGCTACATAAACACTAAGAATCACAAACGTAAACGTTTAAGTAACGATTCTTATACAAAATGATAAAATATGAGCAATATATACGGGATAAATGATTTATAAAGATAGTACTTATTTGATCACATCAGAATGCGCTCTTCTTTTAGCAAATTCCAAACCCATCGAAATATGGGCAGGTTTCTAACTGGTTGACACCACATAAATACCCTTGCCAACCACCTTGATAAACTTCGCCGTGTTGATAATAATCTTAGTATCCTCGATTATAATCTCTTTGAGCTATTTTTTCAAATCTATTACAATCACCTTCATTCATGAACCTCACAAATCCAAATCTACTGTTGAGCTTAGTTTTCTTAAAGGCTAAATATAAATCTACCACGATTCTGTATCTGCCGAACATCTTCCACAAAGCATTCTAAACCCAGGAATCAAGGAATTTAGTGAAAAAGAAGGATGTTGCTTTCTTTCGCATGACCCTGTAGGAATTAGAAGGGCGATTATCAACCCTCTACGAATTAACATGCCCATTCTATCCACATTAAGTGGTCGAAACCTGTTTCGGCGATGTCTTCTTTTCACATGCTCCCATATTCGTCTTCATGTTGATCACCAATTGACGTTTTGTTTTCTCCACCTACAGAGAGAACACGTAATCTTATGAACAACATTAAAATCCTAAATATGTCTTTTTATTAATCGAACTGAGTTTGAATGCTTGAAGATGGAATACTTAATCTTTTTAAAGATACTGAATAATTCTAGAGACTTTTGTCGAAGAAACTTATATTATATTATGCTTTAATTACTTAAGTTTAGTTGCGAAACTTTTTGATTTATTAGACTTATGTTTTGTTTTTATTCGCTGGATCACTTATGACACTTTTTGATTTGTTAATCTAATTTTGAAAATTTTTATGTCTTTATTTGTGGCTTTTATATGTTATGAAGTCTACTTGATTTTTTAAAATTTTTTATTATTATTAATTTTTTTTAGTGTTCGATTTGCTTTATCTCTTTTATAATTGATTTTTATAATTTGGTTTGGTTTGGTTTTGATTTTGATTTTCCTCAAATCGATAAACTCGAATCATGCAACCCGAACGAAAACCGAATCGATGAACACCTCTACAAACAACTTCATTTTCAAATCACATATACTTAGTTGGTTCTTTCTTAAGATTTATTACGTAATACATAAATATGATGTTTGTTAGGATTTAGTAAATCCAGTTATTAAAGTGTCGGTCACCTCAAGTATATGTAATCGTTAGAAAGCTCGTAGTCGTAGTTATTTACTGTTAAGTAGTATTTTGTTAAAGTAACACCGGGAGGATGGACGTCTTTACCCAATCGATGCCCGATCCACGTACCGTAGGTGGCATTTGTGTAAGACTATAAATACTCTCTACCTCCCAAGGTAGAGAGTTGGAGCTCATAATAAGATTTTTCACTTTCTCTCACTAAGTTCCCAAACCTCTAACTATTCCTCTCTCTAAAACATCATTTTTGTACGCCTCTTGTGATCAAGGTTTGATGTGTTTGTGAAATCCAATATGTTACAAATGGTATCAAGAGCCATGGTTTGATCATCTCTCTTACATATCCTTGGATTTCTAGTGGTTTTAGATGGTTATTGAGTTTGAAATAGTTTAGTGGTTTTTGCATCATTTGGATCATTTTTGTGTTAAAGTTTGAATTTTGAGTGTACTTTAGTGTTTAGAATCATTGTAAGTGCTTGGGTTTTGATTTGGAAAGCTTGAATCATCGTGGTTGGGCTTGTTTTGGATTGAAAAGTGTGTTTTGAAGTTTTTGCTGTAGCACTGAGTCTCATTGTGAATTTCTTCGTAGCTTACTTGCTTCAAGAATTTCTAGCGAAGTTGTAGTGTTAGTCGTGAGTTTAATTTGTCTATTGAGACGTCCGACAAACAAGACAAGTTAGTGGATTCTCCACTACGGCTAGCTTAATTGGTGGGGTTAGCGACCGCTTTCATTTATTCTAGCGAACTTGTACTTATTGTTCTCACGACTTGACATAATGACTTGGATACTTAGCGAAGTTGCTCTTAGCTTACTTGTCCGCTAGAGATTTGGTGCTTTAGTGACTTGTGTTCAACTTACTTAGGTCTTAGCGACTTGATTCATAGCAACTTGAGGTTTAGCGAGTTGCTACTTAGCGACTTGGTTCGCTGATACTTAGCTTAATTTGGTTGAACTTTTGTTTCTAATACGGTTTTCTTGATTTAGTAAAATCCCTGAAAGAATCTATTTCCGGTTTAATCATAGAGTTATAAAATCCGTGAAATCTTAAACATGTCTACCAACGTATCTACAATCATCTCCATCGTTGTTGAGGATGTCGCAAGTACTGTTCGATACTCGCCCACCCATGCTTGACAGAACCGACTACTTACTCTTGGGCTCAATGAATCGATTGTACCGCTGGAAAGGAAAATGGGGTCAACATTCTCAAATCCATTGATGAAGGACCGTGACGATTGAGAGACTACAAGAGACATAATTGATACGCAGCAGATGGAACAATGATCTTTGGAATGGATGCACCAAAGATGTATGATGAGCTCAATGATAAGGAGAAAAAGAGATTCGATGATGATATCGTGGCTTCAAACATTATACTTCGTGGTCTTTAAAAGATATCTACAAACTGATCAATCACAACACCGAAGCCAAGGCAATGTGGGATAATGTCAAGATGCTTTTCTCGTGTTCTCATTAACTAAGGAAGACAGAGAATCACAACTCTATGATGAATTTGAGCACTTCAAGATGAAACCAGAAGAGAGTATCTATGAATATTATGTGAGATTCCACAAGCTTATGAATGATATGAGGAATATCAAAATGACCATGCCAAATATTCAGTTGAACTCAAAGTTTGTGAACAACATGAATCCCAAATGGCACAAGTTTGTCACCTCTGTGAAGCTAACCAAAGGATTGAAGAACACAAACTATGAGCAACTATATGCCTTCCTTCTTCAGAATGAGAGACATGCTATGTTTGAGAAAAGGATTCTTGAACAGTTCAAAACCAACCATGGAGAAACAAGTTCCTCAAATGACTCAACAGCCTTTTACACAAATGTTGGAATTACCACCAAAGCTTCTCAAGTCATACCCATGGGTAATGGTAATTACAAACTCATCCTTGATCCAGCATATAAGCCTCTAGACCCAAACACATTCATGGAAAACTTCATCAATCAACTGTCTCTCATGGTTAGTCAAAACATGAACTCTCTCCCACACACCAACAATATCCTAACAAAGATCCAATCCACACAATCAAGCAACCGCCGAGATGGGAAGGTTATGGTGCAACCAGCTCAAGAAAGGCAAGATGAACAAGGAAGAGGAGGAGTTGGTAGAGATATGTGGTAAATCGTAATAGGGAAGGAATGGAAATTAAGGACAAGCAAAGCCGATCAAGTGCTACAACTGTGGTGGTGATGGACATATAGCTAGAAACCATCCCCAAAACGCATACAAAATGCAGAGTACTTCAGAGACAAGATGTTACTTGTGCAAGCTCAGGATAATGGAGATGTGTTGGATGAAGAGGAGTTGTTGTTTCTTGCCGAGGCAATGCCAAGACATATGATGCGATGTGGATGAGCATCCAATTCAGAGATAGGTCATAATCATCGAATGCCTTTCAAGTCAGCGAATGTGATGCATACGACTGACGCTGCCGATGATGAACCCATCGGACAACAATTTTCATGGCTAGCATTTCTCCAATGGTCTCTCCAAAGGTCCCTCACCACGCAAGTCTGGTCCATCCAAAGAATCAATCATCTCGTGAGGTATTAAAACTATATGATAATGTTGATCGCAAAAGATACATGATAAAGTTCAATCAGAAACCGCTGACTCAGATATTGCTAATATGGGTAATGATAATATTGTCCCATATGATCAATATGTGACCCAATGTGAGAGTGCGATTGAACCAAGTGATGTATCTAATGCAAATAATGATGACTATTTTGATGAATACACCTCTAGTGTTCCTAATGATTCTCGCCATCTCTCAACTTAATGCCTATAAACAACAAGTTGCCATTTATGAACAACGTGCTAAGTTTGAATTAACTACCCGTGAGCAGAGATGGATGACCAAATGCATAAAATTATTAGAAAAAGTAATTTTAGAGAAGAAATACTTAAACAAGAGTTAGATTCCTTAAAAGAAAAGCTTAACAAAACGGCTAAGCAAAAACAAGAACTTCAAGAAAATGTGAAAGTGCTTACAAGAATTTAATGCCAAGGAATCAAAACTCTTAAATGAATTTTCCAATCTAAAAACTTTGAAAAACAAACTTGAAAACAAATTGTACGTACAAGGAAACACCATTCGATCGCTACATGATCACTAAGCATAAAGTTCTAAGTGACAAACATAGTGTGGCGTTAGTTGATGAACCAAACCCTAAGGCGCTGGGCCAAAGCTAGAGAAGCACATAAGGTAATCTATGATGGCAATGAAATCCTTAAGCCTAGACAGTAAACCTAGTTGCTACTGAAAGTAATCGAGGAAGATAAACAATTAGATGAAGTAACTAGAAAGAAATGGATGAAAAGAAGCTTAAGAGCCCTATGCATAGAAAAGAAAAGATTAACTATAAAACACCTAACTATGATTACTAAGGATAAATTGGATATCCTTTAACAAGTTTAGACCTCAAACACACCCCCGAACAAGTTTTTGGAAAAAGGATATGGACATGAAAAAGTCGATGAGTTTGTTGAAAAGAATCCCCATGTAGGAGAATGCTTGCCAAGCAACTATGTATCCCCCCAATACACCAATGCATTTAGTTCCTAGATCTATTCCCACCAAAAGCAAGACCTTAATCAGTCAATATGTAATTTTTCAATTATTTGTTGATTTTGAGAAAACTTGTAAGAAAAGGATCACACCCACTGGGATAATGAAGGGGAAAGGGGTTTTGAGCAAACTAAAGAATGCTATTTAACCGAGGTCATGCCTTTCTTTAAACAATTAAAAGGTCAATTTGAGAGTCTTAAAAGGGATGGATTCAGATTTTAAAGAAATGGAAAAGGAATTTGATGCAATGATAGTTGAGGTTAGTGACTATGAGCAAGAATTAAAATATAATGAGATTGAGAGGAAGAACTTGCATACCTTGAATGAGAATCTTATTTTCTGAATGTATTACTCAAGATGTGTTTTACAATCGCTACTAATTGTTCCTCTATTAATGCTTCTCAATTTCATGAATTATCTATTGCATTGAAAGTCTCCCATGATCGTGTCATTGAGCTTGAAAAAAAAACTCGTAATTCTAAATTGCAGAAAAATTGAACAGATGATCATGATAACCGTGTAAAACAGTCTTTCTAAATTGAAGTTAAGCATCTTGCTTTGCAATTAAAATATCAACATCTAAAAGAAAATGTTAAAACCTCAAATATCAAGACATCCTTGATGCTCCTGAATTTGATGCGCTTTTGAAATTAGCAAACGTGATGAACAGATTCGAGCTCATTGTAACACGATCAAAAATTGAGAACCCAAATTTCACAATTAAAGGGTGAAAAGAACAATGTGACAGGCTCCCAAATGCCTCCTCCTTTAGATTCTCAGAGTTCTCAAACTTTTCATCTTCAAAACTTGATTAATGTTTTACAAAAGGAAAATGAGAGTTTTCTAGAAGAAAATGAAAAGTTAAACTACACTTTAAAGAGTTATATGATTCAATGAAAGTCACTCGTGACAAGAACAACGAAAAATAACGTCTTTACAAAAGGAAATTGAGAACTGAGGAGTCGTGAAAAGAGAAACCGCCACTTGTCTTTAATGAGAATGTTGCATCAAAATCATCCTCGATTGCAAAATATACTGACTATTAAATATATTCCTCCTCATCTTAGGAATAATGAACTTGTGTTTCATAACTATTGTGCTCACCTTAAGGATAGTCTAGAATGTCTCCGTGAGATTGTGGAAGAGGATTTCATAAATAAGCCTCTTGATAGAGAAATTAGGTTTGCTTGCATTCATGCCAAACGATCTCAAGAACTGCTAGAATGTTTAATAGCAACATGTCCTAAATCCTTAGGTGCGAAAGATAAAGCTGTGATGCCTTGTTCCATGCCTAGTGCTAAGTATACAAACCATTTGATGCCCAAAGATTAAGAAAGTGAATTTCAATGTGCCTTCAAGTAGTTCGTGATCCCCTCGCACTTCTAGTTCAGAATGCAAAAATAGCAAAACCAACTAATGTTCCATTCCCTTTACAGAGTAATAAGAAGTGACACCAAAGCAAAGCGGGTCAAAGCCTCAAGGCAACACAAAGAATGATAGGACCTTCGCAAGCTAAGAATGTTCAGTGGAAGAGAGTAGAAGATCACCTTAGGGAGAATTTGAATAAAACGAATCGTGTTGATTCTAGTATTAGCTCTAAGCGCATCGTAATTAATGCTAATTCTCGATACTTTTGGCAAAACATGTAATGATGACCGCTTGCATGGTTTCGTACTAATCTTGAATGTGGTGTGAATGATTTGTCTAATGTTGTTAAATGCCCTGTTAAAATTGTTAATGTTAAAAATCAAGCTAAGAAGGCTAAAAGGCAAAGGCGAAAGAAAGTTAGAAAACAATGGAAACCCACAGGAAGAAAATTTAGTAATATAGGTTATCAATGGATACCCATCGTCAGTAAGATTAATGAGCATTGACCTAAATTTGCTAAGTCAATGCCCACTAGAAAATGGATGCCTACTGGTAGAACTATTCCCTTAAGAAGGAACATACTTTGAATAGGTCAAATACTGACACTAGCACAGTGATCTATTTCTAATGAGTCCATTGTTTCTACCTTCGATGTGGGTGTTCCAATCATCAGTATTAACCAAATGGAACCCATTATTGCATGGGGATCCCAATTATCCAGTTATCCATTCTTGTCTCAGGTTCAACCGCAGATCGCTCAAATCGTTTCTATGGTACTTGGACTCGTGCGCTCCAAGCATATGACCGAGACCTTGCGCGCTCATGAACTTCGTGGAGTAAATTCATCCGAATCGTAAGATTCAAACTTGTTTGATCATTTTGGTGCTATTATGGGTTATGGAGATTATGTGGTTGGAAATAGTGTGATTCCGTGGTATATTATGTTGAAGGTCTTGGACATAATCTATTTCGTTGGACAATTTTGTGACTCAGATTTAGAAGTGGCCTTTAGAAAACTTACTTGCTTTGTTAGAGAACTTGATGGTGTGGAACTTCTCAGAGGAACTCGTGGTTCAAACCTATACACCATCTCTATCTAAGATATGATGAAATCTTCACCCAACTTTTGTCAAAGGCTTCCAAAACTAAGTCATGGCTATGGCAGCATCGTCTCAATCACTTGAACTTTGGTACCATAAACAATCTTTCCAGAAAGGACTTAGTAAGAGGATTACCCAGATTAAAGTATGAAAAAGATCATCTTTGTTCAACTTGCCAATTGGGAAAAAGCACGAAATATGCCCATAAACTAAAACCCACAAACTCAAGAATGGAAGTTCTTCATACCCTTCATATGGATTTATGTGGACCAATGAGAGTGCAAACGATAAATGGGAAGAAATACATTTTAGTCGTTGTTGATGACTACTCTCGATTTACTTGGGTAAAGTGTTTGAGGACAAAGGATGAAACTCCTGATGTCATCATCAAACTTATCAAACAACTGACAAGTTCGACTCAACAATATTTGTTAGAATTATTCGAACGGACAATGATAGCGAGTTTGTTAACAAAGACTTAATTGATTTTATGAAAGTGTTGGAATGGTCACCATCAAAGAAGTGTTCCACTAACTCCTCAAACGAATGGTGTAGTTGAAAGAAGAAATTGAACTCTTGTGGAAGCCGCAAGAACAATGCTAATTTATTCAAAGGTTCCAATGTTTCTATGGGTGAAGCGTTGCCATTGCTGCTTCACCCAAAATCGTTCTCTTATTCATACCTCTCATGGTAAAACTCCATATGAACTTGTTCATAAGCGAAAACCCGATCTCCTACCTTCGAGTGTTTGGTGCTTTGTGCTATCCAACTAATGAGACCGTACGGTCAAGATTTAGGTAAACTAAGAGAAAAGGCAGATATTGGAGTTTTTGTTGGTTATGCACCAAACAAAAAGGGTTACCGAATCTACAACAAAAGAGAACCAAAAATATCATGGAAACAATTCACGCCATGCTCGATGAGTGTCCGATTGTCAAATGGCTCTGTGACAATCTAGATTCGACCCGCATGACTTTCAACTTTCATCAAGTAGTCCTATCGGTTCTACTCGTTTCAATTCCCTCACCAAGAACTCCATTATGTACCTCCTTTAGAAGATGATTTAAAGAAATTATTTGATCCAATGTTTGATGAACACTATGAGCCAAGGGCTAATGATCTGTCAATTCCATCAACAGAGGTCGCTCCTATCTGCCCGCAATGAAGTTAACCCTTTAGTTTCCATGTCACTAAGTCAAGAAGTCGCCGATCACCTGCGATCTTTCGGTATCATCATCAATCATCAATCATCAAGTGTACACATGGAAATGTTTTCGCACCATGATGATGAAAATCCCTTTGCTACTCCCGAAGATGAACCTTTGAAAACATATTTTGCTCAATCATCATCATCGAACCATCTTCATCGAGAAATCGACTCGCTACGTTCCTCAACAACAACAACCACATGAACACCTTAGAAAGTGGACACATGATCACCCATTGGACAACATCATTGGAAACCCTCTCGTTCAAGATCCACAAATGGACAACTTGCAACCGAAGCCTTATGGTGCTTCTTCAACTCCGTACTCTCTAAGATCGAACCAAAAGACGTCAAAACCGCTATGAATGAAGACAGCTGGTTCAATGCCATGCAAGAAGAAATTCATGAGTTTGATCGACTAGATGTATGGGAATTAGTACACGCTCTGACCGTACTATGATCATTGCTCTATAGTGGATCTTCAAAGTAAAACTTGATGAGCATGGTGATGTTTTAAAGAACAAGGCTCGATTGGTTGAAAAAGGATACCGTCAAGAGGAGGGTATTGACTTTGAAGAATCATTTGCTCCAGCTTGCTCGCATCGAGGCAATCATATATTTTGGCTAATGCTTTGCAAGTAAGAACATGGTAGTCTATCGATGGATGTAAAGGCGGTTTTCTTAACGAGAGATCTAAAGAAGTCATATACATCACTGAAGGCTTTGTGAATCCAGAGCATCCTACTCACGTCTATCATTTGAAGAAGGCTCTTTATGGTTTAAAGCAAGCTCCAAGGGCATGGTATGATACGCTATCAAAGTTTCTTCTATCTCTTGGATTTAGCAAAGGAGCAGCTTGATCCGACATTGTTCACCGTGAAAGTCGGAAAACATTTAATTCACGTACAAATATATGTTGATGATATTATCTTTGCCTCGACTGACCCCAATGAATGTGACCAGTTTTTCAAATGAAATGGATTCCAAATTTCAAATGTCAATGATGGGACAAATGTCATTTTTCTTGGGATTACAAATTTCACAAAGTCCTGAGGCATTTTCATAAATCAATCTAAATATGCAAATGAAATTTTAAAGAAATTTGGATTTGACACTTGTAACACCATTGACACTCCTATGGTGGGACGCATTAAACCGGATGAGGACCACTCAGTGGATCATGGTAGATTAATGAAATATCAAAGTATGATTGGATCCGATGTACCATTTGCCAACCAAGACCGATATTATTCACATTTGTATGCATGTGTGCTAGATACCGTGCTAAGCCTACCAAAAAGCACCTTGAGGCGGTTAAACGGGTCTTTTGGTATCTCCAAGGAACCATCAACATGGGACTTTGGTACCAAGGACACCGAGTATGTCACTAATAGCATATGTAGACGGTGCGGATCATGCAGATGTCAAGATACTTCGTCAAAAATGCGTCCAGAGGTGCTTTTTTTTTTGGGTGATAAGTTTGTGAGCTGGTCTTCAAAGAAGCAAATGAGCACTTCTATTTCCTCTACGAGGCAATACATAGCCATGTCATCTTGTTGTGCTCAAATCCTTTGGATGAGATCCCAATTATCCGACTATGGCTTTGAATTCAACAAAATCCTCTCATTGTGATAATAAAAGTGCCATTGCTCTCTCCTGCAACAACGCTCAACATTCAAGAGCAAAGCACATCGACATTCGACATCATTTCATTCGGGAACAAGTGGAAAAGGTGTGGTGGAACTCTATTTTGTGAGGAGCAAATACCAATTAGCGTATATCTTCACCAAAGCTCTTCCAGAGATTTTTGAGTTTATCCTTCCACGACTTGGTCTAAAGAGTCTACAACCAGAAACACTCAAACGCCTTCAAGAGGAAGACGAGGAGTAAAGGTCTTTCTTCATCTATCTCTTGTATATATTTATTCAAAAAGCAAAATACAAAATTTCAAAACCACTAAAGAAAATATAAAAATATAAAATTTCAAAAATCCATAAAAATTAGAAAATCTTGAAAAATTTCAAAAAATATTGTTATTTTATCATGTTTTTTCCTTATTCGATTTCATCTACGGTCTTTGTGTTGACATTCAAAGAATGTCACGGGTCTTTAGATGTTCTTCGAATGTACATAATTTGTTTAAAAAAAAAGTAGGGAGGAGAAAAATGGTGGTTTTTGTCATTTCAAGAACCCGCTTTTCAAAAATAAAGAACAGAGCCATGCTTTATATTATTTTTCAAATCTCATGCTCTGATTCTTAAAACAAATGTTTGTCATCAAAAGACAAATGTTTCTTCTTCCAAATATTTTTTAGTCTAATGATTCTTCTGAAAAATATTTGCCATCTAATGAAAACTAAATTGCTTTGAAAATACCTCGTACTCTATTATTCTTGTAAATCATATGTGCATCATCATCAAAATTCTATCTCTCAATCAACAACTTGTGTCATTGATTGAGGGGAGAATGATTTCAATCAATTAAAAAGGTTATTTTGAAGGTTATTTTCAAACAATTGGCACGTAAATGAGCAAGGTTTATTCTTGGAAAATCAAAAAGAACAATGTTTTATACAATTGATTCAAAACCTTTGCTAATGTTATGTTTTCAAAAGATACTCTTGGATGTTTAAACAATGGAGTTTAAAGTCTCAAAAATGATCCTTATCAGTTAAAATGTTCTTTTCAAAAGCAAGTCACTATTCTCCTCAAAAAGCTCTCAAAATTTAATTTAAATCAATAGAGATCACAACTCTCAAAGGATTTAGAAAGTGTGATCGGGGGAGAATTTGTGATTTAAATTGGATTTAAACTAATAACTTGATTATTGGTTTTATAAGTGTTTAGTAAGCTTTCCTCCCCATATGTGCCAAACGATTTCAAATTTTCCATGCACATGTTGAGGGGGAGCATCTTTTTAAACCACAAAGAATTGAAACGTGATTGATTTGTTTCTAAGTGCAGGTTCCCTCTAGTATGTGCAAAACTCTTTCAAACCTCGAGGCACATATTGAGGGGGAGCAAACTTTTGAAAACCTCATCCTTCCCCAATATGCTTTATCTACTTGATTTAATCAGGGAAGTGATGTTGATATCTTTTAGAAAATGGTAATCAAAGAAGTTAATTCTTCCTCTTGCCTCCGTGTGCTAAAATGATTTCAAATACATGAGGCACATGTTGAGGGGGAGCTCTTTTTCTAAAATATCAAAAACAATTTAGGTACAAAATGCTTTGATAATATATCACAAGTATCTGGATTGATTTTCAAATGGTTCTCTTGGTTCCAATTGAGATGAACAATACCAAAAAGACCGACCAAATTTACTTTATGTATGGTGGTATAAGGATGATAAGGTTAGATATTTGCTTGATGCTGAGCAGAGGGGATCTAGGACAATCCACTAGTTAGTGTAGAAGTCCTTAGGTATGATGAAAAAAGGAGAAAAGTGAGATATGGGAAGAGTCTTGATTTGAGCGAGCTAGTGCTTGGAATAAACCCAATAAGGTTCTAGTAATGAAGCGTCCGGTAAGCCGCGAGAAGCGGTTGAAGAATGAAAAAGAATTAAATGTGAAAAAGGGTGAAAAGAAATAGCCCTCCATTTATTCAACCTTGAAGAAACATGGTTCAATTCATATGCTATAGGTGGTTACCAAGGTAACATCGGTATTGAAGACAAGACGTCATGGACCCGGTGGCCTTACTTGCAACTTCACAAACCACTCAAGTTCCTCTTAAAAGGGCTTGTTTCATTCTCACGGGGAACCGACACTATCTATCATTTCTCTTAGAGATGTGATATTATTGAAGAAGGAGACCCTCTCCAGTCTCGGCATAGGAACCAAAATATGCACAATTGAGTCTAGAGCCACGAGATCGTCAAATAAATCTCTTTAGGACATTTGATAACATTAAATAGCAATATTAAGTCAATCAGATTAATGCTCGTTATTTATATCATTTATATGGATTTACGATTCTTTTCCATTGTTTTACACTTTCGGGGTAAATTACGAGCATTGGGCTAAAGAGGCGGAAATGAAACATTACTAAAGATTTATCACGGTATGCTTATTTGAAGAAGTTCGCGGTAACTCATCTCTCACATTCAGTTGTAGCTTTATTTAATTTGACCAGAGTCCAACTTATCAAAGGGTTATGGCGTAACTCTTCCCAAGGTTCGACGTAACTCCATAAGGGTTCCCGCGCCCATACTGCAGCGCTTCTTTGCATCACTTACGACATGCGGTTTATTGAAGACTACGGCGTAACCACTTATAAGGTTACGGTAACTAGCAGAATCTAGTGCATTTCACGGAAAAATAGAAGGTTACGACGTAACTCATTTATCGGTCTGCCGTAACCCGAGAACTATAAACCCCATGAATTCCAGCATTTCAAAGCATCCCATTCCACACACAACACTCGAGAATGTGGAAAAAGCTCAAAAGGAGGTCTAGGAGGAAGCATATGCAATTTGTTTCAAGGGAGAGAAATCACACAATTACGATAAGCTTTAGCGTTTATTATTTCTTTACTTTCAATTCATGTATTCGTTTTGCTTTGAATATTGAATTGATGTGCATGATTAATATGAGCGGCTAAGCACCCTTTGGTGCTAGCTAGTTATGAAGTCCTAATTGTTTTGTTTGCGTTTACCTTTAATTCGGTAATTATTTCTAAGTGTATGCATGCATAGTTCTTTAGTGAGTCACCCTGTTTACGGTAGTTTTGAATGGCGGTAGGGCCAATTGCCTAGGAGATATGACCACCCGACCCTAGGTGAAGCGGTGAGGCGGGGAAAGGTAAGATATGACCAACCGGCGATGACCACTTTCTACTTGTGCTATTTGACCAAGCGATCACCTGTCGTTTGGATGAACTTAAGAACTGGGGGGTGTAGTGTCTAAGTTCCTAACGGCCGGGCACTCACTATTTAGAATCTAATGGCGGTTATAGCTTAATGACTTGGCTTGGGGACCAGGGAACAACAGGGACTTATGATTGCGCCTAATTTCTCATGTGGTGGCATCTTTCGATAGGTTAGGGCCGAATTGACCAAATGTTGTCCTCTCGAATTGACTCCACACGAAGTGGGAAGAAGGTAGGCGTATGGAAGACATAACTAGTTAGGAGGATTGACTAGGTTAGCACCACTATTCCTCTATTGATTTCCTTTCTACCATTTGTTTGCTTTTATATTCTGCATTAGTAGTTTAATTAATTAAAACTCTATCAAACCTTTAATATTCTATGACAATTAGACTTAGTAATTATCCGACTCACATAGCTCTTGGGACGACCTCGGCTTTACCATTTACTACACTACCACGGTAGGGTATCTTTTGGATAGTGCATTAGGGTATAGGTATAGCGAGACACTATAAATATTAAGACCTGGTCAGTAAAACCTGCATCGACACTGTCAATGAAGATTCTCTGTTTCACACAATGTCGAAAGAGAGATTATATCTTATGAGTCCTATGCATTATCCTTGTGGTATGGCCAGAACATCTGAGTGATATGCAAACATATTCACAATGAAGATGGAAAGCCTTGTAGAGCCAACATCAAACAAGCTCACGGTGGGTGGCATGTGAGATCTATCTATAGATCAACCATGTGACAAGCTGACGAGAAACAATGGGGCGATTCAATATTTGAATCAATCACGGTTACGGTTATGGATTGGCGGATACCTTTGAAAAACCGTCGTTGTGCTTGAAAACTCTTTTCTTTAGCACATCGTGTACTAAATATTCAAAATAAAAGGAGGTTATGATTGATAATTGATTTTCATTAAAACCTTCGTTGTATTGCAAAAACAATTTCTATTGAAGAGTACAGATTGTTTTTCAAATATCTTTTCATCAATCGGTGAATCTCATTGGTTCACTCACTCGATGTTGTCTTCTTTGAGGCGTTTGGTTTGAGAACAATAGAAGCATGCGAAACCTGTCAAGGAAATTCTTGAATTATACGATCCGGCAGTATTCTTTATCTTGATCAGCGGCGGCTTGTGGACCGTGTACCTCAATTCAACGAAAGAGATCAAAGACATTTCGTGCTTTATTGCTAACTGTTGTATGCGAGTATGCATGCGCGTTTGCAGTGTCGAATGGCGATCAATCATTTAGCCTTAATAGTTTATTGGAAGTGATGGTCATTACATTTAGGAACTTTGTAACGTGTGTTAGATATTGTGATAGAATAGTCAACGGGCTCATGGATTGGGCTAAGCTAAATGGGTATTAGTTTAGTTAAGCTAGCCTTGAATAAGTTCATTTAACCCAATCCAATCCAAGCCCATCTACGAGGCCCATGGAAAGCCTTTTAGGGCATCTAGTGCTTGTACTATAAAACAAAGTCTCATTTGAGGGGTGTGCTTGAGTGTGTGTGTGTGTGTGTGTTTTCTTTGGAATATACAACATCTTGTGTTCATCTTTCTCTCTACACATACACGGTTTCATTACATCAAGTCACCATCTTCTTAATCTTTTCTTCTTCATCTTTACGCATAGTTTGTGTTTGTGGTTAACGTGTTCTACGCGTAACGTGGTATTCGTGTGATAAGGTTGAAATATTTAAGGTCCTACAATTGGTATCAATCGCCTAACAATGGTTTAGGAGTGTTTGGTTGAAGTTTTTTGTGTAGTGGTTACGCGTAGTCTCGTTCTCAAAATAGTCTTGCTTATAACTTTACTTTTTGCACTAAAATCTTCAAGATTCTTATGGTTTAAGGTTTTTGTAGTGTTAAAGAGTCTAGTTCTTGAAAAAAGTTCAAAGCTTTACTCGTTTTCAATCAGTTTTAAACTCGTTTGTATCTCGTTGTTCGTTTTTACGCATAAGCTGTAAAACCACTTTGGGTGAAAAAGGTCAAAACTTTTGTGTTATTTGAGTGTTTTGAAGGCTTTGAGTGTATGTAAATCGTTTGATTCATAGGAATTTGTTACGTAAAATCAAATTCAAAACCCTCGAGTTACTGCGTAGAAAAAGTCAAAACCTCTTTTCGCGCATAAGGTTTTACGCATAAGTTTTGGTTAAGAATCTTCGTGCTACAATGGTTACTCGGTGCTTCCTCCGCTTGGATAAGTTTGTGGACACTTCCGACTTGGGAAATCTCACTAGCTTGGATAAGTTAGAGAGATACGATTCGTGTTTTACGCGTAAGCTCGTTTTTACGTATAAGATTTCTATCTTACGCCTAAGACGTGTTTTACGAAAGCATTAATACTACGGTAAGATATTGTTTACGCCTAAGAGTAATATCTTACGCGTAAGAATATTTGTACGCATAAGCATTAATAATTACGTGTAAGGACACTGTTTACGCATAAGTTTCAAATCTTACGCATAAGGAACAAAACTTACGCATAAGCAACCAAAGCTTACGCATAAGCTTAAGGATTACGAGCAAGATTTTGAGCAAAACTTCAAACGGCCATAACTTTTGAACCGTAACTCCGTTTTTAGCGTTCTACCCATCAAAATGACCATGAGAACAAGGAGAGTGACACGCCGAATGAACTATTTGGGTCAACCTTCAAGTCTTAAAAACGCTCCGAACAGAAGTTATTGAGGTTTTTAAGTTTTTAGAGCAAATTTTCACTACAACAACCGAGTTTAATCTTCATCAAACACAACTCCTTTATCGTTGAATCGATCCTACATCAACTTTATCATCAAATACCTTCATCAATGGCTACTCTACAAGACATTCATGCAGCCGTGCGAAACCGTCCTCTATGTTGGAAAAAGATGGTTATCTTCAATGGACAAGTCGTATGCTTCGCTACATCAAGACCAAACCTAATGGAAAACTGATGATTCAATCCATTACGAATGGACCCTTCAAGCCTCGACAAGTCCAATACCCTTGAAATCCTAATGCAACTCCTCCCATCCCACCATCTTTTCTTACTCAAGATGAATCGAGAATACTGAAGAGGATAAGAAGCAGGTCGAAGCAGATGATATGGCAATTCACATTGTCCAACTAGGTTTACCAGAGAGATCTTTCTGCTATGAGCGGTTGTGAAAGCGCTTTCGATATGTGGGAGCGTGTTAGACGACTATGTTTTGGGCAGAAATTGGTAAACAAGATATGGAGAACAAGGCGCTAGCGAATGGGAGGGTTTACATCTACAGGAGAATCCATTGAATCCTACTATGAAAGGTTTTGCACTTTGATGAACGGTGTCAAAACAAGTTGGCACCCGAGAACTATCGCGACCAATATCAAATTTCTCAACAATCTTCCAGAAGAATGGGGACGATATGTCACGATTGTCAACCAAACAAAGGACTTACATCAGGTGAACTTTGATCAACTCGCGATTTTTGAAACAAAACCAAACGAAGTGAATGAAGTCGGAAGAAAGATTGGCTAAGAATCATGATCCATTGGCACTCATTGCAAGACTCAAACTACGGTGAATACACAACAACAAGCTTCATCATCTTACTAACAACAACTTGCGTGATACATTCCACAACCACAAGCTGTTTTCCATCAACAACAATTCTATCCACCAGAACAACAAGTCATTCAACAACAACAGTATCCACAATACCGGGAACAAGGAATCACGATCCGGCCCGAACAAGAAGAGGCTTTGTCAATGCATTTTGGGTAAAGCATTCAGAGGTCGCTATTCTACACCAACTAACAACAACCAAAGGATTTCATCAAACACTCGCAATAGACAAATTGCTCAGTAGGGTGTGAATTTTGGTCATCAAGGACAAATGGTTGGAGTTATTGGGAATCAGCGAGGATATGCTCTTGGATTTCGCATGGTAATCAGGCGGTTCGTATCCGGAATGTCGGTTGGGTCAGAATGTTGGAAATCGAGATGGGACGAATGTTGGGAATAGGCGTGGGTAATCGGAAGATAGGAATGTTAGGCTCCGATCGGGAATTATGGAAATATGAATCGAGAATGTCGGGTTAAGTGTTATATAGCTGTCGAGGTGGGTCACATGGCAAGGAATTGTCCAACTAATCCGAAAAAGAAGGATCTTGCGTATCTTTAGAAAGCTATCATGTTGGTACAAAAGGAACAATCACGGACTTCAATTGAGTGTTGAGGAACATGACTTTATGGCTATTATGGATGATTTGGAAGACCTAGAGGAAATCAATGCGAACTGCATCTTCATGGCAAATCTTGAGGAGACTAAGTACGACTACGATCGGCGCACCTCACGTCTATGACGCCAATGCGATATCGAGGTACCAATCATTGATCCATGCTATAACAATGTCATATTTAATGTATTTTCTCATGACGATCAGCGATGCGTGCGCCAACACCTACTTAAGATACATACATGGACAATCCGAGTTGTAGTAATACTAACTCTGAAACTCGGATGTGGATCCTAGTGGAGTGTGTGGCACAAAATCTCTGGAGGCCGATGAGGAAACCGTGCTTATTTTGAAACATTAATCAATAACTGTGGCATTGAAATGAAAAGTTAAAAGCGGTCAATGCGAAGTTAAGGCGCGAATGCTCTTGAGCAAGCTTGAGAGTTACAAGGAAACGCAAAGCTTTTGAATTTCACAAAAACAAAAGAGTGAATTAGAAATTGGTTATCGAGATTCCGTTTTAAGAGAACAACTATTGCAAATCAAGTATAACACACTTGATGTGAATTTGAACTTGAAAATAAAATCTTTAAACAAGGAAATTTAGATCTAAATGACCAACTTTCTAAACAAAAACAACGTTTTCGATCTTGAAAGAGAAGAAGCAGTTGATTCTTGATTTTCAAAGCGAGAAGATTCTCTTCTTGATGAAATTCTTGATAAAATGAAAAGATAAAAATTTGGAAAATTTGCTTACAGCGGGTCATTCAGCTAAATCAACCAATATGCTTTCTTAATCAAGTAAATCCGTATTATCATACTACTCAAAAAATGGCTCTTGGTAACACACCTCCTTGTTTCCTCAAGAAAGCTCGAAAAAGCGAATGTGTTGAACAATGGAAAACCTTTGCATGAACCCATTATTGTTCATGATTCTCTTGAAACGTTAGAACTATCTGAGGAGAGTAGATAAAAAATAAAACAAAATCATTCAGAAATCAAACCAATTGATTATAACAAATGGAACAAAATTAATGGTATATCTTTTGTTTCTCAAAAAGAACAATCAAAGTTTTCCATAACACCCAGTGTTTCAAACAAAGTGTCAACACCGGTTTCAAAACAGTTTCAAACCGGTTAGCTCGTAGTTGTCTCAAAATCCTTTTTGAAAATTGAACAAATGTCTTCAAACAATCCTTTTAACACAAGTGATGCTAGAAGTATTTTAGACGATGTTAAAACTAGAATGGGAGACTTCAGAATCAAATCTAAAACCAATATTACAACTAACATCTAGTTTTCTAGTTTTGATGATGAAAATAAAGTTTTTGAAACTCAAATTGCCTCATTTGAATAACATCAACTCAAGGGTAATTCATTTTGAACAAGCATTTTTGAAAGAAATACGACTTTGTCAAGGACCATAAATCCCCGGTAAAGCAAGCTAATGAAAGTGTTGAACACATCAAAGTTTTGGAAAATTTAAATGATTCTCTCTTAAGATGTTTACGACTACGATATTATGTCCATTATTTTGCAAACATATTCGTTGAAGATCATGAAAGACTCGGTCACGAGACCTCAATTTGTTTCAAAATATGAAAAAGCTCTTGAAAAACTTGAAAAGAAAATGTCTCATATTTTAAACAACTTGATCGAAAAGCAGAGGAATGCAAGTATGACAAATTGTCGTATGAGCGTGCCTACAATGACATGAAAGCGAAAAATGATCTTTTGAGGGCTCAATGGAATGTCAAAAGGAAAGGCAGTGGATACTAAGATTAAAAACCATTGGTGAGGAGAAAGCAAATGTTCCCAAACCGGTTTCAAACCAAAAATGCATTTCTATGCCTCCTCCAAAGTCAATGAGAAAAATGATTTATCAAAACCAATCACTCACACCTTGCCTAAACAAAATGTTGACAAAGGAAAAGCGGTTATCGAGAAACCAAAAGTTTTAGCACCTGGCCTTTTTAAGATGAGTACCACTAATGCGTTTGCCTCCACATCTAAAACATATGGAACAAACGACATAAGTTTAGAAAAGCACTCTAAAGAGACTAGGATAGCTGAAACCACTTCTCTAGATAAAAATGTGAATCCTAATGAGTGTGCCTTACCTTCTACAGGACTAGGAAGCACCTCTAGGAGCAGCAGACTAAAGCCTAAGAGCAATACAAGGAACAATAGAGTCTCATGCCTCTAAGAGTAATAGCTTGAATAAAGAAAAGAAAGTAGAAGAACACCCTAGGAATTTACCGCTTTGTAATAAGAAAGACATTTCATCTGAATGTAATGAACCTATGAAATCTGCTAAGTTTAATGAATGTTGAATCGTTTGTTTAACTTGCAAGAAATCTTTTACTAATGTTCATGATGATTGTGTTTCTAAGAATGAGATTGTTAAGCCTGTTAAGAAGAACGTTCCAAAAAGAACTTATGCTAAACAAGTAGGAAGACTAGTTGCAAGACTTAGGCTTTACACTACTGATAGGAAGCATAGCGTTTACTTTAGGGATGAAATTTGGAAACCTACGGGTAGAACTTTCACACTCCAGAATGGTAGAATGAGTGAAGAATACGCTCCCAGTAGATAACTCCTATGAGTGTGATCAGGATTTTACCTCTAACCCAAAGGAACCAAAATCAAACGGTTTCCAAAATCTTCTTCTTACATTTATTGGCGGGTTATCGAAATATGTCTTTGGATCGTCGACTCGGGTTGCTCCAAGCACATGACCGAATCTGTTGATCAATTTCGTATGGAAATTCATAGGAATTGTAAGTTTGGAAATGATCATGTAGCAAATATCATGGGTTATGGAGATCTACCTTTTGGAAATTATTTGATCACTCGGGTTTACTATGTCGAAGAGTTGGGACACAATTTGTTTCGGTCGAGGCAGTTCGTGATGCGATTTAGAGGTTGCTTTTAGGAAAAATGCTTGCATCGTTAGAAACTTGGATGGCACTAATCTCTTAGCGGGAATCGTGATACAAACTTGTATGCTATCGAAATAAACCAAATGGCCTCTTCATCACCAATATGTCTTATGACACGAGCATCGGAACAAAGTCCGGTTGTGGCACGAGCGTTATCTCATCTCAATTTTGACACCATCAACAAACTTGCCAAAGACAACATCGTCAACGGACTTCCAAAGTTCAAATACACCAAGGATCACTTATGTCCATCATGCGAACAAGGAAAAAGCAAAGAGCATCATATAAACCCAAATCCGTACCTAGTTAGGAAGCAAAGTTGCATATGTTGCACATGGACTTATGTGGCCCAATGAGAGTTGAAAGCATTAATGGAAAAAGTATATTCTTGTTATAAATCGATGATTATTGAGATATACATGGGTTAGGTTTCGAGATCAAAGGCGAAGCACCAAGCATCATCATCACCTTTACGGCGTATTCAAGTACTTCTTCAAACTCGATGGGGTTGTAAGCAGGATAGCAGAATTCACTAATCAGGAGTTAAGAGCTTATTTTGAAGATGTTGGAATCACACATCAGACATCGGTTGTTAGAACTCCACAGCAGAATGGGGTAGTTGAAAGAAGAAATAGAACTCTTGTGGAAGCTGCTTACACAATGCTAATTTATTCTAGTGCACCGTTATTTCTATGGGAATCTTTTGTTGCCTTGTTTCACTTTCAGAACCGATCCCTAATCCATTCAAGATTCAATAAAACCCCATATGAACTAGTGAACAACGAAAAACACGATATCTCTTACTTTCACGTGTTTGGTGCTTTGTGCTATATCAAGCAGCGAGAGAAGATCTAGGAAAGCGAAAGCTAAAGGTGATATTGGAATCTTCATTGGATATTGAGATAACTTCGAGGGCATTAGGGTGTATAACAGGAGAGCTAGGAGGATCATGGAGACGATGAATGTGAATTTTGATGAACTTTCACAAATGGCTTCGAGAGACTTCTCTCTAGAACCCGCACTAAACCCGAGACTTACGGACACATCGGTTCGGGACTCATACCTCAAAGAGCCATCAACTTTTCTTGACACACCCTCATGAACAAGAATGGGAGAAATTCTTTGAGTTAATGTTTGATGAATACTATGGTGGAACCTCGACAAATGCATCAAACCATCATTCATTTGCAGCTCAAAATCACCTACACCACCCAGAAATGCATCTACTATGGTCGAAACCAATGCACCAACTCCATCAACATCATCTACATCTACTCCGGCAACTCCATTATTGAACAGTTATACCAGCAGTTGATGAGCAAAACAAAAACATATCATTTCAAGAAGAACCTACTCAAAACCAGAGCGATGCAACGTTAGATGAAGACTTATTTGAATACCCGTTTGCTACGGAATCAGCTGAATCATCTTCAAGCTTACGAGAACCATCTAACTCGCATACGTATAATCTACGGTATCCTTCTACTTTGAAGTGGACTAAAGACCATCCGCTTGAACAAGTTATTGGTGAACCTTCAAGGCCAATTCAGACGAGATGCCAACTTGCCACGGATGCGACTTATGCATTTACCTTTCAACTAGCAATATAGACCAAAGAACATTAGAGGAATGGCGAACCATGGATAGAAGCAATACAAGAGGAACTTCTCCAATACCGTCTACATGACTCTTGGGATATGGTTCCAAGACCAATTGACATTAGAGTCATTGATCTCAAATGGTTATGGAAGAACAAAAGGGATGAAGAGATGGCTGTCATTACGCAACAAAGCTCGTCCTTTGGCCAAAGGATCTGAACAAGAGGAAGGGATAGACTTTGAGAGTCATTCGCGCGGTAGCTAGACTTGAGGCAGTCAGGATATTCTTAGCCTATGCAGCTCACAAAAACATCACGGTTTATCGGATGGACATTAAGACCGCGTTCTTGAATGGAACTCGAAAGAAGAAGTGCGTGAGTCGACGGAAAGCTTCATAGACATGGAACATCCAGACTACGTCTACAAACTCAAAAAGGCAATCTATGGATTAAAACAAGCTCAGGCGTGGTATATGACTGTCCTCTTTCCTAATCCAAAACAATTTCACCAAAGGAACAGTTGATCCTACCTTGTTTACACAAAAATGCAAAACGACATTTTGATTGTTCAGATTTATGTGGGCGACATCATCTTTGGGTCCACTAATCCGAATCTTTCAAAACATTTTGAAAATCTCATGAAAAGCAAATTTGAAATGTCCATGATGGGGAACTAAAATTCTTTCTTGGTTTACAAATACATCAATCCCTACGTGGAATTTTTATAAATCAAGCTAAATACACAGCTGAGATTTTGAAAAATCATGGTATGGATAATTGTGACTCTGTTGGCACACCAATGGTAACTTCACCAAAAATTGGAGCCGATTTGTTTGGGAAACCTATTGATCCGAAGAAATATCGAGCATGATTGGTTCTCTCATGTACCTCACTGCTAGTCGACCGGATATTCATTTCTTTGTTTGCTTATTAGCGGTTTCGGGCAAAGCCTACCAACTGCACCTCAAAGAGGTTAAAAGGATCTTTCGGTACCTGAAGACATCCATTTACATGGGACTTTGGTATCCGAAGGAATCCGGATTTGATCTTATTGCCTTTTCGGATCACGGACCACGCAGGTGATCAAGTTACGACAAAAAGTACATCCGGAGGAGCACAATTTTGGGTGAAAAGTTAGTGGTGGTCTTCAAAGAAACAAGATTTCATTGCACTTTCAAGCGGCTGAGCGAGTATGTGTCTCTATATACGTGTTGTGCTCAAGTTCTATGGATGAGAACACAACTCACAGATTATGGCTTTACTTTCGATAAAATACCTATGTATTGTGACTGGAAAAGTGCCATAGCCATATCATGCAATCCTGTTCATCACTCAAAGACTAAGCATATCGAGTCGCTATCACTTCATAAAAGAACATGTGGAAGAAGGTACTGTTGGAATTTTTCGTGAAGGCAGATTACCAACTCGCCGATCTATTTACTAAAGCCCTTCCAAAAGAAAGGTTTGACGATTTAGTTCGACGAATTGGAATGAAGCCTAACCCGAGGAGTTAGAACGTCTTCTCGATCTTCTTGAAAATGATTTTCAAAAGCTTATTTGTAAATATTTTTGAAAAACAAAATTTGAAAAACCAACAAAAGCAAAATATAAAAATATAAAACTTTCAAAAATACAAAAACAATATAAAATCAAAAATCCAAAATATTCTTCTCGACATGTCTCGTATAATCGATATTACATGCGTTTCTAGAAATGTCATTTAACAATGATACTGGCATGTACAGATGCTTGAGCGAGAGTTCTTTAAATGTTTTCCAAAACATGTCGTTTCTCAAAATTTCTTAAAAAATGGCTTTCGTATACTTGATCACAGAAAGTTCAAAATGATGACTTTTGATTATTTTCAAATCAAAACTTCGTGTTTTTAAAGAAAAATCAAGTGTATGCTTCAGTGCACTACATTTAAATGTGGTGAGAAATCATCATCATTTTGAGCACCTTTTTCAAGATTGTTCAAAAAGATTTTCAAAATCTTTAAAATACTTTTTGCTCAAGATAACTCCCTCTAAAACCCTTTAATTGATTATGCTTTATTAAAGGGGAGTATAAAACTAAAATGTTCCAAATTCATGCTTAAATCAAAATCAGTTTGTCTCCCCAAAATATTCTAAAATGTTGTTTAATCCGTTGATATCAAAAATATCACGAATATGCTATTTTTGAGGGGAGAGGCGTGATTAAAATGTGATCTAAAAGTTTTAATGATCGTTGTTTGAATCTCAAAATGAGCTCAACTCGGTCGGAACCAATGAATTGATGGGAATCAAAGTCAATAAATGTACCATCTCGAGAAACTTGTGATAGATATGCACTTTCATGGGTCTAACCTCTTTTTCAAGGAGTGTTTACAACTTCAAGTTAGTTATTAGAGCTAGTTGTCACCTAAAAGCTGACAATGGAACTCTTTAACTATGCAAGCATGCGTAGTGTCTCGTGGGGAATTGTCTATCATGAGCGATCAATTCAAAAGTTGAACTCTACCCTCACTCTGCAGATTTCGTCAAAACTTATAAGCACATGTGAAGGGGAGTGTTTACGAAAATATAAAACTCTAAGAGTGTTCCAAACATGTTTTCAATCATAAACACTTTGAGAGATTTTCAAGAAAAATGGTTTTATGGCAACATGGACGGTCATGGAGTTATAAGGTGACTAAGGATAGGTAAATCCGTCCTATGATCCGCCAGAGGGATCTACCCAAGGACATCACAAATAGTTAGTATTAGAAGTCCTTAGGAATGATTGAAAAAAGGAGTAATGTGAGAAAGGAGAAAGAAGGGGTTGAAGAATTAAAAGAAAATGTGAAAAAGGGTGAAAATAGCCCTCCAATCAACCTTAGAGCAGGGTTCAATTCATATGCTCTTGGTTGTCACTAGATGACAGCTGGTATTGAAGACAAAGACGTCATGGACCCGATGGCGCTTTGCACTAAACCTTCTAGCCACTCAATTCCTCTTAAAAGGATTTGTTTCATTCTCACAGGGAACCCTACATAATCTATCAACTTTCTCTTAGAGATCGTTGGTATTGAAGAAGGAGACCCTCTCCCTAGTCTCCTTCGGAAAACCAAAATGCAATAACTGAGTCTAGAGCCACGAGATTCATCAAAAGATCTCATAGGAACACTTGACATGACATCGCTTGTTGTTCATCAATAAGGACACAAGTGATATATTCTAGAGTCCTCCGCAGATCTTAGCAATCGCGAGAACATTTATGAGAAGTTTCACATCTGTGATCTTCATGATTGAATGGAAACTCCTACGAGTCAACATCAAGCGACCACGGCCGGAGTCACTTGGTAACTCCCGTGGATTACGCAGTGTGTCTCAAATGGTCTGATCGTGGGATGATGCCGGTGTACCTGGTGACTCATCGAGCTGTAGGTGTACTTGTACATCGCGTTATCTCACTTGTGGGACTCCGGTTAGAACGGCCTTTGTGAGAATTAGAGGCGTTTTCACACTATGCTGTAACACCTCGAAATTCAAACTTGTAAGCTGGATTATTTCTAACCTGTTTTATGTTTTCTTCTTATGGATGCTCGCGGAGGAGGAAGAGATCGTCGCATTTTCCACATGCTCACACCAACAACACATGAAAGTTCTCATCAAAATCAAAGGCAACACAAAGTTAAAGATGATTGTTCGTCAATGTCAAAGAATCTACAAAGTTTAAAGACTTCGAACTACATTATTGGTAACCAAAGTCAAATAGAAGTGTGAGCATGGTGGAAAAAGCGTGGAGACACCTAATCAAAGAAGTTGACAAATGGCTCCATACCACATTAATGATCACAAAGCATGATGGAACAAAGAATCAAGACTATTCTATATCTACACACAAAGTTCAAGCTCACGGAAAGTAAAGACCTAATCAAATGGAGCATCTTTTGAATGACCACCCCTTAGGGGGAGATTGTTAGCCGTAATAGTTTTTATCGGAAGTGATGGTCATTCACATTTAGGAACTTTGTAACGTGTGTTAGATATTATGATAGAATAGTCAATGGGCTCGTGGATTGGGCTAAGCTAAATGGGTATTAGTTTAGTTAAGCTAGCCTTGAATAAGTTCATTTAACCCAATCCAATCTAAGCGCATCCACGAGGCCCATGGAAAGCCTTTTAGGGCATCTAGCGCTTGTACTATATAAAACCCTCAAAGTATCATTTGTGGGGTGTACTTGAATGTGTGTGTGTGTGTGTTTTCTTTGGAATATACAACATCTTGTGTTCATCTTTCTCTCTACACATACACGGTTTCATTACATCAAGTCACCATCTTCTTAATCTTTTCTTCTTCATCTTTACGCATAGTTTGTGTTTGTGGTTAACGTGTTCGTAGCGTGGTATTAGATGTGATAAGGTTGAAATATTGGGTCCTACACAATCCATAGCATGCTCACACACTACACATTCATCTCAAAGAAATCATGATAAGTGCTTCGCGACTACGATACTTTCACTCCATGCTTACGCTATCTTTAGCACCAAATATGAATCAGCAAAAGCTTAAGTTACTTTCATGATAATATATCATGATCCAAAATGTGAGCATGTCGGTTCAAATGTCACAACATCACATAATACCAACACCCAATGGATGAGTGAAATTTATGTTAGAGATTGATCGATGTTGGCTCAAAACTCATCATCACATGGATCAGTTAAGACCTCTACTTGAAATTATCAAACATATGGAACATGAAGAATCAAGAAGACTACGAACTCTTGAGCAAAAACTTAATCAAGAATCCAAGAAAAATCTAATGTAATATCTGTTTGTATTCATTGTAAATTGAGGTGACCTCCACTTGGGGAGATTGTTAGGAATAGAAAATTAAAGTCGTTAAAGAGTCGGTCACCTCAAGTATATGTATTCGATAGAAAGCTCGTAGTAGTAGTCAAGTTATGTTAGTAAGTAGTTTGTTAAGTAACAGGTGGAGGATGAAACGGTCTTTACCCTTGTATGCAGATCCTTGCTTAGGTAGGTGGTAGTTTATTTGTAAGCACTATAAATACTCTCTACCTCCCAAGGAAGAGGGTTGGAACTTCAATACCATTTTTCTTTGTTTCACATAGTTCCCAACTCTCTTCTCTTTCTCTCTCTAGAACTTTCTCTCTCTAAACTTTGTTAATGCCTCATATGATTATGGTTTAATGTGTTTGTGAAATCCTATATACTACATAGGATCTCTCCAAAACCTTCATTTATATTCAAAGAATAATGAAGTCAACTTTCAAGAAAGAATCTAAAAGTAATCACAACCTATTTATTCTAAGTACAACGGATCACTTTAAGAGCTCATGAAGTATTTTTGGTCTTATGTCTTCACAAACCAAAATCAAGAGCATAGAGGTATATTTACTCTTCATTAGCTAGCTTATATCTACATGAATATGTTAATACCATTTTCTTATAATTGCTAGTCTTTCAAAAGTCTTCTTTAGCCACTTTCGACTTACTCATCATCGGGATAGTATTCCTTTTGATCTCTAATCAACTACTTGCAGATCGTCAAAAATAGATTATCGATAATTAATCAAATCCAGTTAACAAACATTATTCATTTTGTTTTTTTTGCGAAAACTATTTTTGTTTCATAAGCTATTTTATAACTTATAACAAAAATATTGCCAAACACTCTTTTTCTGTCTGACTTGGATCCCTCTAGTTGTACTAGCCGGATCCCTTATACAAGGATCAGGGGGCAAGTGGAGCAGAAAACCGACTATACGCTTTTCAAAACCAACAGCGATCATTTTTCCCTCTCCCTTGAAACACAAAAAGCGACCCAAGAGCTGGTTTCATCTTCATAGGACTCCATATCCTCAAGTATTCTTCTCTAGAACACAATTGTAAGTAATTACACTAACATGTTCTAATTTTCATCATCCTCATCCTAGGGTTTATGGTTTCTCAATTTTTAATCAATTAATTTAATTAGGGTTTCCAAAATTAAATCATTAAAAGGGCTTTCACATAACTAAGATTACATTGTGTTCATAACATTGTTAATACAAATCAAAACCATAAACCCATCTCAACAAATTTTGCCTAATTGAAATATTTGTGTTTTTAGGACCAACCATGCCTAAAGCCACTCAACAAGACCACCATGATACCTTCCATTACCTGCCCATTACTTCGGAAAGAGGGATTGTCAAAAAACCGACATAAAGTCTTCAAAAGACTTGAAAAACGACTTATCCACGAAGGTCGTGTGTTCAAGGAATGTTTCCTTGAAGATACCGACATTGGTCAAAGAATGTTTCCTTGAAGATACCGACATTCGTCACGTCTTCTCGGCAATCAACTTTGATTGTCTTCTTGACATTGATGAACAAATGTCGGTGTTCATCTTGAATTCTACAAAAGCATTAGGATCATTCAAAATCCGATGATAGCATTTCAATGTATTAATCATCAATAAGCGAAGCTTCACTTTACCTCTCAACACATTAAGCTCAAATCCTTCGCATCTCTTGTGAAGGAATTTGTATGTACTCTCAAGATTGGGCAATATCCTCTCAATCTTTTGCTCTTCCCCACCAATATACCATACTCCTCTTGATGAACCGAAACCATTGAGACACCATTTTCAAAATTAGGAGACAATCAGTGTCTCAACAAAACAAAAAGCTCATTCATTGTGATCCCTTTCAAATGGAACTCTTGAAATGCACACATTTTTTAGAAAATGGGAAGAAATTCTTAGGGAAAACGTAATTAGCTTAGTCGGTAACAAGGATCATCAAGCATTATGTCTCTGCAAATGATCTATTGCCTTATTCACCAAAAGCCATTTAATCTTGCCTATTACATGGTAAAGAGAATCTTGGGGTATTCAAAGCTTCCAACATGGTACTTCCGTATGGTATGCTCCTAACACGACTTTTTAAGTATGTTAGTGCATTGCAACCATCTTCTATCAACGATGATCATTTCTTTTCCGATCACGTTATGGTATCTCTTACCAAACAACCCCTAGGTTCATGGTCAATGGAAGAAAATCTAAAGCTCTCGGACTCCTCGGACGGAAGAAGAAGAAAAGTAAATGTCAACCCGAAGCTAACATCTCCATTGGACCCCTTTGACTACTATCAACAACTTCAGAGCTCTTCAAACGAGTCGCATAATTCAAAACAATTAAGGGTATGATTCAAAACCTAGCTCATCCGTCATGAAGTCGGGAAAGAGGAAAAGAAAGGATTGACGAAAGAGACTATAGGATTTTGCTTGTTTTGAGACATTTGATTTGTGTATGAATGATTATGTTTTAGCATGCTTGTTTGTGTTATCTTGGATATTATTATTACTACCATTATCTATGATATGCTTTATGTGATAACATGCTTATATTGTTGTTTAGTTTAATGGTTATTAGTGTATATTGCTTGGTGCAAAATCGCATTTGCTTACGTGATGGTTCGATCTACAGTTCTTAGGATCCCAATTTTAGCCTAGGCGGATCCACTCCTCACAGCGAGGAACCGTGGGATCGTGACAACAGATGAGCAATACAGATTTCCTTACATCAAAACAACTCACTAGATCACTTCACACTAGCCAAACATAAGACCTTAGAACCAACTAAGTCTTCCTCAGCATTTGAAAGCCACTCACCCATAGCTTACCTAGGATCTATTTCAAAGTGCCTTTGATTTATCAACTCATCAAAACTCACCATATTTCCGCTTCAATACTCACACATTGTTTCTCATATTTCAAAACACTTAGGTGGACATATTTATCAATTTTAGAAAATTGTTCCTAGTCATCCTTATCTCAAAATGGGTCAAAAACTAGTTTTCAATTCTTTTTATTTTTGAGGATTTTCAAACTCCATCTCAAGCACATCACGATTCTAGAATCATTTTATATGACTTGACACCATCAAAATTCCTAGTGTCATCCTTAAACATCCATTGGTGATCATAAAGTCTCATTTCCCTTCCATAAAAGGCAATCATTAGCTACATCACTCATTGCCCTTGATTATTCAAGTACCCTTCCATTTAAGACACTTAGATGGACTGAAACACTCAAGAAGGTATAGGTATTAGACCTTACAAAACATCATTGTTATGTTTTCCTAGGCTGTGAGAGCGGATCCCTAAGATTAGCTTAGACGGATCCCTCATTGGAGGGAACCGTGGGATCCGTATGACATATGTTAACTCTAGCTAAAACAATCATTTCAAGCTTATCTTGCTAACTTGAACAATCCATCTCTTCTTAATAAAGTTCCTAGATCAGTACAATTCTGAAGTTGACTCTTGTGCATGCTAATCATCACATTCCAAGGAATCTTAGTGGCTTAAGTCTTGAATGCACTTGCCAAATCTCTTGCTTTATAAACCACATTGTTAGGACCCCTAAGGTTATCACCTTCATCCTCATTTTCAGCACTTAGAAACCTTTACAAACCTCTTTGAATCATTTCATCATGAGGAAAGCTCCTAGTGCTAACTCATCCACCCAAGAACCACCCAAGAAACTTGCTCGTGTTGTACACGAAATTTCTTCAACCGAATCATCTCCGGTCAAATCCACAAATGCAAGAATTTCCATAACTCAACCAATCAAATCAATCCCTAAGAGGATTGTTCCCACAAAGATATCATCACCAAACTCTACAATTCCTACTAAACCAAACACACCCTTTTCAACCCAACCAACATCATTGGTGCCTAGAGCCATATCATTTAACACCTCACAATCATCTCCACATTCCTACAACTTATAGGATTTACCCCCTAGGCCATCTCATCCTCCACCATTATCGCACACTCTTTCACTAGAGAAAGATTGTACAACAAAACCAAGGTGTTGAATCAACACTTGCACGATGTCCATTTTCCATTTCCCTCTAATAGCCCATTTTGGATTATGAGGAGACATCAAAGTCAACCACCCGACCACATGGAAGTTGATACTTCCCTACCTCCATCATCAACTCTTGTTGAGCCACCACTTAGTGTGCCTCCGCCAATCCCTCCTCTATTTAAGGATCTCGAACCCACTTCACTTGAACCTCCGCTTCAAGACGCTCAACCTTTACCACCATCTTTTCAAAATCATGACAATGATTGCTATCATTGTCAACATGTTGAAAGGTTGATACATGAACTACGTGAAGAGCAACGTTTCATGTTCTATCACCTCCTCGAACATTTCGATGAGGTCAACAAACCTAAACAACCATGAGCATAAGGATTAAAACGGTGTCCTAGTCTCAAATTTAACTTAGAGCGTTTAGGAATCCCATTTCATGGTTGATCATCCTTAAGCACGTGGTTGCTTCATAAGTTTAGGTCACTCATTAGTATTAGAAGAATATGTATTACATGGTTAAATCATTCTCTTAGTTTTAGAGATTTGTTGATTATCTCTTATATTTTATTGAATGATAGCTTATTTGTCATATTGCTTTGAGCATATGTTTGTTGCTTGAATACATATCTTTCTTTAATGTTAACATTACTTGGTACATCACCATTCTTTGAAATCTATCATCGCATGGACGGATCCCCTGGAATTTTCCTAGGCGGATCCCTCGGGAAGAAGGGAACCAGTGGGATCCGTGCAACGTAAGACCAATTTTCTACTAACTCGAGTCTTATTTGCGTGAAATTATGCACTATATACTTGTTTTCTAACCTTTATTTTGTAGATTTTCAAAATACACATGAAGACTTTGACACCCTAAGCTAGGGGAGCTTTGTGCCAAACTATACATTGCAAAACCATTTGCAATATAATCCTCATATGGGTTACATTTCGTTGCATCCCATTGCAAAGTTGCAATCCTCAAGGAGGAGCATTATCGTCACTAAGACGAAACCATTTGCAAACATAGTTGCAATGCACTAGCTTATTATTTTTTTACTTGACACCATCACAAAGGGATGGACTCGTCAAGGGGGAGTTAAGACTAGAACTTTTCCCATTACTTGCTTTCTAGATTTTTTCTTTTTACATGTTTTTCTTAAAACATTGTGTTAGTTTCTTTTCGACGCTCTTTTTGTTTTGACAAAAAGGGGGAGAAGAGAGTAAAAACTCCAATTCAAACTTTTACGAATTTTAGTCTTTCCTTAAAATAATTTTATGTTTTGTCATCAACAAAAAGAGGGAGATTGTTAATACAAATAAGCCGTAAAAACGTTTATTTATATTTTACGATCTTCTAATGTTTTGTCGATAACAAACGTAAAATCATTTTAACGAAACAAATAAAATACATTAATAGTTTGATCCAATAGTTTTCTAACACACTTACGTTTTCACATAAAACACTAAAACAAGTATAAGTTATTTTATGATTTAATAATACATATGTACAACAACTAGTGTTTACATATTGGACAAATATATACATAACTAGTATGTATTATAAAGGGTAAAAACTACAACCCATGGAGCATATTCATAACCCATGGTATTGACCCATTTAACTAGATGCATTGCATCTATTAGATACATTTTATCTAAGGAAATATCCATGGACCAACCCATAACCCATGACCCATAACCAAAAAACCCATGGGCAAAGAGGAGCGTCCCACGGATCCCTGAGGATACACTAGATGGATCCCTTTAGGGAGGGATCCATGGGATCCGTGGAACAGTAGTTGTTTCTCCTCTATAAATAGTGAGCCATTTCTTCCTTTTGTGTTGCCACTCCTACACATACTTTCCCCAAGTATTGTAACTCTCTTCATTGATCCTAAGGGATCTTTCTATGTAGTTTGTCTTTTGTTTTTGTGTGATTCTCTAGGTTCCTCTTAAAGGCGAGATCACCACTCCTTGAAGTCGAGTGTAGGATCGTGTATTTTATGTTGTTTAGATGATTCGGGTGGTCTAGGATGATGATAGTATATGAATGCCATGGTTAGAGAGATGAAGAGAGTAGAGAGGGAATTCTAGAGATAAACAAAAGTGTAAAGGTTAGATTAGAATCTTCCAACCCTTCCTTGGGAGGTAGAGGGTATTTATAGGAATTACAAACTAAACGACCTCCTGACGCTTTTGTGGATCGGTATACACGGGTAAAGACCCGTCCTTCCTCCACGGTATTACACTAAACTAATCTACGCTACTAATAAACCAATTAACTACAAAACAATATAAGTAACTACAAGTCTACGAGCTAAAATATGCTAGACCATAATTGGGGTGACCGACACTTTAATATGGAATTTCCAATTCATAACAATCTCCCCCTAAGGGAGGTCACCCCATGAAATACATTTTGCATCCTAGCATTCTATCTTTGTCTTTAGTTCCAAGCTCGTAGACTTCAATTCTTCAAATTCCGCATTCTTTGTGCTTGTGTAGCGATTCTTCAAAGTCCGCATTGATTTGTACTTTTAGTGGAGGCCTTTGAACTGATCCACATCTTTGATGATCTTCGAGCTTTCATTGAGATCATCGACCACGAAATCTCTGATCACCCTTTATTGAGTTGCCTTCATGTGATGTTGTGACTTTTGGACCGACATGCTCACACTTTCGGATCATGACATCTTTCATCAGAGTAGCGGAAGCTTTAATGGTTCATGATATTTGCGCAGCGAAAGGTAAACATAGTATATAAATATCGAGCGGGTTACGTAGATATGCACCAGTCATGATTTCTTTAATTAAGTGTGATGCTGTGAAAGCAATGCGGCTGGATTGACTCCTCAATTACGATGCACAACCGCCCAAATGTACCGCAAAACAACAATTAGGAATAAAACACACGAAAGTGTCTTTGATCACTTTCGTTGAATTGAGGTACACGCCCACAGTTCCCGTTAATCGCGACAAAATGTACCGTGATCAGGTATAATTCCAAGAATCTCCTTGACAGGGTTTCGCAATGTTCTAGTCTGCTCAAACCGAACGTCTCAAAGAAGACAACACGGAGTTGAGTGAACCAAATGTTGAGATTCACTGATTGATTAAAAATGATTTGAAAAACAATCGCGTATTGCTTAGAAGAAAGAGTTTTGCAATACGACGAAGGTTTTATGAGAAAGATCAATTTTCAATCAAAATACCTTTTGTATTTGAAAAGAGTACACATTCGATGTGCTAGAGACAAGATGAAATTTGCACATCAAACGGTTTTTCCAAAAGTATCTTTTCAATCAGAGATACTTTGTGTGTTCGAAAACATAAGTACACATTCGACGTGCTAGAGAAAAGAAGGTTTGCACATCGAACGGTTTTTCCAAAAGTATTCGTCAATTCCAATCCTGGACCAAGGTTGATTCAAGATTAAATCTCCCCATCATTTCTATCCAGTTGTCACAAGCTTGATCTTTTGCAAGATTTCACATGTCACCCACCAAGAGCTTGTTTGATGTTGGATCTAGAAGGATTTCCATCTTCATCGTGAATATTTTTACATATCACTAAGATGTTCTGGCAATACCACAAGGATAATGCGTAGGACTCTTAATATATTCTTACTTTCCACATTGTGTGAAACAACAAGTCTTCATTAATTTTGTGCCCTAATGAGATATTTTGGATGATCTCTTTGCTCTAGACTCAATTGTGCACATTTGGTTCCTATGCCGGAGACTAGGGAGAGCGTCTCCTTCTTCAATATCAATTATCTCTAAGAGAAAATCGATAGATTATGTAGGTTCCCCGTGAGAATGAAACAAGCCCTTTAAAGAGGAACTTGAGTGGCTTGGGAAGATTAGTGCAGCGTCACTGGGTCCATGACGCTTGTCTTCAATACCGTTACCTTAGTAAACACCAGTAGCATATGTATTGAACCCTTAGCACGCCCTAAGGTTGAATTGTTGGAGGGCTATTTCTTTTCACCCTTTTCACATTCATTTTTTTTTCATTCTTCAACCCCTTCATTGCTTACCGAGACTTCATAACTAGAACCTTGTTGGGTTTATTCCATTACTAGCTCTATCTCAGTCCGCACTCTTCCCATATCTCATTTTCTCCTTTTTTCATCATACCTAAGGACTTCTACACTATCTAGTGGATTGTCCCTGGTAGATCCCTCCCTCTCGGATCGTGGGAACTAATACCTAACCCTAACCATCCTTATAACCCACACATAAAGTAAAATGGTCGGTCTTTTGGTACAGCATTTCTTTCGAAACCAATTGAAAAATCATTTGGAAAATCAATCAAGGTACTTGTATAAAATCAAAACATTTTGTACCTTAATTGTTTTTGATCATTTAGAAATGCTCCCCTCAACATGTGCATATGATTTTGAAATTGTTTAGCACATGGAGGCAAGAGTCCTTTGAAATAATTTTTTGATCACAATTTCTCGTAGAAAAGCCATTTGAATTTTTTGGTAAATTCTCCCCCTTAATGTGTGCATAGGATTTTTGAAATCATTTTATCACATAGAGGAAAGAGTTCTTTTGAAGCACATCCACTTAACACAAACCATTAAGAAACCTATATCCCCCTCAATATGTAATCGAGATTCGAAAGCGTTTAGCACATATGGGAGAGCAATATGCACACTTGAATCAAAACGATCATCTTTTATCAAATTTCATTATTAAATCACAAATTCTCCCCGATCAAAAATATCAAACCCTTTGAGATTTTGGATCCCAAGTGATTTAATAAGGTTTAGAAAACATGGGAGAAAATATGGTCAGGTTTAAATACTCATCTTGTTTTTGGATAAATCCTCCTCCTCAACATGTGCATTGTATATTTGAAATCGTTTGGCACATGGAGGCAGGAGTGTCTTTAAGGACTAAAACCAATTCCATTAAAACAGATTTGAGATTTAAATCACGATCTCCCCCGCGATCAAAAATTTCAAACCAATTGAGATTTTGGATCCCGATTGATTTAAATCATTTAGAAAGTTTTGGGGAAAGACGTGGCAAGATTCAATTTTTGAAAAATGACAGATAAGGACCAATTTAAGACATTAAAGATTGTTAGTGTCGTATGATAGTTTTAATTGATCTTTAAGTAAAATAAAATAATTTCACAATCAAACAAGAACAGAAAAAATTTCATTTTGAAAGATCTTGATTTAAAAGAAAAATCATACCATGACATAACATTAAATCTTTAGATCACCACTTATTTTGTACAATCGGACTTTTATGAAGAAATATTGTTTGAAAATAATATATTTTAAATCACTCTCCCCTCAATCGATGACCGTAGTCGATGATTGAGTGACTTATAGTTTTGATAAAATGAAGTCCTGATTTTCAAAATTTAGTCAAAATTATTTTCAAAACAATATTTTTCCATTTTCAAAACAATATTTTTTTGAAAATTGTTTAAAAAATGGTATTAAATCTTCTCCTGCACAAAGATATAAGTTGTGGTTGAGAAGCTTTTGTTATTGCTGTAGGGTTGGAAGAAAACCGTCTGCCGATGCAAATGGATCTCTTCGCTGCATTTTAATGCCAATCGAGGTCAAATTAAGTTCCGTTTCTTCATTTGTTGATGAAGAAACCATCCGATGAGCTCTTCACGCTCGATTTCCATGCCAACTCAATAGAAGTCCAATTAAGCTCCGTTTCTTCATTTGTCAACCCAAGATATAGTTACCCTTTCCTTTCGGCATCCAATCATCTTCAATTGTGGATCCGGATCGGGAACATTCTTATATACCATGATATCGCATATGTTAGTGACACAAACAAATATATTGGTGGTCGACATCACCAAAACAACAATCGACTAATAAAGTCAATTCAACATATCAATCATCATATAAAAGCATGGGAATAATGTGTTTATCAAACTCTAATCATCTAATCCTAACAATCATATCCTAGGCACCTAGTCCTTCAACTAGGTTAACATTATTTTCGTTAAGCATTTAGGATAATTAGATAAGTCCGATAGATGATATAAATTTGAAAACATTCTCCCCTCAATCAATGACTCATTTTCTGAAAATTTTAAAAGCGCTGAAGTCATTGATTGAGTTTTCAATTTTTACTAAAAACTCTGAATCTGATTCATTTTCAAGCAACTCATTTACCACCATTTTGAAAATAACAAATATTTTTCTGAATAATTTTAGACAGAAAAACATTTGTGTAGGAATAGCAGTCCTTCGACATACTTTCCTCATTTTGTTTTAGGATAAGTGCACGAAATTTTATGAAAATCGTTTAGCGTAACACTTTCATTTCTTGAAGAGCGGGTTGCTATCTGAAATAATAGCAAACCATAGTTAAGCACGGGTTACAGTCTGAAATAACTGTAAGCCATATTTAGAGACATGTTTTGAAAAAGAAATATTTACACCTTCGTCGAATTCATCTATGGTCTCATGCCATTATTGAATGACATTTCTAAGACCGCAGATGTTATCGATACCAGAAGACATGTCTTGAGAAAACATATTTTTGGTATTTTCAAATTTTCTGATTTTTATGGCTTTTTGTTGGTTTTATATTTTTCTATTTTGTTTTGTTGGTTTTATATTTTTGTATTTTGGTTTTCTTATAAATATATATACAAAGATAAGATGATATAGTTTAAGAAGATGATGATTTGTAACGAGATAAGGATATCGAGCAAAGACGTCAGTAGAAGATAGAATCATCATCTCTTAAACATCCACCACCAAAGCTTCCAAGGGCTCTTGAATTGAGAGAAATTGAATCATTCAAAGTGAGACTTTGGCGCTTTCCCCAAACCAAAAATCCTTTAGTCGAAGCAGATTCAAAGCTATATTTCAAGCTTGCCTTAGCCAGGTGCACAGAGAAGCACACCATTATCATCGAGTTTGCTGCTCCTTTTAAGAAAGATCGTGATTCTCCGAGTAGGTTATACCATCAATAGAAGAACAGAAAGTATCATCCCACTCTTTAAATTCTTCTATTTCATTATTACCACTGAAGTCCGGTTATGCATCCCAAAAGTGTCAAGAGACCACTTCCCAAGTAGATGAATTGATTCATCAGTCTCTTAGACTAGAGCTCACGAACCCAATACACATACCCAAGACAAGAAACTTATAACATCGAATAGCGATTAAGTCCAATAGTCAAAGAATAACCCCGATGTATACTTTTCTCTCCCCTAAAGAAAATGTATGAAGCTCAAGAACCCGGCAACCAATGCCCAAAGAGAGAAAACGATAACATTGAAGAAGCAGCCGAATCACTGATTATCTCTGGGATGATCGCTCGCGATGTCAACTCGGAATAAGTGATTATATCTCAATCACTGATTAAGCTCTCAAGTGAGAACACTGAGCTTCCCCAATGTACATTCCTTCTCCCGATGATTGCGATAACATCAAAATCATCACACACTTGTGTACCCTTTATCTTCGAAACTTTCTTACATCACTTCCTCTACGTAGTTGGAATAATAACACTAAAAGCCTTGATGAGTAAAACCTTGAGTTTCTCTGCGGTAATAACATTTGTCTTTCCGGGATATCTTCAATCACTTAGAAGAATTAAGTTCATCAAGTTTACTCGCTTTGTGTTTAGATGTGTGTCTCCTTCCCTTGCCTTTTGACACTTCGAACTGTTAAGAACTCATCGTAAGCTCAGATACTTGAAATCTTATGAGAAGAACACTTGAAGTCTTTATGAGAATCTATTTGCTGAAGAATGTGAGCAAGTCTAATTGGGGATTAAATCAAACATTTCACCCTCCCCCAATTAGTGCTCTCCCTAAACCGACAATCTGTTTGATAAATGCCCGGATTAAGAAGAAGTCTTTAGATAATCAAATGCAACTCGTCTTTAGTCTTCTAACATGCAGCAGAAAATGTAGAACGTGATCAGACTCGACCTTCTTCAAGATTGTCCAGTTGGGGAATAGAAAGTTAACATCTTCCTCACACCAAAAAGCATCCCAATTAACTTACATCTTGCAAATCCCCTTAACTTAAAATCCCTCCCAATCAAACAAGAACAAAAAGATGTTCATCAAGGAAATCAACAATCAACCCGCAACGAACATACGAAAAGGTAACACCAAGCAACCAATCACATCAAACAAGAATAGAAGGTTGTTCGGAATCATCATGTTGATGTGCACGTGAAGCATTAACCGGAAGCACTTTGTCGTTAAACTCATATCAGCTTCTGAAGATGTCAACCAACGGCTCTAAGAAGAAAAACTCCATGTGAAGATGATCTGATAAGAAGAAGCTCGGTTCTTACATGAGTTTGGAGCCGTTTGACCATTTATTCTCATATAATAATCAACCATGCAGTAATCCAAATGTAGTCTATTCACACTTTTCCACCGCAAAATTAGCACATGATGTCGCCATCATCATTATAGTTGAGCAAGTGGAATAAGAAAACAATCAACAAAGATCCGTTCACTACTTGATGGCGCATGGAAAAAGCAAGAAGCATGTTGATGAGAATGGTCATAATTGAGAAGATTTCTCTTCTTCCAAAGATAATGCGCACTGAAGCATACACATTTCTTTTCTTTAGAGAACGAGGCATGAACTGTTGTGTTCATACGTCTTTATGTTGAAGTACGAGGCATGAACTGATGTGTTCATACGTCATAATCTCTCTCTTTTCATCATCTCTTGGCAAAACTTGTAATCAACCCCATTATCATTCAGTAGGCTCTTTGTCGTGACAGCTGATGGAGAAAACCCAATATGATGAATTTGACCCTGAAGTAAACTAACCCGAACTCGTGACTTAAACTTGCACATATGAAACAAAGAGCGGTGCCGAGACTTCATCCACCATTGAATCTCTAAGTACTCTATACTCTTCATCCAACCAACCATCAAGTATAAGACGTACATCACCTCTTGAAAACCACAATTGAATGTGACACTGAGCACTACAACGTAACTCTTTAAAGTGATAGTTATTTTGTGGTGATAAGAGCCCAATTCCCCCAAGTGGTAAAAGAAAAGGTAAAAGTCACCCAACAATAACTACATTTCCAAGTCTTCGTTTATCATAATAAGCTCGAACAAGGATCTCGAAGAATCTTCAGCCAACCATCCCCGATACCTTCAGATACTAAGTACACTCGCCCGAGATATTTCACTTCAACCTCAAATAAATAATAGTGAATTAACCCCGTTGTCACATCTTCTTGGTTAAAAGCTCAAATCTAGCCTCCTTTGACGTTTAAATGAACTTTGATAATGGTTTCATCCCGACCATGGTTAAAAGCACATAACCCTGTAAAACCATGTAGTAACCAAACTGCCATGAAGAATATCCAAACAATCACCCAATTCATGAAGTACACCCTTTTATCCTTTCTTCAAAACAAAACCGTAGCACCAAGATCAAATAAGATCTCGAAATACACTTTCCTTTCTCCAAGATGGTTCCATCATTACGGGATTTTACAATTCTATGGTTTAAACCGAGAAATAGTTTCTTTCGGGGGATTTTACAAAACCAAGAATAAACCGTAAGATAGATCCGGAAATGCACTTTACAATTACCAGATGTTTCCATTGTCACGGGATTTTACAAGTCTATGATTTAAACCGAGAAATAGATTCTTTCGCGGGATTTTACAAAATCAAGACAAAACCGTAGACAATGTCAGCTTGAATGTGTTATGACAACTTTGGTTTCAGTGAATATATGTTTTAGGGGAACATGCAGTGGTTCATCAGTGGTTCATTGTCCAACATCAACAAAATCATCAATCATCCAATAGAACACTTTGGTAAACACATCATTCACATATTCTGTCGACTATTGTAGTGACAACATGGTGAAATAAACCCGATATGCCAAACTTGATCATGAAGTAAAATTCCCCAGATTTGTTACTTAAACTTGTACTAGTCCTTGTGAAGAAGAAACGGTGTACCCAATGTACAAAACCTCTTGACATCTCAACTGTGAGACATCGAAGTGATAGTTACGTTGTGGGTAAAGCGAGAAAGAATCACAACCGTAATTAAATAGCCAAGTCTTTATCACCTTCTATAAATGCCCAAACAAGTCATCTTCGCGGAAGGGTAGAAAGAAAGAAGATGAAATAAGTAAACGCGCCCGGAAAAACCTCACTTCAAATCCAAATATGAAATACCATACATAAACAACCCCGTAGTCAACATTTTCAATAAACATATCAAGCCGTGACACAATATTCTTAGTGAAAATGCATAAACCAAAGTATCAAGTCAGACACACCAAATCATCCAATCTCGTCAAATCGCAAGACTCATTGTCAATCCGCATTAGTCCAGTCCAATCATCCGATCCATAAACAAATTTGACTCAATAACAAGTCATTGAACCCGGTCCACATAATTACCAAATACCATGCTTAAGAGACCTACCATTTAACACATAAACATTTATCTCATACATTTTCCTCCATGGATTAATCTAAGAAGAAAAAAAACGATAAACGTTTTTAAGGCAAATGTTAAGAGGCCCAAGTGAAGTGTTCGGTCCACTACTGAATGTGAATATCCGGCCCACTACCATATAGGATCCAATACCATGTTGCCCTAAAAATCTGGCGTATAAAACACACACAAATACCACATTAGTACCTAATATCACTCAATGAAACCCTAAAGTCTCTCCCTAAAATAAATCAGCCTCCTCCACTCTGTAATACATCATTCACCAAACCCTAAACACTTTATGTCCGCCCCCATCATACTTTCATTCACACAAAATGCTCTCATAAAAACCAATCAGTACACCTCATAAGTCTTGCACCAATCTCTGCTTTGAGTCATATCTCAACACTCCAAATAATAAATACCTTCAAACCCTTTAAGTGATGAAATATATAACTCGCCATAGAGATGGCTTTTGAGTTTAAGAATCAATGGACCTCGCCACAGGGATGGCTTGAGGAGTGGGTTAAACGAGGCCAAACCGAAAGAACTAGTATGGGTAAGAAAGTTTTCTTTTAATTTTCATTCAAACGATGGTATAGAAAAATGACAACACTCTTGTTGTTTGTTTTTCTTAGAGATTCGTGTACATTTAATTTATACCGAATGAAAGAAAACCAATGAAATGAATCTGTTTTGTTGTTTCTTTAAAAAGATTCGGATATAAGATTCAATGATGATAATTTCGTGAATATTGACCTTCGAGGTTAAGATAAATACAAAGATTTATCACGAAATCTTTCAGAGAATTAGAGCTCTTTTTCTTTTGATATTGTTTGACTTAGATCTTGAATTGGATCTGTGATGTATTTGTTTTGAGATCTGTGAAAAATAGTGATGATTTGTTGAAACTGGTTAAGACAGTTGTTGATTTAAATGGATATAGTCTTTGTTGGCTTAAAATGAGATTAGTTTGTGTACGAGTTTTTGAGTTATCAAATTAATCCAAACCGTACCAATTTTTTCATTGAAAACGCATCATGTTTAGGTTCAAGTAGCTTGCGTCAGACTAGACCAATGTCAAGTCACTAACATATTTGATATCAAATCGCCATGACTAATTGACCAAATAAAATTAGATAAGTCGCTACTCAATCTGGACATAGTGACAACTAGCATACCAGTAAAATACAAAAATGCTCAAAAGCATTTTGTCACAACTCGCTGGACCACACACAACTTGCTAAAAGACAAAAGCTCAAAAACATTTTATCACAAGTCGCTAGGCAGATTTAGACCAACTCGCCTTTGACCAGTTAACCATACATTGAATCTGGACAATTTTGACAAGTCTCTACCAAGAACATGACCAAGTCTCTACCAAGAACATGACCAAGTCTCTACCAAGAACATCAAAAGCATCACCAGCAGATTCATATAAAACCATTCGAATATTAAAACCAGATTCATAATATCAAAACCACACATGTTAGCAGCTCATAAAAACCAACAACAGCCAATCTGTTTTAAAATTAAACCACGTAAAAACCACTTAAACAAAAAAAAGAACCATATAAAAACATTGAATCATTACAAAAAAACAACCTTGGCTCGTACCAATTTTAGGATCGTATATTTTATGTTGTTTAGATGATTCGGGTGGTCTAGGATGATGATAGTATATGAATGCCATGGTTAGAGAGATGAAGAGAAGTGGAGAGGAATTCTGAGAGATAAACAAAAGTGTAAAAGGTTAGATTAGAACTTCCAACCCTCTACCCTGGGAGGTAGAGGGTATTTATAGGTTACAAACTAAACGACCTCCTGACGGCCTGTGGATCAGGTATACAGTTGGTAAAGACCTATCCTTCCTCCACGGTGTTAAACTAAACTAATCTACGCTACTAATAAACTAATTAACTACAAAACAACGTAAGTAACTACAAGTCTACGAGCTAAAATATGCTAGACCATAATTGGGGTGACCGACACTTTAATATGGAATTTCCAATTCCTAACATCGAGCAAACTTAAGTCCATGAGTTGCCATGCTTTGTCATCATCAAGACTACTGAGGTTCTCTTGTTGATACTTCTTTTTTCCTCCATAGAAGTGTTGTGTCCAAGGCATTAGTGAAGGATGCCGAAAGAGTCAAGACGAAAGCATTAGTGAAAGGTGCTTAACCTCCTGTCAAAGCATTGAAGAATGCTAAAGAAGTCATCGAAGGCATTAGTGAAAGGTGCCAAGCTGTGCGGTCAAGGGCATTAGTGAAAGATGCCTAGGAGTCAAATCAAGCGGCATTAGTGAAGGATGTCAAAGTCGTATAATCGATGAGGTGCATCGTTATACAAATAGTGATAGTTTGTTTCCAAGGATGTTGATATTATTGATGGTGTTGTAATAAGGAGTGGGTCTCCTTTGGGATTAGGTGTTGTGTAGTGTTGGGTAGTAGTTCCTCCATTGTAATGTAACTCGGTACTTAGCCTAGTACCGGATAAAGGGTAGGCGACGTTGTGGTAGGTATGGTTCACCTTGGTGAAAGAACCCGGTGGTTAGCCTAGTACCAGAAAAAGAGTAGGCGACGTTGTGAAGGCTTCTCCGCCATAAGGAGTTGGTGTCGTGTAGTGATTACGAACTCTCGAGTAGGTGACTCAGGGAGTGGAGTAAGGAAAGGAAGGTGTCCTTGTAGCCGAACCACTATAAATACTCATGTCGTGGTTATGTGCTTCTTACTCTTTATCTTTCATTACACTTTTATATATCTATCTATCAACGTCCAACATACACATCTAAGTAGATTGACATAATTCGATCTAAATATTTTAAAACGAAGTTTTAATTGGTAAAACTATTCAACCCCTCTTCTAGTTTTCCACACGGCCTATTCATTCTTCTGTGTAGGCTTGGAAACTCCAAACCTTTCGACACTTTAGCAGACTTAGAATCGAGCATAAATCTTCTTCCGTTGTCCCTCCATAGAATCCTTAACCTAGGTAAGATAGAGCCAACGGAAACCATCTTAGGTCTAGCGGACGGTATTATTGCATCATCCTAGGGATAATAAAAGACATGGTAGTACATGTAGGTGAATTGACACTTTTGGCGGATTTCCATGTGCTAGACATGAATAAGGACCCGGCATGCCCATTGTTAGTAGGAAGAGGATTCTTAGCTACCGCTAGTGCCATCATTGATTGTAAAATGTCTAACAAGTGGTAGGAGAGAAGTGCTAGGTCAATTAACGATGTCAAGAAGCATATCTACTACAAAGAGGAAAACATTCCCTACGAGATCATGTTAGATAGAACACCATCTAGATATGGGCCTTAGATTAATAAAGATTTCATAGGTCCCCAAATCTAATCTTCTACTTTGTTAGTAATTCAACTTTCCATGCAAGAATTGGCAAGGGACGAAGAAGTGAACCCGCCTATGTTCTGGTCAGATGACACCTAAGCTTGCAGCATCTTGTCATGAATAAGTGAAAGTTGTAGAAACCTAAGCATAATTGGAATTGGGATAGACCACCTAGTGATGGTAATGGAGAATGGCACATTAGGATGACATTCTATGACCCCAATGGAGAAAAGTTTGAAAAGGCATACGAACTAAAAGCGTACCACTAGGAACTTAAAAAGATAAGTTTGATCCCTATGACATTCTTGAGGATATGCTTTACTTACGTAGGTACTTGCGTAGGGACCGCGACTTCGAGTCTAGCTATAAGACTCATAAATAAAGAAAAGCGCTTTGTGGGAGGAAACCCATGCTTAATTGTTTGCTTGTTTGTGTGTCATATATCTTTTCATTAATTGTTTATTCTCATGTTTGAATTTGTGAAAATGCTTTATTTTGTTGTTAACCTCTTCTTAATTAGATATAAAGGTATTTTACAAAAAGGATAAGTGTAGGGAAGATTACACCCGTTTTTAAAAGAACGTGAACATGAGAATTACAATTATTGAAAAAGATATATATGTGTGTTTGTTAGAGTCAAATGCTTGTATCGAGTCATAATGGATATTTTGCAAGAATTTTTCCAGATTCTAAAGATGTAGTTTTTCCAGAATTTTTCGAAAAACGCAGAACCAGTATTCTGCAGGATAACCTGGCGGTGTCAATTATTGCAACCTGGCGACGTCGGGAGGAGCACAAACAACTTATCTAACTTTCTCTCATTTTCTGTGCTACTTATAAATTTTTGGAATTTCTCAAGTCTTAATTTTCCGAAAATCTGTAAACATCCATTCCACAAGCATTATATCCTAGTTTAGTAGAGTCATATATTGTTTTACCGCCGATTTTACGCGAAGGTTTCGTCTGTTTTCTTAAAGTGTGCAGGTTTTATTTATCAAGAAGAAGAAAAATAAGATGGGATGGAGCTTTTCACGCATACATTCTTCTTTGAAAGAATTTAACCACTACTTCACACGGATCCTACCGAGCTAATCAGGTGAGTACTAGTTTCTTTCTCTTTTAATTACCTTCCATTATCATAATTTTGATACTTTAGGAGAACATTGGGGACAATGTTCAGTTTAAGTGTAGGGAGGGAGAATAAAACGGGAACTTTGAAACTATGCTTATCCTTGATTATTTGTCTTGTCCTTTTTCATTTGTGTAATAAACTATGAGAAATATCGGTTAGGATAATTTTAGCACCAAATTTAAAATTTTTCATGACATGTAGGAGTGGGTCTTTAGTCTTAATAAAGCGTCTCATGGATATGAAGTTATATGACTAGCACAAAAACCCTTTACCACTCAAATTTCACCCCAAAAATATGAGGTTCGCCCCTAGATTTGTAGGAATTAAAGCATTTATCTTTAATGCTTCGAGAGTGTACCGGTAGTATAATAGATTCTAGAACTAGTTTTGTGATGCATCCCGTGATCGCTAGTGAGACTACACTTGTGTAGTTAGGAATAACTAAATGATAAGAGGCATTAGGATAACCCTTGTTTGATACCCGTATTATAATTACTTCTTCCACATCGGTTGAGTAATTCCCCCACACCCTTGTGTTGTACTCATCTTTAGTACACGATACCCCTAGTTAACCCCTCAGAGCCTATCCTTTTCGCGGTTCTCGTGATGTTTCAGTTTTTCGAAATATCAATGAAGAGCATTGTTTACAATCCACCCCCAAATGTACACCCAAATCGTCTTAGCCTACCTTGTATGCACTTACTTTTAGTGCATTATTGTTATCATACTAAATCCTTAGTTCAATTATCTAGTTACTTGCATAAGTTGCTAAGTCGAGTCATATCTTTTGTATACAGTTTTGGGACGATTGGGACTCATGGGTAAAGTTAAATTTTATGGAATGACGGGAAAGAACTTTAAATTCAAATTCCCTGTATTTTACGTAATAATGTACTCCAAGTGTTTTGATCTTTTCAATTCGGGTCAAATTAGTGTTAGAATAATAAAAACTTAAGTGTAGGGATGTGCCTATAAATCCCTTATATTTTGATGTTATCGTAGAGGACGGTAGAGTAAAAGTGTATGCAAAAAAAAAAATGAAAAAAACATACGGGCTACCATCCTACATCTATCTTTATATTTATGTTTGTTTGTTTCAAGTTATCTAGAGTTTAGAGAGTCTAGTCTTGGCTTAGCAATGCCATTCTTCTCATGCTTGTAACATAAAGATTTTTTACTTGCCACCACTAAATCTCCTATCCAACCAAACCTTTGTTTCCCTACCGTAAGCCTAACGTTACAACCCTTTAAAAAGACCACTTAGATAGTTAGTCCTAGGTTCTTACGCCAAAGCAGTAGAGGTTTGATCTAGTCTCAAGCCTATGGTAATCTATGTACTAGGACCGGTTAATGAGTGTTTATCTTCCATTTCCATTTGATATATTTCATATACACCCGAGAGATTAGAGTATCCAAACACTACTGTGAGGTGCTAGTATATAATTTTCGTGCTTGTTATGACTTTTGCAGGGTTTATACTTGTTGTGAATGATGTTAAACCATTGCTTTATGCCCCCTAACTTATAAATTAAATGGCCAAAAGCACATTTTCTTGAGGACAAGCAAATACCAAGTGTAGGGATATTTGATAAGGATTTAAAACGTACACTTTTAAGGGGTCATTTAAGCCCTTAATCGCCCACTTTTATATCCGTTATTGCTTAATTTTGTTCCTTTTCACTTTATAGGTCTCTTGAAGGCAAAATGCTGGAATGATGCTTATTTGGATTGAAAAGGAGTGAATATGAAGAAAATGGCTAAAGTCAAGATCGAGACACTCAAGCGCCGGAGATGCACTGACGGCGCCCCAAACAAAGAGGCGATGCCGTCCCTATATTTGTGATGACTCAGGAGTGAAATTTCTATTTTATACCTGACGGCGTCAGGCTTTGAAGAGTAGGGCGTCACGAAGACTTTTCTCCTCAGACGGCCTTGATCTAGATTCGACCGCCGGAGAGATTTGAATGGCTACGGCGTAACAACCACAACGTGACGCCGTCCCAAAGTTGACTTGGCCAAGACGAAACCCTAAAGACGGCGATCCGACGGCGTCACAATTAAAAGGTGACGCCGTCGCAGTTGTAAATCTATATATAGAATTCGATTTTCAGACTTTTAAAGAGGTAAAAACGATTGTAGTCCATCTTGGACAGTATTTTAGGGTTCTAATACCCTATTTTACATCGAGATAAGTTATTTATTCCCTTGATTTCATTATGTCTTCGATTGAATGTGTGTATGCTTGCATGTTTAACATGTCCGGCTAATTTACTTGTGTGTTTGCTTAGATCCATGAAACCTAGTTATTGAATATTGATTGGTTGTCTCTTATCTTAATTGTAATTGGCTTAGGAGTGTGATCGGTTCCAAACAGTCTATCTTTTTTTAGTCAACCACTTGTGAATGGTCAACCATAAAAGTCAAACAGCTCAGAACAAAATGCAATTAAGTCCAGAGGAGTTTAGTGTTTCCCCGGGTCGTTAAGTCCCAACGAGGTGTGTAAACTGTAATACAACGAATCTGTGATCGGGTGAATATTGAACAGGAAAACGTTATGATTGATTACACTAAGGAAATTAAATCTAATAAAGACTTTGAAGTCATTTTAATTCTATATTTAAAATTTGATTCGTTTAAAACCTAAAACGTACGTTTAAATAAAATTACGTAACGTACGAAATAAAACGTAAAAATAAAGAAGTAAAATTCCTACGGATATGAAAATAATATTTTTACAATCCTAATAATAAAATAAAATTATTAGAAAATTAAAATTATTTTTATAACTATTTATTTAATTATTATTAATTAAAAACTATTTTTAACTATTTAATAATACCCTAAAATATAAGAAAATATGAAATAAAGCTAGAAAAGTAAAATTATGACTTAGAAAAATCTAAAATATTATAAAACTTATTTTAAAACTGAAAATATATTTATTACACTTTTTATGTATTTATTATTAATTAAAAATGATTTAAAAATACTTAAAAACTAATATTAAATAAGAAAAGGACTAAATGAGCTAGGAAAAATCTGGAAATTTTATGGAAAATCTAAAATATTATACTAAGCCTGGGAAAAATATAAAAAGTTAGATAAGCCCACTAATAAGCTGAATTGGGAAAATAAGCAGTTTAAATAAGCACTTGAAATAAGCAATAAGCTATCCAAAAGCTACCATAAGCTACTACAGTCTAAATCTAACCTAAAATGAGCTAATTCAACTGATTGGGACCTAAAAGCACAAGCTACGAAAAGCTCGAGACCAGAATTCAAGTCTCAACACGCCAAACGGCCCTACAGTGTCAACTTTAAGCACTAATCTAGCTTATATAGAAAAATCTTAAAAATAAACTAAAAATACCTGGATAACAACCACCAACCAAAGTGCTTAAGTTCCAAATTTCAGCTGATTTGAACTAAAATGAATCATGAAAATTCCACAAAGTTTTGTAAAAATCACTTTTTCACTTATTTTAAATTAATGTTTTGTTGTTTTTCTTTTATGGAACTATTTAACTACTGAAAATAACAAACTTTAATGAAGACAAAAATTTTAGAACTTAAAAATAAGCTGGAATGAAGCGGCTTAGCTTAACAGTCCACTATATAAGGTTTTTAAGATTTTTGATTTTTCAAAATAAGCTAAAAGCTATATAATAAGCTAAAGGGTGACTAAATAAGTTACTAGGGACTGATGTGAGTATGTTTAAGCTAAAAGAACTTAGAAAAAGCCAAGTCCAAGAGCTGAAAAGATCTCAATAAGCTCATGGTCCTGCAGATTTTTCTTGTGTAGAAAATGACAAACTTTTCAAGCCCTTAAAATTTGCTGCTAAGAAAAATCTTAAAATAAACTAAAAATGTGACCAAGTACACAAGCAAACCATCTCTATGCATACCAAATTTCAGATGAATTGGACTTAAGATGAAGAAATGAAAAATAAAAGAAATTTGCTGCAGAGACAAAAAATACGAAAATATGCAATCTTTGATGGTCTGTGATCGAATGTTGTGTGATGTGCTGAGGCTAAACAAGACCAAACCAACTCTTGGGAATACACTATATGAACTCCAAGGAACTCGGAAAAACCAAGGTTGAGGGCTAAATAAGCTTCAGCTTATTAGGAGCTTATATGAGCAATTTACTTTCTATCTTTGCACTAAACAACTAAAATCATCAAAACGACTCAAAACAGCTTAAAAGCTTCTACTAACAACTGAAACATACTTAATTAATCATGATCAAACTTGAAGAAAGTGCAAATGAGCTGATGACAAGCTAGTTTGACCCGTTTTAACCCAATACGCCAAACACCCCTTTATAGGGTCTGTTGTGGTATTTGAACTAGCACAACCTAATTTATCTTAAAATATCTAGTTATTACTGATTAGATGACTTATTTTAACTATATTAAGCAACTTTCAAAATGTAAATAAGCACAAAATTAAGCTACACTAGATATGGCTAATATGGACTGTTTTTAACTTTTAAAAGTGAACATGAGATTTATGCTAACACTAACTATCAAACTCACTTAATTTAACTTAAATAACATAAATAAGTACTGAAAATACCAAGAAGCACATAAATAAGCGGTTATACGAAACTTGAAAATTAAATAAAACTTGGAATTTGGCTTACAACTGAAAGAGCTTATGGAACAAAGAAACAAGGACCAGAACCACTCCTAGCTTGTTCACACAAGCTAGAAAACCAAAAAAACTTTCTGAATAGCTTATACCACCCGAACGTGACTTATTAGAGCTTATGTTGACCTTCATTGACTTTTCTTTATTTTTGAAATTTAAACAATTTGAATTCTAATATAAGCTTATAGAAAGCTATGATAAGCTTATATAAGCTTATAGCAAGGGTTTGGTGGCTTAAATTATTACTAAGCTTATTTTACTTAATACAATTAAAGTAAAGTTGAAATTTGTAAAGACCTGAAAACTGAGTAACTTGATGAATTAAAACATATTAAACAACTTGTAAATGGCTCGAATTAAAGACTGGAAGCTAAAAATTACAATAATTTAAGACTGAATAAGTAAAACGATCTAAACTAAATTAACTACTATTAACTATTATATTTTTTTTTCTATTACAAAGCCTTATAAATACTAAATATTGCTGGGAAACTCCTTGTCGACATCTCTCCATCAATCCTGCACCCTTGGACAACTTCAAATCAATCTCAGCTGTTGATTCTACTTTTGGCCAAAAGTCTTGATAGTGGATTAGAGCAGGTTTAGAGCAATTAAAGAATTTTGGTTGATTGTGGAGGTGGAAGGTAGTGGGTAGACAAGCTGGGGTGAGGTGGATGCAAGTGGTGGTGAAACCATGGAGGTGAAGGGTGGTTTTAAGTTTTCATTTTGATGGGAGAGGGAAGGAGGGAAAGTGGTTTGTGTACCGAGGGTTGACCTCGGTACTGGTTTAGTACAAAGGGTCCGATTTGGTTTAAGTGGTAAAAGCCCAAGGACCAAAATTGTAATTTTCTGAATTGTGAAGGGTTGAAACTGTAATTTCCCAAAAGTTATAAAAAGGGTTAATATTGTAACATGTGAATATTACAAGGGTATAATTTGATAAGTTTCCATTTTTAAATACCCAAGGACTATTTTTGCCAATTTTGAAACTTGAGGGGTAAAAGTTGCCAGTTTTGTGTAAAATTTCATCCAGGGACTATAGTAAATATTTTTGAGTTCCCAAGGACTTAAGTTGACTTTTTATGCATTTTACACCTTTAGGGACTAATTTCTTAATTTGTGAAATTCCGGGATTTGAAATGACAATTTTGTGAACTTTGATCATATTTTACTTGTTTTCAATCTTTTTGTACCTGATTCATATAAAACACATTTTCATGATATTTGTAACATTTATATAGTCATTTGTGTGTTTTTGGCTGTTTGTGGGTTTAAATAATATAAAATATATGTGTATTTAGACACATATCAAATCCCCACACTAAACTATTGCTAGTCCCTAGCAATCTTTTATGAAAAATTAATAGATTTCATCTCTTTACCAAAGCCATTACTTGAGTAGCCAATTGTTTCAGATCAAGTAGAACGGTACAATATTACCAAATGATTTTGAGCAAATCACCATTTGTAAATGGTTTTGATTTGTTTTACCGAAGCCGTTTGCTTCTAAACTAGCCAACTCTTAGATAAAATATCTTTGGTGAGTCGATTACCAATTATGGTTTTCCAACTGCCTTACCACAAGCCATAAACTTGCGGGCTAGCCAACTCTTCACTAATTAAAGATATGGTGAAGAACACCATACAATTTTGGGCAAATTGCAAGTCGTCAACGGATTTGAGATATCTTTACCAAGAGCCGTTTGCTCCTGGATTAGCTAATCCTTATGTTTATTAGACATGGCGATTGATAACCGTTACGTTGTGTAAGTGCAAAACACTTACTCCAAAAAAATTTGGCCAAAATGGGGAATTGGGTGGTATAATTACATGATAAAATTCATAGAATTCCCCACACTAGAAATGAATATTGCCCTCAATATTCAAAGTTACCTGCTGTATGCCGAAACTTAAAACGAAACCGGAAATACTACTACCATTATTTTTGTGATTTTTTTTTTTTTTTTTTTGAAATTTTATATACAACAGCGGGGGCAACTCCCACACTAGGTGTACACACGGGTGAAAACCCATGTTTAACTACTGTTTTTGATTACCGATTCGCTAGCTTGACTCGACCCCGAATTAATTTGTTCATGAGGAAGTAAGTGGAAGAGACAATCTCCATCGGACTTTCATTCAAGATGTTTGTATAAACATTGAAGTACGTGAAAGTTCCACACGGATGAGGTATACATAGAACCGGCTCACAAATGATAAATGAAAATGCTTGGGTCAAAAATAATGTCTTCATTCCCGAAGGAGTGAAGAACATGAGAAGCCACGGGATAGGTGAAGAAGAGAAAGAAAGTCATGATAAAAATCTTGACTAACTCATCATCACACACAGGAGAATTCATAATAGCATGAATCTCATCATTTAAGCTCAATTGGTCTAGACATATCCCGGGTGTGTCTAGATCAAAGTAGGTTATCATACTCCTGGAGATATGATATGAGTGAGTTCACTGGGGAACTCCTCAAAGTGAATGATTCATAATCGGGGAGAGAATTATGAGAATGAGAAGTGGTAATACAACTAATCTTCTCTCCCATATGATCAAAATGGAACGTTTGCAATTCCGGAATAGAATCATCGAACAAAAGTTCACTATCCTCAAAGGGGATAGGATATGAAGTAGGCTTTTCATTAAAAGCCTCGATTCTAGAAATGAGAAGATTAACATTCAATAATGTAAGACGAAGAGCTTCGTCTTGGATTATTTCTTCATCATTCTCTTCTCCTAAACTGACAAGCTCAGAAGGTAATTCCCCCACATAACTTATGTCTCCACAAGATAAAGAATAGTCCTCATCAGAATCAGAGAACATCTCAATATGATCATTTTGGAAGACAAAAGGAGGAGAGGTATCACACTCATGATCAAGAATTCCCTGTGACTCTCTTGGAATTGGGACAAGGTTCTCAACACTAGACTTTATGAATTCGTCCGATTCCTTTTCAGGAACAGTGTCAAGATGCTCGTCCCCATGCTCAGAGAGTGAGTGTGAACCTCGGGTGTGATAACAAAGAACTGAGGGAGTTGAGAAGGACTAGCTGTTATGGATTCTACAAGTTCCATTATTTCTACTGCTAGTGATTCAGTCGTATTCTTTTCTCCCTGTATTTCCACGGATGGAATCTCAACTGATGAACTTGATGAATCTTTATAAAATTGTAGAATATCAAGGGTATCTTCATCATCACTGTCATCAAGAACGAAACGGAATCGAGAGCTAGATTTGGTTGCTTTTTGTATTTTAATTAATTCCCTAATAGATTTTTCACTGGCAATCAGGGAATCTAATTTAGCAGCCTGCTCTTCAGCTAACAATTCTTCCATGGATTTTTGATTTGGATTATCTTGGGAATGTTTACATTCCTTCAAATCTTCCACTAAATCCAAAAGATCAAGGAGAAGATTTTGAGGAAGTGGCTTAGGCTGAGGTGGTGCCTGATTCATTTGGTACTGTAGAGGTTGGTCATGATACGAAGAGTTGTAATTATTACAAGGAAATGGATTCCTTGTTTGACAATCGAGAGCTAAAAGTGTGGACCTCCACAGTACTCACAACAAAATGATTGTTGGCGGTCATGTGAATAATATGGAATTTTGTCATTTCCAAAGTCCTGAGTGTTACCAGAAAACTGTTCATAGACAAACGTGTTCCCGGTTTGACACTCAAATTCTAGATGAGGACCTCCACAAAATTCACATGAATATGTCTGAATCTCATGATGTGGTAGCTGATGGAATAAATCAGTCGTGTCATGGTAAGAATAGGGATCTTGGTTATAGACAGGACCTATTTCCTGACTCTACCATGCTAAAACTGAGATAATTATCATCATTATGAGGGCCACCACACCATTGACAACCAAGAAGGTAAGGATAAGACATAGAAAGAATCAAAGGGTTCCAGAGGGTAAGAAATGAAGAATCAAAGGGTAAGAGGGTAAAGAGGAATATTTTTGGTATTTTTGAAAAACATGTTGTAAAAACAAAGAATGAAAATATTTTTGGTAATCGATTAGTCAAACGAATTAACTTCACGATAATTTTGGTTTTATATGTAAATAAGGAAATATGGACAAAGATGGTAAATATACAATGGGTGTATATTCAACAATCACTGATGCTTCAAATTGTAGACGCAGCGACACCTCCCGGCAGCGGCGCCAAAATTTGATCGGTTCCAACATCTATCTTTTTAGTCAACCACTTGTGAATGGTCAACCATAAAAGTCAAACAAACCGCAGAAAAGAATGCAATTAAGTCCAGAGGAGTTTAGTGTTTCCCCGGGTCGTTAAGTCCCAACGAGGTGTGTAAACTGTAATACAACGAATCTGTGATCGGGTGAATATTGAACAGAAAAACGTTATGATTGATTACACTAAGGAAATTAAATCTAATAAAGACTTTGAAGTCATTTTAATTCTATATTTAAAATTTGATTCGTTTAAAACCTAAAATGTACGTTTAAATAAAATTACGTAACGTACGAAATAAAACGTAAAAATAAAGAAGTAAAATTCCTACGGATATGAAAATAATATTTTTACAATCCTAATAATAAAATAAAATTATTAGAAAATTAAAATTATTTTTATAACTATTTATTTAATTATTATTAATTAAAAACTATTTTTAACTATTTAATAATACCCTAAAATATAAGAAAATATGAAATAAAGCTAGAAAAGTGAAATTATGACTTAGAAAAATCTAAAATATTATAAAACTTATTTTAAAACTGAAAATATATTTATTACACTTTTATCTATTTATTATTAATTAAAAATGATTTAAAAATACTTAAAAACTAATATTAAATAAGAAAAGGACTAAATGAGCTAGGAAAAATCTGGAAATTTTATGGAAAATCTAAAATATTATACTAAGCCTGGGAAAAATATAAAAAGTTAGATAAGCCCACTAATAAGCTGAATTGGGCAAATAAGCGGTTTAAATAAGCACTTGAAATAAGCAATAAGCTATCCAAAAGCTACCATAAGCTACTACAGTCTAAATCTAACCTAAAATGAGCTAATGCAACTGATTGGGACCTAAAAAGCACAAGCTACCGAAAAAGCTCGAGACCGAATTCAAGTCTCAACACGCAAACTTGACCCCTACAAAGGTCAACTTTAAGCACTAATCTAGCTTATATAGAAAAATCTTAAAAATAAACTAAAAATACCTGGATAACAACCACCAACCAAAGTGCTTAAGTTCCAAATTTCAGCTGATTTGAACTAAAAATGAATCTGTGAAAATTCCACAAAGTTTTGTAAAAATCACTTTTTCACTTATTTTAAATTAATGTTTTTGTTGTTTTTCTTTTATGGAACTATTTAACTACTGAAAATAACAAACTTTAATGAAGACAAAAATTTTAGAACTTAAAAATAAGCTGGAATGAAGCGGCTTAGCTTAACAGTCCACTATATAAGGTTTTAAGATTTTGATTTTCAAAATAAGCTAAAAGCTATATAATAAGCTAAAGGGTGACTAAATAAGTTACTAGGGACTGATGTGAGTATGTTTAAGCTAAAAGAACTTAGAAAAAGCCAAGTCCAAGAGCTGAAAAGATCTCAATAAGCTCATGGTCTGCTGATTTTTCTGTGGTGCAGGGCAAAAACAGCCTTTTTCAAGCCCTTAAAAAGCTGCTAAGAAAAAATCTTAAAAATAAACTAAAAATGTGACCAAGTACACAAGCAAACCATCTCTATGCATACCAAATTTCAGATGAATTGGACTTAAGATGAAGAAATGAAAAATAAAAGAAATTTGCTGCAGAGACAAAAAATACGAAAATATGCAATCTTTGATGGCTGTGTGATCAGATGTTGTGCAGATGTGTGCATGCTAAACAAGACCAAACCAACTCTTGGGAATACACTATATGAACTCCAAGGAACTCGGAAAAACCAAGGTTGAGGGCTAAATAAGCTTCAGCTTATTAGGAGCTTATATGAGCAATTTACTTTCTATCTTTGCACTAAACAACTAAAATCATCAAAACGACTCAAAACGACTCAAAACAGCTTAAAAGCTTCTACTAACAACTGAAACATACTTAATTAATCATGATCAAACTTGAAGAAAGTGCAAATGAGCAGTGACAAGCTAGTTTGACCCGTTTTAACCCAATATGCCAAACACCCCTTTATAGGGTCTGTTGTGGTATTTGAACTAGCACAACCTAATTTATCTTATAATTTCTAGTTATTACTGATTTGATGACTTATTTTAACTATATTAAGCAACTTTCAAAATGTAAATAAGCACAAAATTAAGCTACACTAGATATGGCTAATATGGACTGTTTTTAACTTTTAAAAGTGAACATGAGATTTATGCTAACACTAACTATCAAACTCACTTAATTTAACTTAAATAACATAAATAAGTACTGAAAATACCAAGAAGCACATAAATAAGCAGTTGTACAGAAACTTGGAAAATTAAATAAAACTTGGAATTTGGCTTACAACTGAAAGAGCTTATGGAACAAAGAAACAAGGACCAGAACCACTCCTAGCTTGTTCACACAAGCTAGAAAACCAGAAAAAAAAAACTTTCTGAATAGCTTATACCACCCAGAACAGCTTATTAGAGCTTATGTTGACCTTCATTGACTTTTCTTTATTTTTGAAATTTAAACAGCTGAATTCTAATATAGCTTAGAAAGCTATGATAAGTTTATATAAGCTTATAGCAAGGGTTTGGTGGCTTAAATTATTACTTAACAGCTTATTTTACTTAATACGAATTAAAGTAAAGTTGAAATTTGTAAAGACTGAAAAACTGACTAACTTGATGAATTAAAACAGATTAAACAACTTGTAAATGGCTTGAATTAAAGACTGGAAGCTAAAAATTACAATAATTTAAGACTGAATAAGTAAAACGATCTAAACTAAATTAACTACTATTAACTACTATATTTTTTTTTCTATTACAAAGCCTTATAAATACTAAATATTGTTGGGAAACTCCTTGTCGACATCTCTGATCAATCCTGCACCCTTGGATGACTTCAAATCAATCTCAAATTTGTTGATTATACTTTTGGCCAAAAGTCTTGATAGTAGATTAGAGCAGGTTTAGAGCAATTAAAGAATTTTGGTTGATTGTGGAGGTGGAAGGTAGTGGGTAGACAGCTGGGGGTGTGAGGTGGATGCAAGTGGTGGTGAAACCATGGAGGTGAAGGGTGGTTTCTGGTTTCAGTTTTGATGGGAGAGGGAAGGAGGGAAAGTGGTATAAGGGAGTGGGTTTGACCGAGGGTTGACCTGGGCTGGGTTTAGTACAAAGGGTCCGGTTTGGTTTAAGTGGTAAAAGCCCAAGGACCAAAATTGTAATTTTCTGAATTGTGAAGGGTTGAAACTGTAAATTCCCAAAAGTTATCAAAAGTGTTAATATTGTAACATGTGAATATTACAAGGGTATAATTTGATAAATTTCCATTTTTAAATACCCAAGGACTATTTTTGCCAATTTTGAAACTTGAGGGGTAAAATTTGCCAGTTTTGTGTAAACTTTCATCCAGGGACTATAGTAAATATTTTTGAGTTCCCAAGGACTTAAGTTGACTTTTTATTCATTTTACACCTTTAGGGACTAATTCTGCCAATTTGTGAAATTCCAAGGACTGAAAATGACAATTTTGTGAACTTTGATCATTTTTTACTTGTTTTCAATCTTTTTGTACCTGATTCATATAAAACACATTTTCATGATATTTGTAACATTTATATAGTCATTTGTGTGTTTTTTGCTGTTTTTGTGGGTTTAAATAATATAAAATATATGTGTATTTAGACACATATCAGAGTGCATGAGGCCATCGTTGTGTTTTTAATGCTTGATTAATCTTTGTTAAAAAATATAAAAAAAGATAAAAAAAATAATCTTCGTCAACCCCAACCTTAGCGTAGTAATTTCTTACTAGCATTCCTATTCCCCTAGAGAACGATATCAATCCCCGAGGCTTACCCTAATACTACACTACAATGATTAGGTTCACTGCCTAGGTGGTTGAAAAACTTGCTCGAAGAAAAGGAAGTTTGATATGGTGGTTAAATGGTGTGTGTATGGATGAAATAGTATAATAATATCAATATCAAAATAAACACGAGAATTGAATCAAAAACCTTTTAGGAAAAAGGTTAGTCAATCAAATCCCGTGAGTGAGATATGTGATACCGGATAAGGATATCCGGGTCGTTTCCCAACGAGGTGTGAATTGAGAATGTCGTTTGAGGTTTGTTATTAAAATGCTCGATGTTACGGGTTTTTGTTTTTGATTACGTTTTCTACAAATTAACTAAAGGGAAAGTAATTAAGGCACGGGAACAAAGTAAATGATTAACTAACTACTACTAAGCATATGAAATGATAAAATTAAGTTACACTAAGTCCTAGAGTGATAATATGCAAAAACATGAAAACCCGGGCTAATCCCGAGCCTCAAAAAGTGAAAATGATGCAATTTAAGGCCTACGGGTGTGAAACTAATTTTCCTACGTTCTAAACGACTAAAAATAATTTTAGGAAAAAGCCGGTATTTTTTCGACTTTTAAATTATTTATTATGAATTAAAAACTAATTTAATCTAATTTAATTATAAAAAATACTAAACTATTTTGGAAAAATCTGAAAATTTCACAGAAAATACTTTAAGCTAAACTGATTTTGGTAAAAATGAAAAAGTGTGGTACTACTTTACGAAATAAGCACTTAAAAAGCCTAATAAGCTAGTAAGCTAAAAACTGTTTAAGTGGTTAAGAGATTAATAGTGCAATATTCTAACGAACAAAGACCCTAGGGCAGTTGGTGATTGTGTTGTGTGTTGGGTATGTGAAGCTAGAGACCGAGTTCGAACACGGTGCTTTGCACCTTTTTGCAAAATATTTTTTTTTTCTTTTGAAACTTAAAGAGGAAATGAAATAAGCAATCTTTCCTAAAAAACTTGACTTATGAAAAGCACGAAATAAGCAGTTAGAACTGCTTATTTCTATCAGTTCTGGACAGAGGCAAACCAAACACTTTTTAGCAAACTTTTGAGTTTAAAAGCATTATATAAGCGTATTAAAGTCAAATAAGCAATCATACTGCTAAAATAAGCTAAAGATACAGAGGATGAACTAATTCTAGAGGGGAATAAGCAGTTTATGGCTACAAGCTAATAGGAGACCCTAGGACTATAAGGGTAAAAAAAAACTACCCAGGACTTAAATAAGCTACAATAAGCATCAAATAAGCTAAACTAATGAAACCTATTCTAAATACCTAAAGAAACTAGGGAATGAGAAATAGCGGATATAACAATCTAATAAGCTAAAAGAAAAGAAAAAAAAAATGAAAATGAGCAAGGCTCAAGCAATTGTGGTGTTGCAGCCATGGACAGGCCAAGGGTGTTTTCAAGGGAAGATTAAGCTATTAATAAGCTAAGATAAAATTCAACAAAAATATGCATAAGCTAGAGTACCAACCCAAGATTATGCGTACCAATTTTCAGCTTATAATACCAAGTAATAAGCGATTAAAAATCCGAGAATGGAGCCCACTTAGACAAATATGCTGCTTAAACAGAATATATGGGTTTGGGACATATTTTAAATGCAATTTAAGCTAAGCTAGAGTGATTTTAGGTGCAAATAAGTTAAAGCAAGGTTGAGATGGGTATGTAAAGATGCAATAAAAACAATTTTGGAAAAGTTGTTGCTTAAAAATGAGCTAAAAAAATGTCTGCGAACAGCCGCGGCTAAAGCTATATTTTTGAGAAAAAAAAATTCTTTTTAAACCAATACTTGCAAACTCTTTTGACACAAGTAGAAAATCTTTTGCGACTGATTTTAACCTTGAGACACTTTGACTTTGAGAGTCAAAGTGGGTAAAAAGAAAATTTTGGACCGAAAATAAGCATGAACCAAACAACCCTTAATGGGGTGTTAACTAAAAAAAACTGATGATGATTTTTTTTTAAGCTTATCTTGGATTTTCTTTTGTAAAACTAATTTGTAGCTTAAAAATGAGGCTTTAGATCAAGTAATAAATGGAAATAAGAAAATAAGCACAAAGTGCTTATCGATAATGATGAGCAGTAGTAAGACAAATAAGCTAAGAAAAAGATTTTCATTAATTTGAAAGAAAAATTACAACTCAAAAACAGAAAACTAAACTTTAAAACTACTAAAACCTAATGCCTCCAAAGGATACAATTGCATCTCTATTTATACTACTGCTATATGGTCTTCAAGCATGAGTTGTTGTGCTTTTTATGTGAGACAGTGAGCTTGTATGGAGCACTTGTGTTTCTTTACATCAATCTCATCCATTGGATTGGCTTGGGCATCACTTCTCTTAATCTGAGCCGTCCACTCTTTATGTCTTCACATAAGCTCCAATGGGGTAGTGTTGGATTGCCAACATGGCAATAAGAGACCCATGTGGGTGTGGGGTAAAGACTGAGTTGGGGACCAGTGGTGAGAGGGACAAGGGAAGAAGAAGACAAGGTGTGGGGGAGGGAAAATGGTTTGTGAGTTTTGGCGGGCATAGCTGGGTTAGGGATTGGGTACATATTATGTTTTGGGTAAAAAGAAGAAGAGGGTCAAGTGGTTAAAATGAAAGGGGGGGTCAAATAGGTTAAGAGGTTTTAAGGTTTAAAAAGGGTTTTAACTTTTGTATTTTCTGATTTTGATTTAAAACTCTTTTTTTTTTTTTTTAAACAAGAAAACTTTTAATACAAATTGGTTTTTGAAAAATAATTGGTGTTAAATAAAAATGGAGTTTAAGAGAGTAGTTTTCAATTTTTGATAAAAAGGGTAAAATAATCATTTGGGTTCGAGTAGAAGGGTAAAATGGTGATTTGGATTTAGGGATAGGTTTTTGAGTCTGATTCCCCAAGCTCACTCCCAAATGGTATCCCGGGCTCTGAAAATGTAGAAAATCCGCTTCCGGCTCCATCTGCAAAGCACGTTTTCCAGTCCGAGCTCATTTCTATTCGTTTTTGTCCTGTTTTCGATCCTTTGTACCTGAAATAGATAAAAACACATTCCAAGGATATCTGCAGTATATTTGGTTATATTTCCGTGTTTTTAGACATTTTTGTGGGCTTAGATGGGTAAAAATGATGAGTGAATAAGCACTCATCAAATCCCCCACACTATCAATTGCTAGTCCCTAGCAATCCGATCATATGAAGTAATGAAAGGATCAAAAATACCAAGAATACCCCGTTTCGACTTTTTATTCTACTACTAGAAATTTAAAACTTGAACGATAATAAATAAAATGCTTGATTTTCAAAACATGGCATCATGGAACGGGATTCACACAAAATGGGTGTCTCTGGGGAATTGTAATCGTCATCCTCTTTTTTATACTCTCAAACCAAGCTTAAACTTATTGTGCAAACGTTTTTGTAAAATGCTAACACTACTTATATCAATAATCTATGTAAGTCGAGACTTAACTTTTTACTCCCGCAATTTATACAATTTAAGTTCGTGTGCTCATTTTCAAAAGTTTGACCATTGAAATCGACATTTGTTATGGTTGTAATCCACTTAACTAAAGTACTAACTCACCGGAAACGATGAAAGTCTAAGGATCGAAAGAGCCTTTTCCATGTAGCGGCTTTCTTCTCGGCACATCCCAAAACATTAGTTTTAAGTGACCAAGCTTTTGACACCTCACAGAGAATAGTACCGGAATTAGCGGGAATTCGATTCCAAAGATTTACGAAGCTACCGTTAAGTTAAAACTAAACCTAAATGGATTAAAACCGACGACAATTTAGAAATTCGAGATTCAAAGGTGAGATCACTCCATGTTGCGACTCTCTTCTCAGCTTGTCCTTTTGAGGAGGCTAGGTTTTCACCCTCGAGAATAGTATCGGAGCTTTCGGGATCTTTGAAATCAAGGATTTCCAAATTACCGTCAAACTTTTAGACAACTTTGACGAATACGAGTTCAACTTCCGATTTAAATTTAAGAAAAAGCAAGTTTCGCACATTTATTCATAAGCAACTTAGTGCTTTTATTCACGCAACTCATATTTTTCAATTTTCATTTTTCAACTTTTTTCACTATTTTTTTTTTTTTTTTTTTTTGACTTTGAACTTTAAACTTTGCAACTTTTTGCATCATTCAAGCATTTTTCGATACTTTCATTTTGCAACATTATTCAGATTTTAAGAAAGTATGCTTTCTCGGAAATTTAAATAAAAAGTTGAATTCGGACTCTAAATCAATTTTGCTTAAAAACTTTTTATTGTAACATGACGATTTTGAATGTTCAAAAGTTTGACAACGAGCACGTATTTAAGTCCAATTAGTTAGCTTCTGGGAGAAAAAGCCATAGATTACTTATATAAGCTCTAAAGAGAACCAACTACTCCACGCTTAGCATTTTTATTTGCACAACGCGTAAAACCTTAGCCTAATTGTTAAGAGAGCAGCTAGATCAACACTCTAGCAGAGTCGGGATTCCCCTTGTTCTAGCCGAATCAAGACTAAACTACCATTAATACCAAGCATTAATGCTTTATTTTTGTGCAAAGCACTTCTTGTAAATGTAAATACTTAACTTAAAACGATAAAATTTTAAAATTTTAGGTCAAAACGGGGGTCTTAGGGTACTAGAAGGTACATATGTGATCAAAATTCGCTAGAATTCCCCCCACACTTAGAATTGAATATTGCCCTCAATATTCAAAGTACCGGCCGTAGCCGAAACTATAGAACGGAAAAAGGTAATACTACTAGCCAAGTGTGGAAGCGAAATCTTTTTTCACAAAAGGATTAATAAGATATCCCTAGATAAACGTTAGCAAAAAGATCGGATATTGGGCGGCTGGATTGAAAACAGGCGCATCAATCATCACGATCTACGGGAATCCTGAAAACAGAGAGCAAACACAACAAGCAAACATCAGTGGGGGTTTCCCCCCACACTTAGTGTTAGAAAATAGAAAGAAGATAGAAACATGGGTGGACACCCATGAAATGCTACTGTTTTTGTTAACCGAGTCGCTAGCTTGACTCGACCCGAATTCATTGGTCCATGGGGGAGCAAGTGGAAGAGAAAATCTCCATCGGACTTTCATTCAAATGGTTTGGATAAACATTGAATGTGCTGAAAGTTCCACTCCGATGAGATATACCCGAGTCAAAAGTATGATGAATTGAGATGCCGGGGTCGAAAATGAAATCCTCATTTCCGAATGAGGTAGCACGGGTGGGTTGGGTGGGCAAAATTTTAGGCATGAGAACATAGTGTTCAAAATCTTTGCCCACCGCCTTAGAGATCAAAGTACCGGATCGGGTTCAAAACCAAAGATGAATCCATCATCCTGCGGTTTAGCGGGAAGACGAGGGAATGATGGATCATCAAGAAGCACAGTCTCAGTCACAAATAACTCCATAGAGAAGAGGAGTTCATGGTTAGGTCGAAGAGTTTGAAACATCACATCGGGTAAAGTACCCATTTCAAAAATTTGAGTTCTCTTAGAGTGAACTCCCTTGGAAGGTATTATACCGGGTTTGAACACTTTATCCTCGAGAGGCATGAATCAAAAGTGTCAACCACGGTAAAATCCTCAAGAGAAGGGGAGTCACTCGGTTAAAAAGAATGAAGAATATCTTGATCAACAAGTTCATCAATTGAAACTTTCAAGTTCTTCTCTTTTTTGGGAAAGAATGGATCATCAAAATTTTCCAAAGGATCATCGTTCAAATTTTCATTCTTAGATGGAATCGAGTCCGTGAGAGCAAGTTTATCGGAGAACTCCTTATCAATTGAAGGATCAAGTGACGGATCTCCATACAACAAATACTCAAGTTCACGTAAGTCGGCTTCAAAGTCAAAGACTTCATTGTCAATTCCCGGTGGGAGAGGACCAAGGCGAGCGAGTTCATCGGCGAACTCCTCGAGAAGTAAATCAATAGCTGAATCCTCGGGCTCCGAAGGATTTTTGTTCAAAAGCTCAACTTCTTTGATTTCAATTTCTTCCGGAGGGAGTGAAGACAACGGGTCTTCATTTTCACTAAGTAATTGTTCAAGACGAACACGGTCTCCCTCCGGGTCAGATTCATCGTCATCAATTCCTGACGGAAAATAATAAGCTTCGATCTCTTCCAAATTCAAGTTACTTCCCTCAAACGGAGTGAGGGAAGGGGAAGAGTCGGAAATAATGAGGTCGGAAGTAGGAGTGGGATTGCCACTCGAAGAAGGTTCAACAAGATCGATACGATTAACCGAATGCGGAGGTGGGACAAGTGGTGTGCTCTTAGAGCTAGCAATTTCCACCACTTCCGTTATGGTCTCCGGGTTCTTGGTAATCGTTTTAAGCTCAGCACGTTTACTCGAAGATCTCTTGACCGTAAATCGTGAAAGACTTTGATCAATCCTAGATGAAGAATTTTGGATAACCGTAGGTTGGACGTTTTCGGTACTTCCGTTATTAGTAGGAAACACCGGGTCCTTTGTCACCTTGGTTTCACGGCTTTCAACTTTATCAATACCACAAATGGTAGGCATAGATTTCAAATCTTGGTTAACATTGAAAGTTACGGCTTCTTTGTTTACCCTCAAAGTGATTTCCCCTTCATCAACATCGATCAATGCACGACCCGTTTTTAAGAAGCACCTCCCAAGGATGAGGGGCACTCGGGGATCGGCATCGAAATCGACAACAACAAAGTCGGCGGGGAAATGAAATTTTCCTACTTTCACACAGACATCCTCGGCTATACCTAACGGACGAGAATTCGTTCGGTCGGCAAGCTCGAGGATCATACATGTAGGTGTGAGTGGGGGTAACGAAAGCTTTTTCCACATGGAGTGTGGCATCAAGTTAATGCTCGCGCCAAGATCGGCCAAAGCGGAGCATTGAACTAGTCCTTGAAAATCACACGGGATGAGGAACTTTCCGGGGTCTCCTAACTTTTCGGGAAGTTTTTTAAGGATAACCGCCGAACAATTCTCATTCAAGGAAGTTTTAGCCAACTCAGAAATTTTTTCTTTGTTGCTCAACAAGCTTTTGATCGTCGGACCAAACTTGGGCATTAGAAGGAGAGCCTCCGCGAAACTAATCTCGAAGTGAGTATCTTGAAAGATTTGGATAAGCTTTTCCATTTGTTGATTAGTTTTGTCGCGGGCCTTTTGATCATTAAGCCTTGAAGGATAAGGAATTGAAGGCTTAATCTTCGGAACATCGGGCTCCGGAATGGGGATGTGGACTACCGGAGGTTGGACGTGTGCGGTACTTTGTGGGCTTGTAGAATGCACCTTGTCCTTGGTCACCTCGGTTTCTTGTTCTACTTCCCTCACCGGAGAGGGTGTAGGTATCGAGGGTCCATCATATGACTTACCACTTCGGGTGGCAATAGCATTCAACTCTCCCTTCGGATTTGGAATCGTATTAGCCGGAAGGGTTTTAGAAGTTGAAGCTTGATTCATTTGACACATGATACTATTGAACATATTTTCAATTTTGTATTGATTTTGATCAATTTTGTTGTTTGTTTTGTTCAATTCATTTTTTAACTCATTACCTTGTTTTGACATTGAAGTTTGGAAATCATTTCTCAAAGTAGTGATTTGGCTTTGCAAACCCCTAATTGTAACCTCATTAGACTTAATGTAGTTGGAAAGTTCAATAGAGGGGCCAACCGGGTTTGGTAATTAGAAGCTTGATAACCATGATTGAGATTAACCCCTTGGGGAGGGTATTGGTTCATCGGGGCTTGATATGGAACATTTTGCCCTTTCACTTGATTTTGATTGAACCTATTTTGATTGTTAGGTTGAGGAAAACCGGGTGGTCCCATTTGATTAGCAAGGTATCCTTGATTCGGATTAGGATTGTGATTGTGATTAGCAGCTGCCACGGTGGCATTTCTGACGTCACCATCGGTGGCTTGACAATTGTAATACGGATGGGGACCACCGCAAATAACACAAGTTTCGGCAACGGCTTTTACGGGTTCCGTTTTCTGAATCTTTAACTCTTTTATCATGCTATGAATGGCGTCGGTAAGTCCTTCCAATTTTGACTCCACAACGGATGAAGAAGAATTGGTAGTGACTTTAGCAACAACTGCTCTATTTCTGGAGGTTGGAACCTTTGATTTGTTCTCGATAATCGTTCTAATATCCCCGGGCATACGACTCAAGATATTACCACCGGCGGCCGCGTTAAGCGAATCTTGGTCGGATGGGGTTAAAGCATTGTAGAACGTATCGATCTGATGAAGGTCGGAGAAGCCATGGTGTGGGCATTTTCGTAGAAGTTCTTTGAATCTATCCCACGCTTCACCGAAACTCTCGTCGAATCTTTGTCGGAAATTGGTTATTTCATTTCTTAACATTGTAGTTTTCGACGGAGGGAAAAATTGGTTAACGAATTTCTTAGAGAGGTCTTCCCATGTTGTGATTGAACGAGGGGGTTCTTTCTCAAGCCAAATCCGGGCTGCCCCCTCGAGGGAAAACGGGAATAACATCAACTTGATCGACTCATGAGGGACGCCCCGAAAGTTAATAGTGGAAGCCACTTGATTAAACCAACGGATATGGGCATGGGGCTCATCCCTATCAAGACCACAAAAAGGTTTAGATGAAACCAATTGAATCAAATTAGTCTTAAGTTCAAAATTTTCGGTGTCAATTGGTGGAACGACGATAGCATCACCGTAGCCGTCTACGGGAGCTTGAAGTAACTCAGACATGGTTCGGGTATCCGCCATTTCGGGAATGGGGTCGGGATTAGTACGAATCTCGGGTTCGACTATTGGCGGGGGACGTCTATTTCGTCTTTGCGGAATTGTGGCGAGTTCAAGAAGAGGGGTAGAAGAATTAGAAGAACGAGTGCGCATGCACTTCCAAAAACAACACTTTCAATTAAAACAAGACCGAGGCAAAACACAGTGAACTTAAACCAATAATCCCACGTGAAATGATCACTTTTATAAGTAAAACGCACAAAGGAGCGGAGAGACTTAGTAGGTCAGCGCGAAGCTTATTAAAAACCCGTCTCTTTTCAGCCGCAATTTAATGTCAGACCGTCCTTATACCCCTCACACAGTTTGTTAAACCGATAGAAGTAAACCAAATCACGAGCGACACAAAGGCAAGTTTTTAATCTTTTGTTCGGGAACTTATAATGATAACACTCAAGTTGAGAAGTGTTATATTGATTGTGTCTTCTATTTTATTTAAAACAAAAGGGAAAATCTTTTTGTATTTTTAATCTTTTATATATATACACAAAGAAAAAGGAAAATATTTTTTTACTTTTTTGATTTTTATAAAAACAAAAAACTTCACGAAGGAAGGATCTCGAGTCACTAATCGTCAAACCTTCAACGATATTGTCGCGACACAACCTCCCCGGCAGCGGCGCCAAAATTTGATATGGTGGTTAAATGGTGTGTGTATGGATGAAATAGTATAATAATATCAATATCAAAATAAACACGAGAATTGAATCAAAAACCTTTTAGGAAAAAGGTTAGTCAATCAAATCCCGTGAGTGAGATATGTGATACCGGATAAGGATATCCGGGTCGTTTCCCAACGAGGTGTGAATTGAGAATGTCGTTTGAGGTTTGTTATTAAAATGCTCGATGTTACGGGTTTTTGTTTTTGATTACGTTTTCTACAAATTAACTAAAGGGAAAGTAATTAAGGCACGGGAACAAAGTAAATGATTAACTAACTACTACTAAGCATATGAAATGATAAAATTAAGTTACATTAAGTCCTAGAGTGATAATATGCAAAAACATGAAAACCCGGGCTAATCCCGAGCCTCAAAAAGTGAAAATGATGCAATTTAAGGCCTACGGGTGTGAAACTAATTTTCCTACGTTCTAAACGACTAAAAATAATTTTTGGAAAAAGCCGGGTATTTTTTCGACTTTTAAATTATTTATTATGATTTAAAAACTAATTTAATCTAATTTAATTATAAAAAATACTAAACTATTTTGGAAAAATCTGAAAATTTCACAGAAAATACTTTAAGCTAAACTGATTTTGGTAAAAATGAAAAAGTGTGGTACTACTTTACGAAATAAGCACTTAAAAAGCCTAATAAGCTAGTAAGCTAAAAACTGTTTAAGTGGTTAAGAGATTAATAGTGCAATATTCTAACGAACAAAGACCCTAGGGCAGTTGGTGATTGTGTTGTGTGTTGGGTATGTGAAGCTAGAGACCTGAGTTCGAACCTGGTGCTTTGCACCTTTTTGCAAAATATATATATATTTTTTTTTCTTTTGAAACTTAAAGAGGAAATGAAATAAGCAATCTTTCCTAAAAATCTTGACTTATGAAAAGCCTGAAATAAGCAGTTAGAACTGCTTATTTCTATCAGTTCTGGACAGAGGCAAACCAAACACTTTTTAGCAAACTTTTGAGTTTAAAAAGCATTATATAAGCAGTATTAAAGTCAAATAAGCAATCATAACTGCTAAAATAAGCTAAAGATACAGAGGATGAACTAATTCTAGAGGGGAATAAGCAGTTTATGGCTACAAGCTAATAGGAGACCCTAGGACTATAAGGGTAAAAGAAAAACTACCAAGGACTTAAATAAGCTACAATAAGCATCAAATAAGCTAAACTAATGAAACCTATTCTAAATACCTAAAGCAACTAGGGAATGAGAAATAAGCAGATATAACAATCTAATAAGCTAAAAGAAAAAAAAATGAAAAATGAGCAAGGTGCTGCTACTGTGGTTGTTGCAGCAGGGGCAGGCCAAGGGGTGTTTTGAAGGGAAGATTAAGCTATTAATAAGCTAAGATAAAATTCAACAAAAATATGCATAAGCTAGAGTACCAACCCAAGATTATGCGTACCAATTTTCAGCTTACAATACCAAGTAATAAGCGATGAAAAATCGAGAATGGAGCCCACTTAGACAAATATGCTGCTGGCTGAAACAAGAACGATATGGGTTTGGGACAGATTTTAAATGCAATTTAAGCTAAGCTAGAGTGATTTTAGGTGCAAATAAGTTAAAGCAAGGTTGAGATGGGTATGTAAAGATGCAATAAAAACAATTTTGGAAAAGTTGTTGCTTAAAAATGAGCTAAAAAAATGTTGCGAACAGCAGCAGCTAAGCTGCTATTTTTGAAAATAAAAATTTCTTTTTAAACCAATACTTGCAAACTCTTTTGACACAAGTAGAAAATCTTTTGCGACGATTTAACCTTGAGACATTTTGACTTTGAGAGTCAAAGTGGGTAAAAAGAAAATTTTGGACCGAAAATAAGCATGAACCAAACAACCCTTAATGGGGTGTTAACTAAAAAAACTGATGATGATTTTTTTTTAAGCTTATCTTGGATTTTCTTTTGTAAAACTAATTTGTAGCTTAAAAATGAGGCTTTAGATCAAGTAATAAATGGCAATAAGCAAATAAGCACAAAAGTGCTTATTCGACTGATGAGCAGTAGTAAGACAAATAAGCTAAGAAAAAGATTTTCATTAATTTAAAAGAAAAATTACAACTCAAAAACAGAAAACTAAACTTTAAAACTACTAAAACCTACTGCCTTATCATGGCTACAATCACATCTATTTATACTACTGCTATATGGTCTTCAAGCATGAGCTGTTGTGCTTTTTATGTGAGACAGTGAGCTTGTATGGAGCACTTGTGTTTCTTTACATCAATCTCATCCATTGGATTGGCTTGGGCATCACTTCTCTTAATCTGAGCCGTCCACTCTTTATGTCTTCACATAAGCTCCAATGGGGTAGTGTTGGATTGCCAACATGGCAAATAAGAGACCCATGTGGGTGTGGGGTAAAGACTGAGTTGGGGACCAGTGGTGAGAGGGACAAGGGAAGAAGAAGACAAGGTGTGGGGGAGGGAAAATGGTTTGTGAGTTTTGGCGGGCATAGCTGGGTTAGGGATTGGGTACATATTCTGTTTTGGGTAAAAAGAAGAAGAGGGTCAAGTGGTTAAAATGAAAGGGGGGGTCAAATAGGTTAAGAGGTTTTAAGGTTTAAAAAGGGTTTTAACTTTTGTATTTTCTGATTTTGATTTAAAACTCTTTTTTTTTTTTTTTTTAAACAAGAAAACTTTTAATACAAATTGGTTTTTGAAAAATAATTGGTGTTAAATAAAAATGGAGTTTAAGTGAGTAGTTTTCAATTTTTGATAAAAAGGGTAAAATAATCATTTGGGTCCGAGTAGAAGGGTAAAATGGTGATTTGGATTTAGGGATAGGTTTTTGAGTCTGATTCCCCAAGCTCACTCCCAAATGGTATCCCGGGCTCTGAAAATGTAGAAAATCCGCTTCCGGCTCCATCTGCAAAGCACGTTTTCCAATCCGAGCTCATTTCTATCCGTTTTTGTCCTGTTTTCGATCCTTTGTACCTGAAATAGATAAAACACAGTCCAAGGATATCTGCAGTATATTTGGTTATATTTCCGTGTTTTTAGACTTTTTTGTGGGCTTAGATGGGTAAAAATGATGAGTGAATAAGCACTCATCAAATCCCCCACACTATCAATTGCTAGTCCCTAGCAATCCGATCATATGAAGTAATAAAAGGATCAAAAATACCAAGAATACCCCGTTTCGACTTTTTATTCTACTACTAGAAATTTAAAACTTGAACGATAATAAATAAAATGCTTGATTTTCAAAACATGGCGTCATGGAACGGGATTCACACAAAATGGGTGTCTCCGGGGAATTGTAATCGTCATCCTCTTTTTTATACTCTCAAACCAAGCTTAAACTTATTGTGCAAACGTTTTTGTAAAATGCTAACACTACTTATATCAATAATCTATGTAAGTCGAGACTTAACTTTTTACTCCCGCAATTTATACAATTTAAGTTCGTGTGCTCATTTTCAAAAGTTTGACCATTGAAATCGACATTTGTTATGGTTGTAATCCACTTAACTAAAGTACTAACTCACCGGAAACGATGAAAGTCTAAGGATCGAAAGAGCCTTTTCCATGTAGCGGCTTTCTTCTCGGCACATCCCAAAACATTAGTTTTAAGTGACCGGGCTTTTGACACCTCACAGAGAATAGTACCGGAATTAGCGGGAATTCGATTCCAAAGATTTACGAAGCTACCGTTAAGTTAAAACTAAACCTAAATGGATTAAAACCGACGACAATTTAGAAATTCGAGATTCAAAGGTGAGATCACTCCATGTTGCGACTTTCTTCTCAGCTTGTCCTTTTGAGGAGGCTAGGTTTTCACCCTCGAGAATAGTATCGGGGCTTTCGGGATCTTTGAAATCAAGGATTTCCAAATTACCGTCAAACTTTTAGACAACTTTGACGAATACGAGTTCAACTTCCGATTTAAATTTAAGAAAAAGCAAGTTTCGCACATTTATTCATAAGCAACTTAGTGCTTTTATTCACGCAACTCATATTTTTCAATTTTCATTTTTCAACTTTTTTCACTCTTCTTTTTTTTTTTTTTTTTTTTTTTGACTTTGAACTTTAAACTTTGCAACTTTTTGCATCATTCAAGCATTTTTCGATACTTTCATTTTGCAACATTATTCAGATTTTAAGAAAGTATGCTTTCTCGGAAATTTAAATAAAAAGTTGAACTCGGACTCTAAATCAATTTTGCTTAAAAACTTTTTATTGTAACATGACGATTTTGAATGTTCAAAAGTTTGACAACGAGCACGTATTTAAGTCCAATTAGTTAGCTTCTGGGAGAAAAAGCCATAGATTACTTATATAAGCTCTAAAGAGAACCAACTACTCCACGCTTAGCATTTTTATTTGCACAACGCGTAAAACCTTAGCCTAATTGTTAAGAGAGCAGCTAGATCAACACTCTAGCAGAGTCGGGATTCCCCTTGTTCTAGCCGAATCAAGACTAAACTACCATTAATACTGAAGCATTAATGCTTTATTTTTGTGCAAAGCACTTCTTGTAAATGTAAATACTTAACTTAAAACGATAAAATTTTAAAATTTTAGGTCAAAACGGGGGTGCTAGGGTACTAGAAGGTACATATGTGATCAAAATTCGCTAGAATTCCCCCCCACACTTAGAATTGAATATTGCCCTCAATATTCAAAGTACCGGCCGTAGCCGAAACTATAGAACGGAAAAAGGTAATACTACTAGCCAAGTGTGGAAGCGAAATCTTTTTTCACAAAAAGGATTAATAAGATATCCCTAGATAATCGTTAGCAAAAAGATCGAATATTGGGCGGCTGGATTGAAAACAGGCGCATCAATCATCACGATCTACGGGAATCCTGAAAACAGAGAGCAAACACAACAAGCAAACATCAGTGGGGGTTTCCCCCCACACTTAGTGTTAGAAAATAGAAAGAAGATAGAAACATGGGTGGACACCCATGAAATGCTACTGTTTTTGTTAACCGAGTCGCTAGCTTGACTCGACCCCGAATTCATTGGTCCATGGGGGAGCAAGTGGAAGAGAAAATCTCAATCGGACTTTCATTCAAATGGTTTGGATAAACATTGAATGTGCTGAAAGTTCCACTCCGATGAGATATACCCGAGTCAAAAGTATGATGAATTGAGATGCCGGGGTCGAAAATGAAATCCTCATTTCCGAATGAGGTAGCACGGGTGGGTTGGGTGGGCAAAATTTTAGGCATGAGAACATAGTGTTCAAAATCTTTGCCCACCGCCTTAGAGATCAAAGTACCCGTATCGGGTTCAAAACCAAAGATGAATCCATCATCCGGCGGTTTAGCGGGAAGACGAGGGAATGATGGATCATCAAGAAGCACAGTCTCAGTCACAAATAACTCCATAGAGAAGAGGAGTTCATGGTTAGGTCGAAGAGTTTGAAACATCACATCGGGTAAAGTACCCATTTCAGAAATTTGAGTTCTCTTAGAGTGAACTCCCTTGGAAGGTATTATACCGGGTTTGAACACTTTATCCTCGGAGAGGCATGAATCGAAAGTGTCAACCACGGTAAAATCCTCAAGAGAAGGGGAGTCACTCTCGGTTAAAAAAGAATGAAGAACATCTTGATCAACAAGTTCATCAATTGAAACTTTCAAGTTCTTCTCTTTTTTGGGAAAGAATGGATCATCAAAATTTTCCAAAGGATCATCGTTCAAATTTTCATTCTTAGATGGAATCGAGTCCGTGAGAGCAAGTTTATCGGAGAACTCCTTATCAATTGAAGGGTCAAGTGACGGATCTCCATACAACAAATACTCAAGTTCACGTAAGTCGGCTTCAAAGTCAAAGACTTCATTGTCAATTCCCGGTGGGAGAGGACCAAGGCGAGCGAGTTCATCGGAGAACTCCTCGAGAAGTAAATCAATAGCTGAATCCTCGGGCTCCGAAGGATTTTTGTTCAAAAGCTCAACTTCTTTGATTTCAATTTCTTCCGGAGGGAGTGAAGACAACGGGTCTTCATTTTCACTAAGTAATTGTTCAAGACGAACACGGTCTCCCTCCGGGTCAGATTCATCGTCATCAATTCCTGACGGAAAATAATAATCTTCGATCTCTTCCAAATTCAAGTTACTTCCCTCAAACGGAGTGAGGTAAGGGGAAGAGTCGGAAATAATGAGGTCGGAAGTAGGAGTGGGATTGCCACTCGAAGAAGGTTCAACAAGATCGATACGATTAACCGAATGCGGAGGTGGGACAAGTGGTGTGCTCTTAGAGCTAGCAATTTCCACCACTTCCGTTATGGTCTCCGGGTTCTTGGTAATCGTTTTAAGCTCAGCACGTTTACTCGAAGATCTCTTGACCGTAAATCGTGAAAGACTTTGATCAATCCTAGATGAAGAATTTTGGATAACCGTAGGTTGGACGTTTTTGGTACTTCCGTTATTAGTAGGAAACACCGGGTCCTTTGTCACCTTGGTTTCACGGCTTTCAACTTTATCAATACCACAAATGGTAGGCATAGATTTCAAATCTTGGTTAACATTGAAAGTTACGGCTTCTTTGTTTACCCTCAAAGTGATTTCCCCTTCATCAACATCGATCAATGCACGACCCGTTTTTAAGAAGCACCTCCCAAGGATGAGGGGCACTCGGGGATCGGCATCGAAATCGACAACAACAAAGTCGGCGGGGAAGTAAAATTTTCCTACTTTCACACAGACATCCTCGGCTATACCTAACGGACGAGAATTCGTTCGGTCGGCAAGCTCGAGGATCATACATGTAGGTGTGAGTGGGGGTAACGAAAGCTTTTTCCACATGGAGTGTGGCATCAAGTTAATGCTCGCGCCAAGATCGGCCAAAGCGGAGCATTGAACTAGTCCTTGAAAATCACACGGGATGAGGAACTTTCCGGGGTCTCCTAACTTTTCGGGAAGTTTTTAAGGATAACCGCCGAACAATTCTCGTTCAAGGAAGTTTTAGCCAACTCGAAAATTTTTTCTTTGTTGCTCAACAAGTTTTGATCGTAGGACCAAACTTGGGCATTAGAAGGAGAGCCTCCGCGAAACTAATCTCGAAGTGAGTATCTTGAAAGATTTGGATAAGCTTTTCCATTTGTTGATTAGTTTTGTCGCGGGCCTTTTGATCATTAAGCCTTGAAGGATAAGGAATTGAAGGCTTAATCTTCGGAACATCGGGCTCCGGAATGGGGATGTGGACTACCGGAGGTTGGACGTGTGCGGTACTTTGTGGGCTTGTAGAATGCACCTTGTCCTTGGTCACCTCGGTTTCTTGTTCTACTTCCCTCACCGGAGAGGGTGTAGGTATCGAGGGTCCATCATATGACTTACCACTTCGGGTGGCAATAGCATTCAACTCTCCCTTCGGATTTGGAATCGTATTAGCCGGAAGGGTTTTAGAAGTTGAAGCTTGATTCATTTGACACATGATACTATTGAACATATTTTCAATTTTGTATTGATTTTGATCAATTTTGTTGTTTGTTTTGTTCAATTCATTTTTTAACTCATTACCTTGTTTTGACATTGAAGTTTGGAAATCATTTCTCAAAGTAGTGATTTGGCTTTGCAAACCCCTAATTTTAACCTCATTAGACTTAATGTAGTTGGAAAGTTCAATGGAGGGGCCAACTGGGGTTTGGTAATTAGAAGCTTGATAACCATGATTGAGATTACCCCCTTGGGGAGGGTATTGGTTCATCGGGGCTTGATATGGAACATTTTGCCCTTTCACTTGATTTTGATTGAACCTATTTTGATTGTTAGGTTGAGGAAAACCGGGTGGTCCCATTTGATTAGCAAGGTATCCTTGATTCGGATTAGGATTGTGATTGTGATTAGCAGCTGCCACGGTGGCATTTCTGACGTCACCATCGGTGGCTTGACAATTGTAATACGGATGGGGACCACCGCAAATAACACAAGTTTCGGCAACGGCTTTTACGGGTTCCGTTTTCTGAATCTTTAACTCTTTTATCATGCTATGAATGGCGTCGGTAAGTCCTTCCAATTTTGACTCCACAACGGATGAAGAAGAATTGGTAGTGACTTTAGCAACAACTGCTCTGTTTCTGGAGGTTGGAACCTTTGATTTGTTCTCGATAATCGTTCTAATATCCCCGGGCATACGACTCAAGATATTACCACCGGCGGCCGCGTTAAGCGAATCTTGGTCGGATGGGGTTAAAGCATTGTAGAACGTATCGATCTGATGAAGGTCGGAGAAGCCATGGTGTGGGCATTTTCGTAGAAGTTCTTTGAATCTATCCCACGCTTCACCGAAACTCTCGTCGAATCTTTGTCGGAAATTGGTTATTTCATTTCTTAACATTGTAGTTTTCGACGGAGGGAAAAATTGGTTAACGAATTTCTTAGAGAGGTCTTCCCATGTTGTGATTGAACGAGGGGGTTCTTTCTCAAGACAAATCCGGGCTGCCCCCTCGAGGGAAAAAGGGAATAACATCAACTTGATCGACTCATGAGGAACGCCCCGAAAGTTAATAGTGGAAGCCACTTGATTAAACCAACGGATATGGGCATGGGGCTCATCCCTATCAAGACCACAAAAAGGTTTAGATGAAACCAATTGAATCAAATTAGTCTTAAGTTCAAAATTTTCGGTGTCAATTGGTGGAACGACGATAGCATCACCGTAGCCGTCTACGGGAGCTTGAAGTAACTCAGACATGGTTCGGGTATCCGCCATTTCGGGAATGGGGTCGGGATTAGTACGAATCTCGGGTTCGACTATTGGCGGGGGACGTCTATTTCGTCTTCACGGAATTGTGGCAAGTTCAAGAAGAGGGGTAGAAGAATTAGAAGAACGAGTGCGCATGCACTTCCAAAAACAACACTTTCAATTAAAACAAGACCGAGGCAAAACACAGTGACCTTAAACCAATAATCCCACGTGAAATGATCACTTTTATAAGTAAAACGCACAAAGGAGCGGAGAGACTTAGTAGGTCAGCGCGAAGCTTATTAAAAACCCGTCTCTTTTCAGCCGCAATTTAATGTCAGGCCGTCCTTATACCCCTCACACAGTTTGTTAAACCGATAGAAGTAAACCAAATCACGAGCGACACAAAGGCAAGTTTTTAATCTTTTGTTCGGGAACTTATAATGATAACACTCAAGTTGAGAAGTGTTATATTGATTGTGTCTTCTATTTTATTTAAAACAAAAGGGAAAATCTTTTTGTATTTTTAATCTTTTATATATATATACAAAGAAAAAGGAAAATATTTTTTTACTTTTTTGATTTTTATAAAAACAATAACTTCACGAAGGAAGGATCTCGAGTCACTAATCGTCAAACCTTCAACGATATTGTCGCGACACAACCTCCCCGGCAGCGGCACCAAAATTTGATATGGTGGTTAAATGGTGTGTGTATGGATGAAATAGTATAATAATATTAATATCAAAATAAACACGAGAATTGAATCAAAAACCTTTTAGGAAAAAGGTTAGTCAATCAAATCCCGTGAGTGAGATATGTGATACCGGATAAGGATATCCGGGTCGTTTCCCAACGAGGTGTGAATTGAGAATGTCGTTTGAGGTTTGTTATTAAAATGCTCGATGTTACGGGTTTTTGTTTTTGATTACGTTTTCTACAAATTAACTAAAGGGAAAGTAATTAAGGCACGGGAACAAAGTAAATGATTAACTAACTACTACTAAGCATATGAAATGATAAAATTAAGTTACACTAAGTCCTAGAGTGATAATATGCAAAAACATGAAAACCCGGGCTAATCCCGAGCCTCAAAAAGTGAAAATGATGCAATTTAAGGCCTAAGGATGTGAAACTAATTTTCCTACGTTCTAAACGACTAAAAATAATTTTAGGAAAAAGCCGGGTATTTTTTCGACTTTTAAATTATTTATTATGATTTAAAAACTAATTTAATCTAATTTAATTATAAAAAATACTAAACTATTTTGGAAAAATCTGAAAATTTCACAGAAAATACTTTAAGCTAAACTGATTTTGGTAAAAATGAAAAAGTGTGGTACTACTTTACGAAATAAGCACTTAAAAAGCCTAATAAGCTAGTAAGCTAAAAACTGTTTAAGTGGTTAAGAGATTAATAGTGCAATATTCTAACGAACAAAGACCCTAGGGCAGTTGGTGATTGTGTTGTGTGTTGGGTATGTGAAGCTAGAGACCTGAGTTCGAACCTGGTGCTTTGCACCTTTTTGCAAAATATATTTTTTTTTTCTTTTGAAACTTAAAGAGGAAATGAAATAAGCAATCTTTCCTAAAAAACTTGACTTATGAAAAGCCTGAAATAAGCAGTTAGAACTGCTTATTTCTATCAGTTCTGGACAGAGGCAAACCAAACACTTTTTAGCAAACTTTTGAGTTTAAAAAGCATTATATAAGCAGTATTAAAGTCAAATAAGCAATCATAACTGCTAAAATAAGCTAAAGATACAGAGGATGAACTAATTCTAGAGGGGAATAAGCAGTTTATGGCTACAAGCTAATAGGAGACCCTAGGACTATAAGGGTAAAAAAAAACTACCAAGGACTTAAATAAGCTACAATAAGCATCAAATAAGCTAAACTAATGAAACCTATTCTAAATACCTAAAGCAACTAGGGAATGAGAAATAAGCAGATATAACAATCTAATAAGCTAAAAGAAAAGAAAAAAAAAATGAAAAATGAGCAAGGTCACATGTGGTGTTGCGCAGTGGACAGGGCCAAGGGGTGTTTTCAAGGGAAGATTAAGCTATTAATAAGCTAAGATAAAATTCAACAAAAATATGCATAAGCTAGAGTACCAACCCAAGATTATGCGTACCAATTTTCAGCTTACAATACCAAGTAATAAGCTGATTAAAAATCCGAGAATGGAGCCCACTTAGACAAATATGCTACTGAAACAGTAACTGATATGGGTTTGGGACATATTTTAAATGCAATTTAAGCTAAGCTAGAGTGATTTTAGGTGCAAATAAGTTAAAGCAAGGTTGAGATGGGTATGTAAAGATGCAATAAAAACAGTTTTGGAAAAGTTGTTGCTTAAAAATGAGCTAAAAAAATGCTGCGAACAGCAGCAGCTAAGCTGCTATTTTTGAGAGAAAAAAAATTTTTTCTTTTTAAACCAATACTTGCAAACTCTTTTGACACAAGTAGAAAATATTTTGCGACTGATTTTAACCTTGAGACACTTTGACTTTGAGAGTCAAAGTGGGTAAAAAGAAAATTTTGGACCGAAAATAAGCATGAACCAAACAACCCTTAATGGGGTGTTAACTAAAAAAAACTGATGATGATTTTTTTTTTAAGCTTATCTTGGATTTTCTTTTGTAAAACTAATTTGTAGCTTAAAAATGAGGCTTTAGATCAAGTAATAAATGGCAATAAGCAAATAAGCACAAAAGTGCTTATTCGACTGATGAGCAGTAGTAAGACAAATAAGCTAAGAAAAAGATTTTCATTAATTTAAAAGAAAAATTACAACTCAAAAACAGAAAACTAAACTTTAAAACTACTAAAACCTACTGCCTTTCAAGGCTACAATGCATCTCTATTTATACTCTTGCTATATGGTCTTCAAGCATGAGTTGTGCTTTTTGTGTGAGACAATGAGCTTGTATGGAGCACTTGTGTTTCTTTACATCAATCTCATCCATTGGATTGGCTTGGGCATCACTTCTCTTAATCTGAGCCGTCCACTCATTATGTCTTCACATAAGCTCTAATGGGGTAGTGTTGGATTGCCAACATGGCAATAAGAGACCCATGTGGGTGTGGGGTAAAGACTGAGTTGGGGACCAGTGGTGAGAGGGACAAGGGAAGAAGAAGACAAGGTGTGGGGGAGGGAAAATGGTTTGTGAGTTTTGGCGGGCATAGCTGGGTTAGGGATTGGGTACATATTCTGTTTTGGGTAAAAAGAAGAAGAGGGTCAAGTGGTTAAAATGAAAGGGGGGGTCAAATAGGTTAAGAGGTTTTAAGGTTTAAAAAGGGTTTTAACTTTTGTATTTTCTGATTTTGATTTAAAACTCTTTTTTTTTTTTTTTTTTTTAAACAAGAAAACTTTTAATACAAATTGGTTTTTGAAAAATAATTGGTGTTAAATAAAAATGGAGTTTAAGAGAGTAGTTTTCAATTTTGATAAAAAGGGTAAAATAGACATTTGGGTTCGAGTAGAAGGGTAAAATGGTGATTTGGATTTAGGGATAGGTTTTTGAGTCTGATTCCCCAAGCTCACTCCCAAATGGTATCCCGGGCTCTGAAAAATATAGAAAATCATCTTCCGGCTCCATCTGCAAAGCACGTTTTCCAGTCCGAGCTCATTTCTATTCGTTTTTGTCCTGTTTTCGATCCTTTGTACCTGAAATAGATAAAAACACATTCCAAGGATATCTGCAGTATATTTGGTTATATTTCCGTGTTTTTAGACGTTTTTGTGGGCTTAGATGGGTAAAAATGATGAGTGAATAAGCACTCATCAAAGTTTCCTTTGACCCTGAACGCGCGTACAAGTTTTTAGCGCCGCTGCCGGGGAATAGAATAGCTAGTTAGATTTCCACCTCGTTTAGGTTCCATTGCTTGATTCCTATCAAGTAAGATTTTTTCTCAATTTTATCTTCCTCATAGTCTATCCCCCTTCTTCGTGACTTTATTCGTAATCCCCTCACTTTTCATCATGGAAGGTGATAATCCGCCACCACTCATCGATCCACCAATCAATGGCCCGCCAAGAGCCCGTACTCTTGGTGAATACTCTAGACCAATCCACCGAGGCTATAGGAACACCATTGAGCTCCCCGATCATGTTCAAACTACAACCCTGCAATCCGACACCATCCGATTGGTGCAAAACAGATGTGCATTCTATGGACTTCGTTCTGAAGATCCTAATCAGCATCTTAAGGATTTCCTTAAAATCATTGATTCCATCGACCTCGGCCACGCGCTTGCATCTCTTCCAATTCTCTTTACGGGACCAAGCTAGTAATTGGCTTGAGCAACTTCCCGCCGGCTCCATCTCAAGTTGGGATGATCTCACTACTCGTTTCCTTGCCCAATTTTTCCCACGGGGGAGAACTACTAAGCTTAGGAATGAAATCTTTATGTTCCAACAATGTCAAGGTGAATCTCTCTACGAAGCATGGACTCGATTCAAGGACTTGCTCCATAAAGTCCCTCATCACGCCATTAATCTTTGGCTTCAAGTCCAAATCTTTTATGATCATGTCAACTTCTCAACTAAGCAATCCATCGACCAAGCGGCCGGTGGCAAACTTAGTGATCTCACCGCGGAAGAATCATGGGGTACAATAGAGGACCTTGCTCTCTATGACAACGAAAGTTGGTTGTCTCTTATCTTAATTGTAATTGGCTTAGGAGTGCATGAGGCCATCGTTGTGTTTTTAATGCTTGATTAATCTTTGTTGAAAATTAGTTTATAGTTACTAGTGGAATTGTAGGCTAAATATCCAAAGATAACCTTAGTGTTAAGTTTATGAATCCTAGAGATTTCGTAGTCATTAACCCTAGGTAGCTTTAAAGAGTTAGGGATAAAAGCACACCCTACGACCTTAGAAAACACAACACGTTAAGAATAAGGACGTGGCAATTCAACTATCAATAAAAGATAACTAGGGAGTAATAGTATCTAGGTAGACACATTTTTAATCATCATACGAGCACACTTCAAAAAGACATAGACTACCCTTAGCTTAGATAATTAGAATAGTAGATTAATCGGTAGAAGTACCACCCCCAAATCCAAATCCCGAGATCGTACCTTTAGTTTCTAAAAAATATAAAAAAAGATAAAAAATAATCTTCCTCAACCCCAACCTTAGCGTAGTAATTTCTCACTAGCATTCCTATTCCCCTAGAGAACGATATCAATCCCCGAGGCTTACCCTAATACTACACTACAACGATTAGGTTCACTGCCTAGGTGGTTGAAAAAATTGCTCGAAGAAAAGGAAGTTTCCTTTCACCCCGAATGCGCGTTGTACGCGCATCAGAGTTTTACCTAAAAATGGTCTAATTAAGACTTGGTTAAGTATGTACGTTGATGTATCAACGGCATTGCACCAAAACTTTTAAGGTGTGGATTGCTCATTTTACATGGTGCGACTCATTTCTTGTAGGGTTATATTCTTCCTTTCAACTACCCCATTCGATTGTGGAGTGCGAGGAGCCGAGAAGTTGTGAGTAATACCATTAGCATCACAAAAGGCTCCAAATTGCACTTCATTATCGAATTCCCTACCATGATCCGTTCTAATAGACACTATAGGACTTCCTAATTGTCTTTGGATTTTCTTACTTAATATTTCAAAGTAATCGAACGTTTCAGTTTTATTCTTTAAAAATTTAGTCCATGTGTACCTAGAGTAATCATCTACTATAACCAAAGTGTAGTAGTTGCCTCCATAACTTTGGATAGCGGATGGACCAAGTAAATCCATGTGAAGTAATTCTAGACACTTAGTTGTAGAGACCATGTTTTTAGCTTTGTGACTAGCATGGACTTGTTTTCCTACGTTACAAGCATCACAAAAGTGATGTTCATATTTTAATTTTGGTAGATCTCTTACTAGATCTTTGGATGATAGCGTTTGAAGAATTCGCATATTGGAATGACCCAATCTTCGATGCCAAAAGGTCGAAGTATCATCCATAGAAGTAAGACAAAGTTTGTCTTTAGGTTCATTACCGATTTTAATGACATAGACTCCATGTTTCCTAATTCCTCTTCCTATAGTGATACCGTTTTTCAATATCTTACTACCGGTTTCATTAAAAACTACGTTACACTTCTTGTCACATATTTGTACTATACTTAAGAGGTTAAAGTTTAGGTTTTCTATGTGACACACATCGTTAATGGTTAGAGATTTGTTAGAAATCGTACCTTCACCGATGATTTTTCTTTTGCTATTTCCTAATACCACATTTCCTCCATTGAAAGATTCATATGTGGAAAATAAATCTTTATTACCGGTCATGTGCCTCGTGAACCCGCTATCCTTGATCCATTCATCCATATCTAGGTCGACCTTTAAGCACACCTAAGAAAACAATTAACTCAAAAGTTTGGTCCTCATTTGTTCATGGGTCCATTAGTGTTATACATTTCATTCATGTTAGATATATATGGAAAAGGTGAGTATGCATTCTATGGTGCAAAGTTTTGAAATGGAAAGCCGTTTTGCATATTAGGATTCCATTCCATTTGATGATTACTTCTCGGAGAAACATTATTAGGTCTCATTATAAATGTGTTTGGTTTTGAAAACGATTGACCTTTATTTCTTATAAAACTTTGATTTTCTCTTGGAGGTGGTTGTGTAATAGTAACATGGGTTGGTTTCTTCTTATTAACAATAACAAAATCGGTTCTAGATGAGGAGGCTACATTATTACTACTATTTGCTTCAGCAAATCCATGGATCCCTGGTTTTACACTAGCCGGTTCCCTTTTTGTGGGATCTGTGGGATCCGTGTAAGATATAGGATTTCACAAACACACTAAACCATAATCACTATAGGGCGTACAAAAGTGTTTAGAGAGAGAAAGTTCTAGTGAGAGAAAGGAAGAGAGTTGGGAACTATGTGAAACAAATAAAAATGGTATTGAAGCTCCAACCCTCTACCTTGGGAGGTAGAGGGTATTTAGAGTATCTTACAAACAAACGCCACCTACGGGCTGTGGATCAGGCATACAGTGGGTAAAGACCTGTCCGTCCTCCACGGTGTTACAAAACTAAATACTACTTAATCATTAAATAACTATGACTACGAGCTCTCTAACGATTACATATACTTGAGGTGACCGACTCTTTACTACCTGGAATTTCTAATTCCTAACAATCTCCCCCTAAAGGAGGTCACCTCAAACACACATTAAACTTACATTGAATACAAACTGATATTACATTATAAATTGTTCTTGCACTCTTGATGAATTACTTTGCTCTGAAGCTCGTAGTCATTGATTCTTCACAGTGCATGTTTGGTTAAACCAGGTGGAGGTCTTTTACTGATCCACGTGATAATGCGTTTTGAGCCAGCTTTGAGATCATCAGTCACATTAAATCTCTGACTCTTCCTATGTGGTGTTGATAATATGTGATGTTGTGTCATTTGGACCGACATGCTCACATTCTTGATCATGGTTTCTTCTTATCAGAGTAGCGGAAACTTTTGTTGATTCATGATATTAGCAGCAGCGTAGCAGAAGCATGGAGTGATAATATCAGAGTCTTTGATGCACTTATCATGATTTCTTTAGAAATGAATGTGTTGTGTGAGCATGCGGCTATGGATTGACCGCTCCATTCTGATCAGCTGCAAACGTCGGGCGTACCTGCATACAACAGTTAGCAATAAAGCACACGAAAGTGTCTTTGATCACTTTCGTTGAATTGAGGTACACGGCCCACGGTTCCCCGTTGATCAGTACAAGTACTGCCTGTGATCAGGTATAATTCTGAAGAATTTCCTTGACAGGGTTTCGCAGCTGCTCTAGCCGTTCTCAAACCGGAGCGTCTCAAAGAAGACAACACGGAGTGAGTGAACCAGCGAATAGAGATTCACTGATTGATGAAAAGAGATTTGAAAAACACTCGTGTATCGCTCAATATAAATTGTTTTTGCAATACAACGAAGTTTTAGTGAAAAATCATTTATCAATCATAAACACCTTTTGATTTGAAATAATTGTACACAGTCGATGTGCCTAGAGAAAAGAGTTTTTAAACACAACAACCAGTTTTTCAAAGGCATCCGTTAATCCATTTTCTTGGACCTGGATTGATTCAATTTTGAATCGCTCCACTGGTGAGGTCCATATGACACAATTAAGTCTTGGCAATACCACAAGGATAGTGCGTGGGACTCATAAGATATAATCTCACATTCCACATTGTGTGAAATAGTGAGTCTTCAAGAAATAAGTGTCCTAAAGAGATTAATTGATGATCTCGTGGCTCTAGACTCAATTGGTGCTCTTTTGGTTTCCTGTGCCGGAGACTAGGGAGAGGGTCTCCTTCTACAATATCAACAATCTCTAAGAGAGAGTTGATAGATTATGTAGGTTCCCCGTGAGAATGAAACAAGCCCTTTTAAGAGGAACTTGAGTAGCTTGGGAAGTTTAGTGCAGTGCGTCACTGGGTCCATGACGTCTTGTCTTCAATACCAGTGTTACCTTAGTAACCACCAGTAGCATATGAATTGAACCCGGTTTCTGCCCTAAGGTTGAATTATGGAAGGGCTATTTATTTTCACCCTTTTCGCATTCCAATTATTTTTCATTCTTCAACCCCTTCAGTGCTTACCGAGACTTCATGACTAGAACCTTGTTGGGTTTATTCCAGTACTAGCTCAGTCTCAGTCCGCACTCTTCCCATATCTCATTTTTCTCCTTTTTACAGAATACCTAAGGACTCTACATTATCTAGTGGATTGTCCCTGGGTAGATCCCTCCGGTTCTGGCGGATCATGGGAACAAAACACCTAACCTTATCATCCTTATATCACCATACATAAAGTAAAGTTGGTCGGTCTATTTGGTATTGTTCATCTGCCTTTGGAACCAATTGAAAACCATTTGAAAATCAATCCAGATACTTATGATATATTATCAAAGCATTTTGTACCTGAATTGTTTTTGATATTTTTAGAACAAGAGCTCCCCCTCAACATGTGCATAATGTATTTGAAATCGTTTAGCACACGGAGGCAAGAGGAAGAATTAACTTCTTTGATTACCATTTTCTAAAAGATATCATCATCACTTCCCAATCCATTTGATTAGATACATCATTTTGAGGAAGGATGAGGTTTTCAAAATTTTGCTCCCCCTCAATATGTGCCTCGAAGTTTGAAAGAGTTTTGCACCTATTAGGAGGAACCTGCACTTAGTGACAATTCAATCACGTTTCAATAATTTCAGGTTTAAAGTAGATGCTCCCCCTCAACATGTGCATGAGAAATTTGAAATCGTTTGTCACATGCGGGGAGGATAGCTTGTACATACTTATAAAACCTTTTATCAAATTATCAGTATAAATCCAATTTAAATTACAAATTCTCCCGCGATCACAATTATCAAATCATTTGAGAATCGTGATCTCAGTAGATTTAAATTGTTTTTGAAAGCTTTTTAAGGAGAATTGTGACTTGATTTTGTAAACGTTTTAACTGATAAGGATCGAATTTTGAGACTTTAGACTCCAAAGATTTAAACATGCTTGAATATCTTTTGAAAATAAACCATTGTTTGAAAAAAAATACACTTTTTAATTAAAAATCATTCTCCCCCTCAATCAATGACATAAGTTGTTCATTGAGAGATATATAGTTTTAACAACCGTTTAGTACCAATGATTTTCAAAAATTGAGCCCGAGTAATTTTTCAAAGCAATTCATTTTCATTGGATAGTGAGAATTTTTTATAGAATCAGAGCATGAGATTTGAAAAACAAGATAAAGCATGGCTCTGTTCTTTCTTTTTAACACGGGTTACTGCCTGAAATGACAATAAACCACCCTTTTTCTTCGCCTCATTATTATTTTTTTTTTATTTTTTATTTTTAACATTCGAACAACATCTAAAGTCCCGTATCATTCTTTGAAAGACAGCATTAAGACCGTAGATGTTATCGAATCGAGAAAAGCATGACAAAATGACAATATTTTTGAGGATTTTTTGAATTTTTCACATTTTTATGGATTTTGAAAGTTTTATAATTTTCTATTTGATTTTTGAAGGTTTTGTAATTTTGTATTTTGCTTTTTGAAAAAAATATATACAAAGAGATAGATGAAGAAAGACCTTCACTCCTCGTCTTCCTCCTGAAGACGTTTGAGTGTTTCTGGTTGAAGGCTTTTCAAGCCAAGTCGTGGAAGAATAAACTCAAAACGTTCTCTTGGAAGAGCTTTGGTGAAGATGTCTGCTAACTGGTATTCAGTCCTCACAAAATAGAGTTCCACCACACCTTTTTCCACCTGTTCCCTGATGAAATGATGTCGAATGTCGATATGCTTTGCCCTTGAGTGTTGAACGTTATTGCAAGAAAGAGCAATTGCACTTTTATTATCACAGTACAGAGGGATTTTGTTGAATACAAAGCCATAGTCAGTTAATTGAGATCTCATCCATAGGATTTGAGCACAGCAAGATGACATGGCTATGTATTCAGCCTCTGTAGAGGAAATAGAAGTACTCATTTGCTTCTTTGACGACCAGCTCACAAGCTTATCACCCAAAAACTGAGCACCTCCAGACGTACTTCGACGAGTATCTTAACACCCTGCATGATCTGCATCTGCATATGCTGTTAGTGACATACCGGTGTCCTTCGGTTACCAAAGTCCCATGTTGATGGTTCCTTGGAGGTACCGAAAGACCCGTTTAACCCCTTCAAGGTGCTTTTTGGTAGGCTTAGCCTGGTATCTAGCACACATGCATACAACAACAGAACATATCATCGGTCTACTGGCTGTGAAGTACATCAGGGATCCGATCATGCTACGATATTTTGTTTGGTCTACCATGATCCCTGAGTGGTCCTCATCCAGTTTTGTACGCTCAATCATGGGAGTGTCAACAGGGTCACTAGAATCAAATCCAAATTTCTTTAAAATCTCATTTGCATATTTAGATTGATTTATGAAAATGCCTCCGGGACTTTGTGAAATTTGTAATCCCATCATTGACATTTGAAATTTAGAACCCATTTCATTTGAAAAACGGTCACACTCATTGGGGTCAGTCGAGGCAAAGATGATATCATCAACATAAATTTGAACGTGAATTAAGTGTTTGCCTGACTTCCTGGTGAACAATGTTGGATCAACTGCTCCTTTGCTGAAGCCGGTAGACAGAAGAAACTTTGATAGCGTATCATACCATGCCCTTGGAGCTTGCTTTAAACCATAAAGAGCCTTCTTCAAACGATAAACGTGAGTAGGATGCTCTGGATTCACAAAGCCTTCAGGTTGGCTGACGTAGACGACTTCTTTAAGATCTCCGTTCAGAAATGCCGTCTTTACATCCATCTGATAGACTATCATATTCTTACTTGCAGCATTAGCCAAGAATATTCTGATTGCCTCGATTCGAGCCACAGGAGCAAATGATTCTTCAAAGTCTATGCCCTCCTCTTGACGGTATCCTTTAGCAACCAATCGAGCCTTGTTCTTTAACACATCACCATGTTCATCAAGTTTCACTTTGAAGATCCATTTTAGAGCAATGATCATAGCACAATCTGGAGCAGGCACTAATTCCCATACATCAAGTCGATCAAACTCATGAATTTCTTCTTGCATGGCATTGAACCAGCTATCTTCATTCATGGCGGTTTTAACATCTTTTGGTTCGATCTTTGAGAGTACGGAGTTGAAAAAGCACCATAAGGCATCGGTTGCAAGTTGTTTCCGTGTTGATACTGGACGAGAGGGATTTCCAATGATGTTGTCTAATGGATGATTGTGAGTCCATTTTCTGAGGTGTTCATGTGGTAGTTGTTGAGGGACTGAGGTAGCAGAGTCGATGTCTCCTGAAGAAGATGGTTCTGATGATGATTCAGGAGCAAATATGTTTTCAAATGGAGCATCTTCAGGAGTAGCAAAGGGATTAACTTCATCATTGATGCCAGAAACAGTTCCATGATGTACATTCGAAGATTGATGATTTGTTGATGAGACTGAGTGATCAGCAGCATGCGCTTCTTGACTTAATGATATTGAGACTGAAGGATTGACTTCATTCACAGGGATATGAGCAGCCTCTATTGTAGGGATCGACAGTTCATTAGCACTTAGCTCATAATGATCATCAAACATAGGATCAAACAATTTCTTTAAATCATCTTCAAATGGAGGTACATATGGAGTTGTTTGAGAAGAGTTTGGTACAAGGGATGAACCAATGGGACTGTTTTGAAGTGCGGGTCCTGAACTGGATTGTCCAGGAGCCATTTGACCGGTCAGCTCATCAAACGTGACGTGAATTGTTTCCATGATATTTCGGGTTCTCTTGTTGTAGATTCGGTAACCTTTTCTGTTAGGTGCATAGCCTACAAAAACTCCAATGTCCGCTTTAGCTCTCAGTTTTCCTAAATCTTGACCATCATTAGTTGGATAACATAAAGCACCGAACACACGAAGGAATGAAAGATTAGGTTTTTTTTTGTGGACAAGTTCATATGGAGTTTTTCCATGAGCAGTGTGAATCAGTGATCGATTTTGGGTGTAGCATGCAGTGGCAATGGCTTCACCCCAGAGAAACATTGGAACTTTTGAGTAAATCAACATAGTCCTTGCGGCTTCCACAAGAGTTCGATTTCGTCTTTCAACTACACCGTTCTGTTGAGGAGTTCGAGGAACACTTCGTTGATGACTGATTCCAATACTTTCATAAAACTCACCAAGTTGTTTGTTAACAAACTCAGTTCCATTGTCTGTTCGGATGATTCTGACCGTTTTGTTAAGACGAACCTGCAGCTGTTTGATGAGTTTGATGATGATATCTGGAGTTTCATCCTTTGTCTTTAAGAACTTTACCCAGGTGAATCTAGAGAAATCATCAACCACAACTAACACATATTTCTTCCCAAAGATATTCTGCACTCTCATGGGTCCACATAAGTCCATGTGAATTGTATGAAGAACTTCTGTGACTGAGTTTGTAGGTTTGGGTTTATGTGCATACTTCTTGCTTTTTCCCAATTGGCATGCTGAACAAAGATGATCCTTTTCATACGTAAGTCTAGGTAGACCTACAACTAAGTCCTTTCTGGAGAGATCATTGATGGTTCCGAAGTTCAAGTCATTGAGACGACGATGCCATAACCATGACTTTGTTTTAGAAGCCTTTGACAACAAGCAAATTGGAGAAGACTTCATCATATCTTCGATAGAGATGGTGTATAGATTTGAACCACGTGAACCTCTTAAAAGTTCCTTACCATCAAGTTCTCTAACGAAACAAGTATGTTTTCTGAAGGCTACTTCTAGATCAGAATCGCAGAATTGACCAACAGAGAACAGGTTATGACCAAGACCTTCCACATAATATACCCTGGAGATAACACTTTTACCAACAACATAATCTCCATAACCCATAATTGCACCGAAATGATCATTCCCGAATCTAACTGTCCCGATGAATTTGCTCACGAAGTTCATGAGCCGCGACCGGTCTCCAGTCATATGCTTGGAACAGCCTGAGTCCAGGTACCACAGAACGATTTGAACGATCTGCAGTTGAACACAGACAAGAATGGATAACTGGATAATTGGGATCCCCATGCAAGAATGGGTTCCACTTGGTTAGTAACAGTAATTGGAACACCCACATCAGAAATAGAAACATCCATATCAGAAGTAGAAGCAATGGAATCATTGGGAATAGATGCAGTGCTGGTGTCTGTATTTGACCTATTCAAAGTATGTTCACTTCTTAAGGGAATAGTTCTACCAGTAGGCATCCATTTTCTAGTGGGCATAGTCTTAGCAGTTTGAGGGCAAAACTGATTATTCTTATGGCCAAAAGGTATCCAATAATAACCTATCTTTATAAATGTTCTTCCTGTGGGTTTCCACTGTTTTCTAACAATCATTCGTCTTTGCCTTTTAGCCTTCTTTACACGATTATTAGCATTAACAATTTTAACTGGGCATTTGACAGCATTAGACAAAGCATTCACACCACATTCATGATTAGCAACAGAATTCAAGCAGACATCATTACAAGGTTTGCAAATAGTATCAGAATTCGAATTAATTACAGTACGCCTATGGCCAATACTAGAATCAACACGATTCGTTTTATTTGACCCAAACTTAAAGTTCCTAGATTGGTCTTCTACTCTCTTCCAATGCACATTCTTAGCTTGCAAGGTCCTATCATTCCTTGTATTGTCTTGAGACTTTGACCTGCTCGCTTTAATGTCACTGATTACTCCTGTAGAGGGAATGGGAACATTAGTTGGTTGATCTAATTTTTGCATTCTTGAACTTGATGTGCAAGGATCTGAACTACTAGAAGGCACATTAGTGTTTACTTTCTTAAGACTGTGATTTGAGCTATTTGCAAGCACACTAAAATTCACTTTCTTAGCACTAACATATCTGGAATTTGAACTACTTGAAGGCACCCTAAGGTTGACATTCATAACATTGGGAATAGAACGGATTTCATGCTTGGCACTAGGCATAGAACAAGGCATCACAACTTTGCCTTTTGCACCTAAGGATTTTGGGCATGTTGCAATAACACATTCAAGCAGCTCTTGAGATCGTTTAGCCTGGAGGCAAGCAAATCTAATTTTTCTATCAAGAGGTTTATTAATGAAATCTTCTTCAACAATCTCACGGAGACATTCTAAACTATCCTTAAGGTGAGCACAATAGTCATGAAACGCATGTTCATTATTCCTAAGATGAGGAGGAATATATTTAACCGTCACAGTGTATTTGCAGTCTAAGGGTGACTTAGAAACAACATTCTCATTAAAAACAAGTGGCAGTTTCCCATTTTCCTGACTTCTCAGATTCTCAATTTCCTTTTGTAAAGACGTTATTTTTTCGTTGTTTTGGTCACGAGTGACTTTCATTGAATCATATAACTCTTTAAAGTGTCGTTTAACTTTTTCATTTTCTTCTAGAAAACTCTCGTTTTCCTTTTGTAAGGCATTAACTAAGTTTTGAAGATGAAAAGTTTGAGAGTGCTGAGAATCTAAAGGAGGAGGCATTTGGGATCCAGTCACATTGTTCTTTTCACCCTTTAATTGAGAGATTTGGGCTTTCAACCTTTTGATCGTGTTACAATGTGCTCGAATCTGTTCATCACGTTTGCTAATTTCAAAAACTGCATCAAATTCAGGAACATCCAAGGATGTCTTGATATTTGAGGTTTTAACATTTTCTTTTAGATGTTGATATTTTAGTTGTAAATTAAAATGTTCAACTTCTAGTTTAGAAAGATGTTTTACCAAACTATCGTGATCATCCTGATCAATTTTCTCATTAAGTTTTGAATTAATCTTTTCAAGCTCAATGACACGATCATGAGAGACTTTTAGAGCAACAGATAATTCATGAAATTGAGAAGCATTAATGGAGCAATTTGTAGCAGTGTAAAACACATCTTGAGCAATACATTCAGAAATAAGATTCTCATTCAAGGTATGCAAGTTTTTCCTCTCAATCTCATTATATTTTAATGCTCGCTCATAGTCACTAACCTCAACTATCATTTCATCAAATTCCTTTTCCATTCCTTTAATATATGAATTTATCCCCTTTTTAAGACTCTCAAAATGATCTTTTAGTAGTTTGAAGAAAGGCATGACCTCAGTTAGATAGCATTCTTTTGTTTGCTCAAAACCCCTTTCCCCTTCAGTTATCCTAGTGGGTGTGATCATTTTCTTACAAGTTTTCTCAAAATCGACAAATAGTTGAAGAATAACATATTGACTGATTAAGGTCTTGCTTTTAGTGGCGATAGTCCTAGGAACTAAATGCATTGGTGTATTGGGAGGATACACAGTCGCTGAAGGCATTTTCCTAAAGGGGGGGGGGGTTCGTTTCAACAAGATTCTCTGCTTTTTGCTTATCTAAATCCTTTTTCTAGAAAACTTGTTCAGGTGTTAATAATGTTTGAGGCTTAAATTTGTTTAAGGAGATCCAGTTTTGCTTCTTGTAATCATGAGGTTTGATCGTGATGTTATTCTTTTTGCATTCAGGATCTTCTAGCTTCTTATTCATTTTCACCCTAGATGCATCATCTAATTTTCTATCTTCCTCAGTACACTCAACGCAACTAGGTTTCTGTCTAGGTTTAAGAATCTCATTGCCATCATAAATTACATTTTGAGCCGCCTTAGCTAACTTACTGTACTCAGGGTTGGGTTTATCTATAATGGGAACACTATGCTTATCGCTTAAAACTCTATGCTTAGTGACCATGTGAGCAGTCTGAATGGTATTCCCTTGTACGTACAACTTATTTTCAAGCTTGTTCTTCAAAGTTTTTAGATTAGAAAAATCATTCAAAAGTTTTGATTCCTTGGCATGAAATTCCTGCTTAAGCACTTTAACATTTTCTTGAAGTTCTTGTTTTTGCTTAGCAGTTTTTGAAAGCTTTTCTTGTAAGGAATTTAACTCTTGTTTTAACACTTCTTCTCTAAAATTACTTTTTCTAATAATCGTACGCATTTGGTTATCCAACTCCTGCTCACGAGTAGTTAGCTCAAACTTAGCACGTTGTTCATAAATGGCAAGTCGTTCTTTATAGGCATTAAGTTCAGAGACAACAGAATCATCAGGGGCACATGCAGTGTATTCATCAAAAACATAGTCATCGTTGACTACAGAAGATGCATCACTTGGTACAACTCCACTTTCACTTTGTTTCACATATTGATCATATGGGACAACATTGATATTACCCATATCTTCAATATTTGACTCAATAGTTTTAGTTGATTGTACTTTGTCATGCATCTTTTGCACATCAGCATCTTCGTATAGTTTTAGTACCTCAGAAATGATTTTGTCTTTGGATGGTCCAGCTTGTGGTGAAGAAGAGACCTTAGGAGAGACCATTGGAGAAATGCTAGCCATGAAAATTGTTTGTGCAGTAGGTCCATCATCAACATCAGAGTCGTATGCATCACAGTCAGCGACTTGAAAGGCATTCTGATGATTGTGACCTATCTCCTGAATTGGCTGCTCATCCACATCTGCATCATAGCTCTTGGCATTGCCCTCAGCGAGAAACAACATCTCCTCTTCATCCAAAGCAGCACCATTGTCCTGAGCTTGCACTAGCAGCATCTTATCCCTGAAGTATTCTGCATTCTGTGGTCATTTTGGAGATGTGCAGTTTCTAGCAATGTGTCCCTCACCACCACAGTTGTAGCATTTGACTGGCTTTGCTTGTCCTTGATTTCTAGTCCTTCCCCTGTTTTGATTTGTCACATAGACTCTACCAACTCCACCTCTTCCTTGTTCATACTGCCTTTCTTGAACTGGTTGTAATATAACCTTCCCATCTCTGACAGTGGCTTGATTGCGTGGATTAGATGCTGTTCTGAGGTTATTGTTGGTGTGTGGGAGAGAGTTCATGTTTTGACTAATCAGGAGAGCCAGTTGATTAATGAAGTTACCCACGTGTGCATCAGCATCAGCTTGTTAGAACATTGGATCGGGAATGAGTTTGTGAGTTCCATCACCCATGGGTATAACTTGTGAAGCTTTAGTGGTAATCCCAATGTTTGAGTAGAAGGCAGTTGAATCATTTGATGAGCTTGTCTCTACTGGATTTGTTTTGAATTGTTCACGAATCCTCTTTTCAAACATGGCATGTCTCTCATTCTGAAGAAGGAAGGCATAGAGTTGCTCATAATTTGTATTCTTCAATCCTTTGGTTTGCTTCACAGAGGTGACAAACTTGTGCCATTCGGGATTCATGTTGTTCACAAACTTTGAGTTCAACTGAATGTTTGGCAAAGTCATTCTGATGTTCCTCATGTCATTAACAAGCTTGTGGAATCTCACGTAATACTCATAGACACTCTCATTTGGTTTCATCTTGAAGTGCTCAAATTCATCATAGAGTTGTGATTCTCTGTCTTCCATGGTTAATTCAGAACCAGAAAGAAGCATCTTGACATTATCCCATACAGCCTTTGCTTCAGTGTTGTGATTGATAAACTTGTAGATGTCTTTTGGAAGAACTTTCAATATGATGTTAGAAGCCCTGATATCCGCATCGAATCTCTTCTTCTCCTTATCATTGAGCTCATCATACGTCTTTGGTCTGTCTATTCCATAGATCATTGTTCCATCTTCAGCTGTATCAATTATGTCTCTAGTAGTCTCAACTCTATACGGTCCTTCATCAATCGATTTGAGAATGTTGACCCCATTTTCCTTTCCAAGACAGTACAATCTGATTCTTTGAGCCCAAGAGTCGTAGTCAGTTCTGTCAAGCATAGGTGGACGAGTATCTGACCCTGCTGCTTGAACGTCCTCAGCTACGGAAGAAACAATAGTAGGAACGATGTTTGCCATGATTACAAGTTCTACGGGATTTTACAATTCTTTGATTAAACCGGGAAATTGATTCTTTCACGGGATTTTACTAAACCAAAAGAACAACCGTAAGAATGTATCACGAAGAAGTGACAAGTCTAAAATTAGACAAGTAGTAAAACACACAACTCGCTTAGTTATCAACTCGCTAAACACCCAACTCGCTCAAGGAGACAACTCGCTTAAGGAATCAACTCGCTAAATAGCCAAGTCGCATTAGCATCAACTCGCAACACTGTCAACACGCTTAATGAATCAAGTCGCTAAATAGCCAACTCGCTTTAGTATCAACTAGCAACACAATCAACTCGCTTGAACACCAAGTCGCTTAAATTAACTCGCTAGCTTTACAACTCGCTTAATAGCTAAGTCGCTTTAGATCTCAAGTCGCTTAAAGAAACAACTCGCTTAGAACCCAAGTCGCATAAAAATCAACTCGCTAAACAGCCAAGTCGCATGTACCAACTCGCATCCAATAACAAAGCAACTCGCTTTGAAGAACAAACTATCCGAGACTCAACTCGCTTCGTACAAACTTCAAAAATAACCACTTTATCAATCAAAAACAACCAAACCACAATGATTTAAGCCTTCCAATTCAAAACATAAACACATATGATGATCCTAAACACAAAAGTACAAGCAAAATTCAAACTTTAACACTAGAATTTGTCCAAATGAATCAAACTCTCCTAAACCCTTAATACCCCAAAAACCTTATGAAATCCACCAAAACAAAGAACATGAAAGATGAATGATCCAACCATGGCTCTTAATACCAATTGTAAGTTATAGGATTTCACAAACACACTAAACCATAATCACTATGGGGCGTACAAAAGTGTTTAGAGAGAGAAAGTTCTAGTAAGAGAAAGGAAGAGAGTTGGGAACTATGTGAAACAAAGAAAAATGGTATTGAAGCTCCAACCCTCTACCTTGGGAGGTAGAGGGTATTTATAGTATCTTACAAACAAACGCCACCTACGGGCTGTGGATCAGGCATACAGTGGGTAAAGACCCGTCCGTCCTCCACGGTGTTACAAAACTAAATACTACTTAATCATAAAATAACTATGACTACGAGCTCTCTAACGATTACATATACTTGAGGTGACCGACTCTTTAATACCTGGAATTTATAATTCCTAACAATCCGTGACTACAGTGACTTGTTTTTCTATTGCTTTGACGAACTGTGTTTCTTTGTTTTCACTAGTTGACGCATCAAGTTGCTGAAAACCTAAACCTTTTTGGTTGTTTCCTGTTTTAACACTATCTAATATCATATCAAGAGTATTAGTATTCATTCTAGCAATCTTGGAATCTAGATTATCAACTAGTGTTTGAAATTGAACGCAAAGTTCACATTCCCCACTTGCTATCTTTCCCTTTTCTAAACGTTTTAATTTAGCTTTTAACTCAAAGACTTCCTTTTCTAAACGTTCATTTTGGTTTTTCAAAATCTTGTTTTTGTTAACAACTTTTAAACTAATTTTGCAAAGTTTGTCATATTCACGATGCAATGAATCATCATCTAATGATAAGCTACTATAATATTCGTGACATACCTCGTTTGAGTCATTTGCCATGAGACAAATTTCTTCATCCTCCTCCTCGCTCATTCCCCACGAACGCTTTTTGTTCATCACGTTTGGGACACTCACTAATAAAGTGATTACGGTCTCCACACTTAAAACAAGCGCGTTCATCCCTTGCTTTCTTGTCGTCTTTGCCTTTCCGGAACCCCTTCTTGTCATCATATGGTTGCTTAACATATCTTCTCTTTCTTCTAAAGAACTTTTTGAAATCCCTTACCGCCATGGCATACTCTTCGTCATCACTATCTGAAGAAGAGTTTTCTTCATCACTTGAGACCTTCTTGGCTTTTAAGGCAAGAGATTTGTGCTTCACCTTCTTCTCTTTTGAGGCTTCAGAATCTTTAGCGAGGACAAGCTCATAGACCTTTAAATTTCCTATGAGTTCATCGAGGGTGAGGATTGACAAGTCTTTCGATTCTTCGATTGTCGTCACCTTAGATCTCCACTTGGATGGAAGTGCCCTTAGATATCTCCAAACATGATTACGACTAGAGAAAGACTCATCAAGTGCTTGTAATGATGAAATTATAGCATTAAAGTTAGCAAAAGAATGATCTATAGTATCCTCATCCAATATTGAAAATTGTTCATATTGTTGAACAAACAAATCTATTTTATTGTTTTTAACTTGTTGATTTCCTTGATGAGTTACAACTAAAGAATTCCAAATTTCTTTAGAGGTTTTAAGCATGAAAATTCTTTCGAATTCCTTTTTGAGTAAAGCATTGTATAAAACCATTTTAGCTTCACTATTTTTGGAAAGCTTTTTCTTATAATCATCGGTGAGTTGATCATGAGGTGTGTTTACTAAATTTTCGGTTTCATCTTTTGTAATGGCTTCAAAATCGCCTTCAACAATGATGTACCAAAGATCAATATCTTTTGACTGCACATACGTTTCGAATCTATTTTTCCAATAAATAAAACCATTAGTTTCAAGTAGTGCAGGTCGTTGCATAGATTGCCCTTCTTTATAATTTTCATAACCCATAGTGATCGAAAAGTTTTTAAAATACTATTTACTTTAAAACTTTTGTAAACTTAGCTCTGATACCAATTGTGGAAAACTAGAAGGGGGGGTTGAATAGTTTTGCCGATTTTACGTTAGTTTCAAAAAATTTAGATTCAATGTAATGTGAAATCGTGTGGATAGAGAGAAAGTATAGATCTATAAGTAATTCAAGTAAAGAAAACAATTAAATTAAATGATAGAAATGACACAACCGATTTATAGTGGTTCGGCTACAAGGACACCTTCCTTGCCCTACTCCACTCCCCGAGTCACCTTGTCACACCCCCAAATTTACGTGTTTTGCAGCGGAATGGAATACCTTGGGGAGGACTGTCATAGCATCAAAGTTACAGTTATATCGAACGACCTAAAGTGTCGTTTAGAAAATACATCGTTTGATTAAGTAAAATAATCAGAGTTTACAAAGTATTGGTCTCAAATGAAAATCAACTTGTGCGGAAATAAGTTTGTTACAAGCCAAACGATGTTTTTAAAGTGTATAAATCCCAAGTGAGACGCGTCGTCACCACGACTCTATGATGTGTCCATATGCATGCCATGAAGTGAGTGCCTTAGATACCTGAGATAAAACATGCTAAAAGTGTCAACACAAAGGTTGGTGAGTTCATAGAGTTTGGTTAACAAGTAAAGCCTTAAAAGAGTGTTTATGTAACAAAGGCAAAGTTTTTGGTCAAATAGAATAGTTCGCAAAGCAAAGGCATCGTAAATCCACTCAGTTCCAAGTCCCGCCCATACAAAACTTGCAACCTGTGTGTTTACAACCCACTGCTAAAAATAGTATGTCAATCATGTATGCATGTATCATAGTAGTAAAAAGTATAAATGTCACCACAAGGGTCTTCCAACAACTCGTGTTGGGATGTTCCTCCAACGCTCACGTTGGGCTGTATCCATAAAAATGGCCTTCCACCATATAAATGATGGGATGTTTGTATCCATAAAAATGGCCTTCCAACATATAAATGCTGGGATGTTCCTCCAACGACTCACGTTGGGCTGTATCCAAATAAATGGCCTTCCACCATATAAATGATGGGATGTTTGTTTAAGTCTAAATCACTACACGCACCAAGTCTAGAGTATATGTATGTTGTTTGGCAAAAGAGTTTAAATGTTTTGATAACTAAGCATATATCTCACCCCAAATAGTTTATAGGAATTTAAACGAGTAAAAGCGGGGTATGAACTCACAGTAGTATGTAAAAGTTTAGAGTACTTGTGAAAGTAAAGGAAAATAGTTTGAGCATGTATCTCCCCCAAAAGTGATTGAAAATGAATAAAAGTAGGGGATATGAAACTCACAGTAATATGTCAAAGTTTAGAATATTTGTGATAGTGAAAGTAAGTAGTTGAGCATGTATCTCCCCCAAAGAGTTTGTAAGACAAATACGTAATAGAAAGTGGGGCTACGAACTCACCTGGTGTGATTGATATGCTAACAAAATGAAGTGCAAGAAAATGAGGCTCGAAAACTATCCGCGACCTAAAATGAATGATATGATACTTAATGAGTTGCAATGTAATGTTATGCATGCATTTCGTATGCTATTTATACCATTTGCGAGTTTTGAAAATAATACTCTTCGTCGAAAAATACTCTTTTGACGTCTTGACCATTCTTAAATCACTTTTCAAGTATTTTCGTCAAAATGTCATCCTACAATGGTTTCGTAATGATTTATGGTGAAATTATCACTTTTCGTCGTAAAACAATGTCGTCGGAAATTTTATAAAAGTAACAAAAATGGCTTTGAAAAACTAGTCGTAAAATGGTGTACGTCGAACGTTAGAGAACGAACTCGACGGTTTTGGAAGGTTTGTATCAAAATCTAAAAGTTTCAGTTCAGGAGTTTTCGACATACAGGTCTCGAACATAAAGATAATAAGGGTTAAGGATGGTGATTTTAGTTACCGTAACACTTGTCTCGTAAAAATAATATAGTTTTTCTGAAAATAATAGTTACGGCAAGTTTGTAAAAACGTGTATATCTTAGTCGTTTCAAATCCGTTTTCTACGTATTATACGTCCTTAGCTTCGTATCAAAGTATACTAATATATTTTTGATAAGTCGAAATAATTTGTAAAGCTTAAGGTTCGTTTTTGACTCGAATAAAGTAAAAATAGCTTGCTGAAATTTCTGAAAAATATATATTTCGTCGTCAAACTTGTAAAATCCATAACTTCTTCGTTATAACTCCGTTTTAATCCGTTCAAGCGGCCACGGATTCGTTTTAAAGTATATTTTCTAAATATCAAGGCCAAAATGTCGTGCCTACTGTCGGTTTTTCCAGAAAATCAAAAGAAGGACAGAACACATTTTATAGTTATCGAAAATAGTTTTTCTCGTACCAAACCTATTCTAATCCCTTCAAATCAACTCCAAAACTAATCTAATCCTACCATACACCTTCTTAGGGTGTCATGGGTTCCTAGACATCATCAAGACCAAAGTATACCAAGGGGATAATTATAGGATGACCATATGTATATATATTTCTAAAAATCATGTAAAAATGGTATAAACAACACAAATCATGCATGCTTGCTCCAAAAATGAAGAGATAACTATGAAATGATAAGGAAACATGAAAAATGAAAGAAACATGCTTACTAGTTAATATGATGAGGTGCAAAGAACAAGGTTAAACCTAAACACTCTTGGTTTTTATTTCAAAACCTTATAAAGAGTATAATCTAGATTGTTATTACTTGAGCTTGAAAATCTTATGAATCTCTTCTTGATCTTTATGCTAGGCCGGATTTGAGAAGGAGAATCAAGAGAGAAGAAAAATATCTTGGCTACTTGTATTATTGAGAGTGAAATGAATGAAGAGTAAGATTGAGTATGGATATGTATATGTAATAAAAAAAACTATCCATTTTGACTAACTCCCCCCCCCCCCCATGGCCGGATATGGGGGGATGTGTTTCACAATATATTATTTTTTTTTTCTTTCTTATATCATGTATATACTTGTATAGTTGTAAGAAAAAATGTAAGTGAAATGTTGTGTAGTAATAACTTTGTAAAGTAAATGGTAGCTTTTAGGTAAAAAGAGATTTTTAATAGATCAAAGTAGAATGTAATGAGATTATAAAAATTGTAAAAATACATTCCTTGTAAAATTTGAGTGCTATAATAATTATCGTATAATTTTTAAGAAACACGTCGTAATAATTTAACTTTAACGATTTATATACGAAATAAATTCAAAACACTAGTTAAACTCAAAATATAGTTTTTATAAACTAATGTAAGTTTAAAAATATGTCGGGATCATTTTTGAAAGTAACGGATTAAATATTCAAAATAATAACTCACGCGATAACGTTTATTTAAATATAAAAATTACGCGGTGAATGTAAAATGCAATGTCATGAATGAACTAATATGATGCAAATGATGTTAATGAAATGTAGACTAATCTTAGTCCATATGAAATATTCGTGATGATATGATCATGAATTCGCCGCTAAACCATAAAGGTTACGCGAATTTGGAACACGCAAAGCTAGTTTACGATAAATGATGAAATTGTGAAACGTGAATTGTTTTGAGAAATGACCAAAAATTGAGAATTGTGACATTCTTCCCATGTCAGAGGAATCACGTCCTCGTGATTCAATCGATGATACTATGGTTCGAACCTCAACAAGGGTTCTAAAAGTTTATGCTCGTGTATGGTCTAAATGATTATGTCAATGCTCATGCATATGAGTTACTCGTCCCACAAGATACGTTCCTGTGCTATCGTGAGCAATTCCCACCCTAAATACATGCTTTCTTATGATTAGGCTCGATGAGACAAGCTTTCCCATTCTCAAGCAAAATTTTTAAAAGACTTTTTTTTTTTTGTAACCGATTTTTGCTTAATCCCACAACTCATCAAACAAGAACTGTCATACGATTAGGCTAAATCGGTTTAGGTAACGACTTGTTTCTAGCTCGATCTTTGCAACTCATCAAACAAGAACTGTCACTCGGATCAAACTGGAAACAAGTGGTTTGAAGAAAATCTTTTGAAAATTTGGCTTGATTACGGAATTGCTTACACATATGAGACTACTACTCCCTTCATTGCATGATTCTTCCTGAATTAGACATAGGTGATCAGGCTATGTATAATTTAGGAGTAACTATGCAATGCTTGGACTAATCGACTCATATGATGTTTGGTGTTGAGTCATAAGTCCGCATGTATAAAGAATGTGCACTTATAATGATATGATGAGATGCTATGATGATGTGGTTATAGTCTAGGGTCAATGATGCAACCTAGTTCTCTATAACCGATGCTCTGATACCAATCTGTCACACCCCCAAATTTACGTGTTTTGCAGCGGAATGGAATACCTTGGGGAGGACTGTCATAGCATCAAAGTTACAGTTATATCGAACGACCTAAAGTGTCGTTTAGAAAATACATCGTTTGATTAAGTAAAATAATCAGAGTTTACAAAGTATTGGTCTCAAATGAAAATCAACTTGTGCGGAAATAAGTTTGTTACAAGCCAAACGATGTTTTTAAAGTGTATAAATCCCAAGTGAGACGCGTCGTCACCACGACTCTATGATGTGTCCATATGCATGCCATGAAGTGAGTGCCTTAGATACCTGAGATAAAACATGCTAAAAGTGTCAACACAAAGGTTGGTGAGTTCATAGAGTTTGATTAACAAGTAAAGCTTTAAAAGAGTGTTTATGTAACAAAGGCAAAGTTTTTGGTCAAATAGAATAGTTCGCAAAGCAAAGGCATCGTAAATCCACTCAGTTCCAAGTCCCGCCCATACAAAACTTGCAACCTGTGTGTTTACAACCCACTGCTAAAAATAGTATGTCAATCATGTATGCATGTATCATAGTAATTAAAAGTATAAATGTCACCACAAGGGTCTTCCAACAACTCGTGTTGGGATGTTCCTCCAACGCTCACGTTGGGCTGTATCCATAAAAATGGCCTTCCACCATATAAATGATGGGATGTTGTATCCATAAAAATGGCCTTCCAACATATAAATGCTGGGATGTTCCTCCAACGACTCACGTTGGGCTGTATCCAAATAAATGGCCTTCCACCATATAAATGATGGGATGTTTGTTTAAGTCTAAATCACTACACGCACCAAGTCTAGAGTATATGTATGTTGTTTGGCAAAAGAGTTTAAATGTTTTGATAACTAAGCATGTATCTCACCCCAAATAGTTTATAGGAATTTAAACGAGTAAAAGCGGGGTATGAACTCACAGTAGTATGTAAAAGTTTAGAGTACTTGTGAAAGTAAAGGAAAATAGTTTGAGCATGTATCTCCCCCAAAAGTGATTGAAAATGAATAAAAGTAGGGGATATGAAACTCACAGTAATATGTCAAAGTTTAGAATATTTGTGATAGTGAAAGTAAGTAGTTGAGCATGTATCTCCCCCAAAGAGTTTGTAAGACAAATACGTAATAGAAAGTGGGGCTACGAACTCACCTGGTGTGATTGATATGCTAACAAAATGAAGTGCAAGAAAATGAGGCTCGAAAACTATCCGCGACCTAAAATGAATGATATGATACTTAATGAGTTGCAATGTAATGTTATGCATGCATTTCGTATGCTATTTATACCATTTGCGAGTTTTGAAAATAATACTCTTCATCGAAAAATACTCTTTTGACGTCTTGACCATTCTTAAATCACTTTTCAAGTATTTTCGTCAAAATGTCATCCTACAATGGTTTCGTAATGATTTATGGTGAAATTATCACTTTTCGTCGTAAAACAATGTCGTCGGAAATTTTATAAAAGTAACAAAAATGGCTTTGAAAAACTAGTCGTAAAATGGTGTACGTCGAACGTTAGAGAACGAACTCGACGGTTTTGGAAGGTTTGTATCAAAATCTAAAAGTTTCAGTTCAGGAGTTTTCGACATACAGGTCTCGAACATAAAGATAATAAGGGTTAAGTATGGTGATTTTAGTTACCGTAACACTTGCCTCGTAAAATAATATAGTTTTTCTAAAAATAATAGTTACGGCAAGTTTGTAAAAACGTGTGTATCTTGGTCGTTTCAAATCCGTTTTCTACGTATAATACGTCCTTAGCTTCGTATCAAAGTATACTAATATATTTTTGATAAGTCGAAATAATTTGTGAAGCTTAAGGTTCGTTTTTGACTCGAATAAAGTAAAAATAGCTTGCTGAAATTTCTGAAAAATATATATTTCGTCGTCAAACTTGTAAAATCCATAACTTCTTCGTTATAACTCCGTTTTAATCCGTTCAAGCGGCCACGGATTCGTTTTAAAGTATATTTTCTAAATATCAAGGCCAAAATGTCGTGCCTACTGTCGGTTTTTCCAGAAAATCAAAAGAAGGACAGAACACATTTTATAGTTATCGAAAATAGTTTTTCTCGTACCAAACCTATTCTAATCCCTTCAAATCAACTCCAAAACTAATCTAATCCTACCATACACCTTCTTAGGGTGTCATGGGTTCCTAGACATCATCAAGACCAAAGTATACCAGGGGGATAATTATAGGATGACCATATATATATATATATATTTCTAAAATCATGTAAAAATGGTATAAACAACACAAATCATGCATGCTTGCTCCAAAAATGAAGAGATAACTATGAAATGATAAGGAAACATGAAAATGAAAGAAACAAGCTTACAAATGAATATGATGAGGTGAAAGAACAAGGTTAAACCTAAACACTCTTGGTTTTTATTTCAAAACCTTATAAAGAGTATAATCTAGATTGTTATTACTTGAGCTTGAAAATCTTATGAATCCCTTTGGAGCTCTTTGAAGGCCGGTTTTGAGAAGAAGAATCAAGAGAGAAGAAAAATATCTTGGCTACTTGTATTATTGAGAGTGAAATGAATGAAGAGTAAGATTGAGTATGGATATGTATATGTAATAAAAAAAACTATCCATTTGACTAACTCCCCCCCCATGGCCGGATATGGGGGGATGTGTTTCACAATATATTATTTTTTTTTCTTTCTTATATCATGTATATACTTGTATAGTTGTAAGAAAAATGTAAGTGAAATGTTGTGTAGTAATAACTTTGTAAAGTAAATGGTAGCTTTTAGGTAAAAAGAGATTTTTAATAGATCAAAGTAGAATGTAATGAGATTATAAAAATTGTAAAAATACATTCCTTGTAAAATTTGAGTGCTATAATAATTATCGTATAATTTTTAAGAAACACGTCGTAATAATTTAACTTTAACGATTTATATACGAAATAAATTCAAAACACTAGTTAAACTCAAAATATAGTTTTTATAAACTAATGTAAGTTTAAAAATATGTCGGGATCATTTTTGAAAGTAACGGATTAAATATTCAAAATAATAACTCACGCGATAACGTTTATTTAAATATAAAAATTACGCGGTGAATGTAAAATGCAATGTCATGAATGAACTAATATGATGCAAATGATGTTAATGAAATGTAGACTAATCTTAGTCCATATGAAATGTTCGTGATGATATGATCATGAATTCGCCGCTAAACCATAAAGGTTACGCGAATTTGGAACACGCAAAGCTAGTTTACGATAAATGATGAAATTGTGAAACGTGAATTGTTTTGAGAAATGACCAAAAATTGAGAATTGTGACACACCTACTCAAGAGTTCAAGCACTATGTCAACAATCTCCTTCAACTCGACGGAGAAGCCTTCACAACGTCGCTTATACTTTTTTCGGTACAAAGCTAAATACCGAGTCCTTAAAACGGAGGACCAAACCAACACTAATATAACACAACAAATATGTGAAATATGAAATACAAGATCTTCGCTACCGAAATCTTGTGGAGGAACAAATCAATCAAGGACCCCTTTCTTGGATGACTTGTAGAATGCTCGTGATCTCGCCTTAGAGAAGGACCTATATGAGAATCACAACAAAAGAAAGAAGAACTACTATCTAGATCAAGAGATCTTAGGTTAGAAGAATGTAAGAATATATGAGAGAGTTTGTAAGAAGAGAGGTGAGTTACAATGAAGATATGGCTCTCTATTTATAGGCAATTTCTTGCTACTGTAGCACGGATCCCACGGATCCCTTGCCTTAGGGATCCGTCTAATGTATCTTGAGGGATCCGTGAGACGCTCCTGTTTGCCCATGGGTTTTGGGTTATGGGTCATGGGTCATGGGTCCTAGACTTTATACCATGGGTATCTAAGTAGATACAATGTATCTAAAAGATGCAATGCATCTAGTCAATGGGTTATGGGTTAACTCCAGTTATGGATATGCTCCATGGGTATGGGTTATGGGTTGTGGTTTTTACCCATCCTAATAAACTATTACAATAAATGAATTATTACAACAATTTATATTATATGCTTTACAAAAATAACATGTTTCCTTATAATTTTACTTATGATAACATTATATTTGTTATCAACAAAACACAAAGAGATCGCTAAATATTAATAAACGTTTTTACGGTTTATTTGTATTAACATGTACATTCGATATGGTGCATCGATGTACAAGATAGATTAGTTTGGGTCAAAGGATATTGATATCCTTGTTGATTTTGTATTAAGGAGTGGATCTCCTTTGGTATAGGTGTTGTGTAGTGTTGGGTAGTAGTTCCTCCTTTGTAATAGAACTCGGTATCTAGCCTTGTACCGGATAAAGGGTAGGCGACGTTGTGATAGGTTTGGTTCTACCTCGTGGAAGAATCTGGTGTCTAGCCTTGTACCGAATAAAGAGTAGGCAACGTTGTGAAGGCTTCTCCACCACAAGGAGTTTGTGTTGTGTAGTGATAATGAACTCTCGAGTAGGTGACTCGGGGAGTGGAGTAGGGCAAGGAAGGTGTCCTTGTAGCCGAACCACTATAAATACTCGCGTTGTGGTTTTGTGCTTCTTACTCTTTATCTCTGCATTACTTATTTATATGCTTATCTATCAACATCCAACACACACATTTAATAGATTGACATAAGTCGATCTAAATAGTTTAAAACGATGTTTTAATTGGTAAAACTATTCAACCCCCCTTCTAGTTTTCCACAATTGGTACTAGAGCTTCGTTACCAAGTTTTTTTTTATGGTATATTGTACTTTTAAAATTTTAACACGATCCATGTATGATTGAAAACTACAAAGAAGGATTTTACAAAAACAAACACCATGTCTTAAAAACACTTTTGTAGGATGTTGATTGGATGACAACATCATATTTTTTTTTCTTATTTTATCTTACAAAAATGCACTAACCTTTCTTGTCATTTTGTTTAGTTAAACTCATTTTAATCAAGTCATAGGAATTCCTTGGTAACAAGATTACCTTTCCTAAGAAGGTATCTTAAACTACCACCTAGATCTCGAAGGAACCGGAGTTGTCTATTGACATTTGTCTGTCAAAAGAAAAGGACACTCATAATTGCATTAGAGGTATGACTTTCTTAAAACTTATCTCTAAATAACATTAGCTTAGAATAAGTATGCTTGCATAGGAACCCATATGGTTATTTTCTTAGTTTTAACATATGCTTTAGTGATATACGTGACTTCATTAGGAAACCTTCTTGCATACGTGTTTCTCTTCCGTCTAAAGTCTAGGTATATAAATATATGTTATCTTAATCTAAAAATCAAACCTTTCTAATAATAAAACAAAACACAAATCTCAAAAATTCCTCCTTCCCCATTGATATCAGTGAGCAAAACAACGTCAAGCTTGCTCACACAAGCTAGCCACTTGTGAATGACTAACCGTAAGAAACTTAAAACGGTTCGGACACTGATCAATAATAGATGAGAAGTGTAGTATATGGGTAACTCAAACGTGTTAGGTTTGAGCACCGAGATCGTTCCGAACGAGGGTTGAATGGAATTTCCAACTCACGTCCCGAATTTTGTGATTTGAATAAGAGAAGGGTATAAAATGAAGTTATCTAAACTACGGGATAAGGAAAGCATATGGGAATAAAATCTATGGGGAAAACCTAAGAACTAAGGAAAACTACGCAAATCTACATTAAAACGCAAAAAACGGATTTAAACAAACCGAATAAAAGCAAGTACGACTAATCTAACTCCTAGAAATAACCTAAAACTACTTTTATACTAAAAATGATATGAGAAAACTATTTATGACTTAAAACTAATTTTTAGGAATTTTCTTGAATTTATTTAAATTAAAAACTAATTATTAACTTTAAAAATAAAACTATTTATCTAGAAATTATGAAAGAGAGAGGGAAAAATATGAAATCACTTTTCAAAAATCTAAAATAACATAAAAGACTTTTCAAAACTATTTTTGTAATTTTCTGATTAATTTCCTATTTTCTATGAATTTAAATCTATTTAAATCTAATTTAAATTGTTAAACATACCAAATAAAAGGAGAAAAATAAGGAAAAATATTTTTTATGCTTTTTATATTTATCTTAAACTGAGAAAATTGAAAAATTATTTTTTGGAACTTTTTCTGAATTAAATGCAATTAAAGCTAATTAAAAATGATTAAAAACTGTTTTTATTTAAGAAAAATAGTAAATGGTGACCAAAATTAATGAAAAATTCAGGAAAACTCTGAAATATATATCTGGTTCTATGAAAAATAAGAAAGATGATGCTTATGTGGATGAAATAGGGGCTGCAGTGTAAATGGAGCTAAAATAAGCACTTAACAATAAGCAAACAGTCACAATAAGCCACCAAACTTCTACAGACCCTAAGTTATACTATAATAAGCTGACATAACCTAAATCCAACTACTCCTAACCTCTGATAAGCAGATTCACAAGTTAATTAGTTAACTGATTTGGTAGCAGAAACAGTGATCAGGCACCAATTTTGAGCTTATGCACTAGCTTATCCAGAGAGCTTAAGCTAAAAACAGATATTGAGTCTTAAAGACCACCTAGTAGACTACTTATAGACCAAAAATCAGACTCTAAATGTTTGATATGAACCCTGTGCTACTGCTGCAAGGTCTGCAAAAACTCATTTTTGACACAGATTGACTTTGAAAATCAGTTGAAAGTTTGACCAAAATGAGATTTGAATGAAATTTAAGGACTGATGTGGATGTATTTTGATGAAATACGAATGAAGAAAGCTAGTTGATCAGATTTTAAACCTATATGTGATGATTTGATTAACTGATTTCAACAGGTTTGCACACAAGAACAGATTATAGCTCATTTTGACTTTTAGTGTTTATTGATGCAATAAGATGTCTTGAATAAGTATATTAGTGACAATAGAGACTAAAGCTACAACAAACTTATACCAAGACACCTCTGAAATCAGATTTAGCAGGCAAACCAAACACCCCTTTATGATAGAAAATGTAATCTAATCAAGCTTTAATACCAAAACAGCTTATGCAAATCACTAAAACAGATTCAATATACTAAATTAAAGCTAAAGAGATAGCAAATAACAAGATTTAAGCAGATCTAAGAGTTATGACTAATGTTACTATTAAGAAGCTAGTTATAAGATTTAGGGCACACTTACAAGAGATTCAGCTAAATGTTGAGCAAAGTAACAGTACCAAACTACCAACCAACAACCAAAATCATCATTACCATCAACCCACATCCATTTTCAAACCAAAATGAAGGACCTTGTTGACTTTTGTTGACCGAGACTTTTGTGAATGAAAGTGAGTGAGGTGAACAGTGATGGTGCAATTTAAACTTACTAGAGCTATAACAAGATAAAATAAGCTCATCCCATTATTCAATATAGCTTATTTATCACTTTAAAAACATAAAGGCAAGATAAAATTCAAAAAGCTTAAAACTTTTATTAAAACTGAGATTGGATTACAAGAGCTTGAGAGTACAATAAAAACTTAAAGAAACATTTAAGAAACTACTGAAAACAATAACAATAAGCTAATATGAAATTAAAGGATTGCACGTCTAAAATGAGAGCCAAAGGGGTCCTTATATAGCCTTGAGCAGGAGGAGGTCTCTTGGATCCTTGGAAGAGCCTAGAAGGCTTATTCTGAGCCACTCATTCCTTCCATCATCACTGCAGCCAATCAGATTACACCATTTCACTCAATGAGGTGTCTAAGCCAATAGCCGAGCTCCAAAATGCCACGTGGTAACCTTATCTGACACATCAGAGGGTCTAGAAGGATTCCAAAGATGCTAGTACGAGGTGGATTGTTTGGGCGGTGAATTGGTGGTGAAAAGGGGGTGTGTTTGGCTGGGGAAGAGGATGTCCTGCGTTTGGGCGCGTTTGGCTTAAAATATTATTAATCAAATGTGGTTTGACCGGGTCTAATTCATTTGACCGGGTAAAATACAAAGGATACGGGTAAATGGGGTGTATTCGGGTTGGTTTAATAAGTAGTGGCCGGGTGGGGTTTGTGTTTAGTTACTGGATTGGGTAGGGGATTTAATGGGCCGAGAGTTTTGTTTGTGATATTGGACTTGGATATATAATACTTGGATTTTGGACTAACTTGGTGATAAATGGTAACCATAGGGACTATTCTTGTACATTCGGATATTTGAGGGACCAATCATGAAATTCTGAAATCATCTTCCAAGGACCATCTTTGACAATCTTCAAATAGACCAAGGCTAATTTGCAAATTTCTGAATCTTCAAGGGTCATTTCTGACAAATACTGAAACTTGAGGGACCATTTCTGACATTTCTTCAAACTTTGCTCAAATCTTCACAAATCATCCTTAGAGATTAGAAATCTTCATAAATGCATAATTCTGACCTTCCGGCTCAGCTAAAGCTCTCTTAATCTCTCGTGCTCGGATTTATGTCTGATTTGGTTCCTTTTGGCGTGTTTTTACATATCCATACCTGCACAAGCACAAACTCAAGAAAACCACAAATATTAGCAATAAACGGCTCTTTCTTGGTTATTTTGGGTCTATTTTGATAACAAAAAGGTATGTGTTTTAGCACATACCAAAATACCCCAGACGAAACCATTGCCGTGTCCTCACGCAATGCAATCAACTCACGCTTCTAAAACCAAGGATTTCAATCTCTTTCTACTAAACCATTGATATGTCCAAACCATCAAGTTATCTCACACAAGCTAGCCACTTGTGAATGACTAACCGTAAGAAACTTCAAACAGTTCAGACAAACCAATTAGAGAAGAAGTAGTCAATGTTCCTCAAAAGAGATTAAGAAAGCCTTAATTCTAAAAACGCCCCGTTTACCTTTTAATTCACAAGTATAGATATTACGGTTAAGCACTTTCCGATTATGAATGACGGTTTGTTGAACTTTCATGTCGATTAATAACTCCAACATTTTTCAAACGACACGTTAGGATCATGGAGTAGAAAACACAACACAGCGTGAAGTGACCATACGGATAGAATACATCGTCCCTGATTTTCACAAGCTCCCAAACTAAGCGTAAAACCGAAATCATTGTTAAATATGATTCTAGATGCTAACACTACCCATGGAAGTTACTTGTGTAATTACCTTTTGTTCCCATTTTCCTATTTCCTCTAGATTTTTTTATTTTTGTGAGAAATGAATTTCTTCAAACTTCTCGTTTTGATAACTTTTATTCCGATAAAGATACAAAGCTAAGTCGATAATTAGTTATCCGCCTTCCCTCAAGAACCATTGTCGTAAAAATGAGGTCCACATCAAGGAATTTTTATTCACTAATACTTTTGACTTTTTCAATTTTCAACATTTTTCATTTTTCAACATCACATTTTTTTTTATTTTTTTTTTTTCACTTATACCTTTACTTATATGAGCTGTGAACCACGGAGCTTCACGGGTAATTCCAAGACTATAGGCTTCATGAAATGAGGATCCCGGCTGGCTAGGCTAAGACCTCACTCATTCCCGGCTAAAGATCCAAGGGTCCGATCTCGACACCGCAGCTCACAACTTTACTTATTACATTATCAATTATCACTGATTACTCATTTATTTATTACGGATCCTTGATGTGTACCCAATTTTTAAAACAAAGATTCTTTTGAGAAGATAAAGAACTAACTATCGCCAAAACTCGACATCTCTAATTATTTAGACAGATATGGGGTGAAACAATTTTGTGGGAACAAAAAGCCATAAGTACCTTCGATGGGCTCTAAAGAGAACCAACTACTCCACGCTTAGCATCTAAACTCATAAGTAACTCTATCATTTCTCGATCTCTGCAAATTTAAAATCCCAAATAATGAGATCCGTAGATGCTTAGCCGATAATTTTTTAGATTACCTATGGTTAAGGGAATAAGCTAGGGCTCAACACGCCCGGTCAAGTCAGAATTCCATTCCTACTCTCACCAGCGGAAAGTCAATCAAGGTGTCAAAACATATATTAACTTAGCAAATGCTTCGTCTAATGAAATAAAGTTATGCATATTTAAAGTCACTCAGGGAAACTTGCAAATTCTTGGCCTTGTGAGCTAGAATTCGCATTTTATAGCTTCTTATCTAAGAGACTAGCCAACTTTTCAATCAAAAAGACTTAACAAAAGCTTACAAAAATTTTTAAATTTTTCACATTTTTGCACAATTTTTCTTTATCTAAGGAAAAACGGGGTTACGAGAGAAACACAACAGAAATAAGCAAGTGCGGTCAAATCAAATCGAAGATTACCCTACCCCAGACTAGAACGAAACATTGTCCTCAATGTTTAAAGCAAGGGTATCACGAAAATCTAAAAGCCGTTTATTAAGTATGCTAGAAGATAAACGTTAGTCGATAAGATTAGGATATCGGATTTCCATCAGCATCGATCATGAAACTCGAGTAGAGAAAATGACAAACTTCGAGCACGAGAGTCTTCATATCGGGAAAATCCTACACAACATCACAAACAACCAAACACGAGAAATCGAAGAGGCGGACCCCTTCGCGTCACTTATTAGAAAATAGAAAGAAGATAGATGGATAAGCATGGGGTGCCTCCCACGAAGCGCTACTGTTTTTTCTTAAACGAGTCGCTAGCCTGACTCGTCCCCGAATTCATTTGTCCTTGGGGAAGAAATGGTAGAGATACCAGGTCAAAACGGTGTCCTCATTCCCGAAAGAATGAGACTGGGTGGGTTGGGTGGAGAAGAAAATGGGTGGATATGGCATATCATGTAAGAAGGATCCATCATCCGGTGGTTTTGCGGGTGGACGAAAGGATGATGGATAGAAATGAGAAAACTCCAAGAAAGACGGGAGCTCATGGTAAGAGATAAGATGTTTAGGCTCACAAATGAAGGCATCCATCCGAGGATCCTTATCTCCAGAAATGATTTTAACAAAAGGCTCATCAATGCATATCCCTGGTTTAAAGATTTTGTCTTCACATGTTAGCTCAACGGGATAAAGGATGGTGGACTCATCAAAAGAAGGGGAGTCAAGAGAACCATCAAGATCAACCATATCCCCATCGGGATCATGCACAGCACTCTCAATACCCGGTGGTATTGGGTCATCAATCGCATCCTCAATGATCGGATCATTCGTTGGAGTATCGGAAATCTCGTTCAAAACTTTACTCATATCAACCTCGAAGTAGAATCGCTCAAGAATCGGAGGATAAACATCATCAATAGTGGGATTGCCACTAATCTCTTCATCAAATCGGAAGGTCTCAAGCTCGGGAGAGAAATCACTATCTTTAGCGGATAGGGCGAACTCGAATTATCGTTTAAGGCTTCAATCTTAGAAATGAGAAGATAAACATTCGACAATGTTTGACGTAATGCTTCATCCTCGATCTCAATATCATTAAGCTCAATCTCTTCTTCTTCTAGCTCAAAATCATTTACTTCTTCTATATCGATGGGCTCAGAAGGTATATCGTCGACGAAATCGATGTCTCCATAAGAATCATCATCGGAATCGGAGAACATCTCAACATGATCATTCAAATTATCAAGAGAAGGCTCATCACAAATATCAACAACCCCAGACTCTCTTGGGCTTGGGATAAGGATCTCAACATTAGACACTTCCGTTTCCGGAATAGTACTAAGATGCTCATCCCCCATTATGAGAGAATCAACGGGTTCAATAATGTCTGTAGAAATAGAATCATCGACCTCTTCCAAAACGTCACTTCTCTCAACCGACGTGAGAGAAGGGGAAGGGTCGGAAATGGAAGGCTCAGAAATGAGAGAGGGATAAGAATCCGGAGGTGGGACAAGTGGTGTGCTCTGAGAGCTAGCAAGTTCCACCACTTCCGTTGTGGTCTCCGGTTCTTTCTGTTTAGAAATCGTTTTAAGCTCATAAGTTCGTTCTGTTTTGTTGTAACTCGACGGACTCGTAACAGCGAATCGTGAAAGAGAAGGATCGATTCTAGAATTCTTCGGATTAGAGTCGAGAGTACAAACGGGAATCACCTCGGGTTCATAAATATGTTCCATCTCCCTCACCGGAGAGGGAGTAGGAATCGAGGGTTCATCAAGCTTACATTTCAAAATTTTTGGTAATGCTTCAAGTTTTTCAATGTTGTTCAGAAAAGCACGACGTTCAAAGAAATCGTCTGCGTGACCCTCGGTGGGTTCTTCGGGTAGCTCTGGAATAGTGTGATCGTCTTCCATAACTTGAACGGGTTCCTCATTAACACATTGCCGAGCTTGAATGCGGCTTAATAAGGTTTGAAGCATGCTTTCAATGTGGTTTTGACGTCGCTCAAATCTTTTTTCAAAATCGATGGAATCGTCATCGATAACCCCGGTGGGTTTTTCAAAAGGTCGACACATACAAGATTCGCGATAAAATCCACACCCTATGCAAAAACAACGTTCACAAAGTGAATCATCTCTTAACAAATCTCGACAATTAAAGCAATAGGGTTGAAAGAAATTTTGAGACTCCATGAGAATTAATCATAAAAGAGGGATGAAAGGAGAGAATTATCAAATCAGAGGGTAAAGAAGAATATTTTTGGGTTTTTAGAAAACATATTTTGAAAAGAAAAATCTTTTTGGGTTTTTGAAAAAGATATATTTACAAAAACGACGGTAACTTCACTCGGGGAAGGATCTTCAAATGCACACGATTCGAGACGGAATACGAAAACTCGCTACAAGCCCTCCCCGGCAGCGGCGCCAAAAATTGATTCGGTGAGCAAAACAATGTCAAGCTTGCTCACACAAGCTAGCCACTTGTGAATGACTAACCGTAAGAAACTTAAAACGGTTCGGACACTGATCAATAATAGATGAGAAGTGTAGTATAACTCAAACGTGTTAGGTTTGAGCACCGAGATCGTTCCGAACGAGGGTTGAATGGAATTTCCAACTCACGTCCCGAATTTTGTGATTTGAATAAGAGAAGGGTATAAAATGAAGTTATCTAAACTACGGGATAAGGAAAGCATATGGGAATAAAATCTATGGGGAAAACCTAAGAACTAAGGCAAACTACGCAAATCTACATTAAAACGCAAAAACGGAATTTAAACGAAACGCGAATAAAAAGCAAGTACGACTAATCTAACTCCTAGAAATAACCTAAAACTACTTTTATACTAAAAATGATATGAGAAAACTATTTATGAATTAAAACTAATTTTTAGGAATTTTCTTGAATTTATTTAAATTAAAAACTAATTATTAACTTTAAAAATAAAACTATTTATCTAGAAATTATGAAAGAGAGAGGGAAAAATATGAAATTACTTTTCAAAAATCTAAAATAACATAAAAGACTTTTCAAAACTATTTTTGTAATTTTCTGATTAATTTCCTATTTTCTATGAATTTAAATCTATTTAAATCTAATTTAAATTGTTAAACATACCAAATAAAAGGAGAAAAATAAGGAAAAATATTTTTTATGCTTTTTATATTTATCTTAAACTGAGAAAATTGAAAAATTATTTTTGGAACTTTTTCTGAATTAAATGCAATTAAAGCTAATTAAAAATGATTAAAAACTGTTTTTATTTAAGAAAAATAGTAAATGGTGACCAAAATTAATGAAAAATTCAGGAAAACTCTGAAATATATATCTGGTTCTATGAAAAATAAGAAAGATGATGCTTATGTGGATGAAATAGGGGCTGCAGTGTAAATGGAGCTAAAATAAGCACTTAACAATAAGCAAACAGTCACAATAAGCCACCAAACTTCTACAGACCCTAAGTTATACTATAATAAGCTGACATAAGCTAAATCCAACTACTCCTAACCTCTGATAAGCAGATTCACAAGTTAATTAGTTAACTGATTTGGTAGCAGAAACAGTGATCAGGCACCAATTTTGAGCTTATGCACTAGCTTATCCAGAGAGCTTAAGCTAAAAACAGATATTGAGTCTTAAAGACCACCTAGTAGACTACTTATAGACCAAAAATCAGACTCTAAATGTTTAATATGAACCCTGTGCTACTGCTGCAAGGTCTGCAAAAACTCATTTTTGACACAGATTGACTTTGAAAATCAGTTGAAAGTTTGACCAAAATGAGATTTGAATGAAATTTAAGGACTGATGTGGATGTATTTTGATGAAATACGAATGAAGAAAGCTAGTTGATCAGATTTTAAACCTATATGTGATGATTTGATTAACTGATTTCAACAGGTTTGCACACAAGAACAGATTATAGCTCATTTTGACTTTTAGTGTTTATTGATGCAATAAGATGTCTTGAATAAGTATATTAGTGACAATAGAGACTAAATCTACAACAAACTTATACCAAGACACCTCTGAAATCAGATTTAGCAGGCAAACCAAACACCCCTTTATGATAGAAAATGTAATCTAATCAAGCTTTAATACCAAAACAGCTTATGCAAATCACTAAAACAGATTCAATATACTAAATTAAAGCTAAAGAGATAGCAAATAACAAGATTTAAGCAGATCTAAGAGTTATGACTAATGTTACTATTAAGAAGCTAGTTATGAGATTTAGAGCACACTTACAAGAGATTCAGCTAAATGTTGAGCAAAGTAACAGTACCAAACTACCAACCAACAACCAAAATCATCATTACCATCAACCCACATCCATTTTCAAACCAAAATGAAGGACCTTGTTGACTTTTGTTGACCGAGACTTTTGTGAATGAAAGTGAGTGAGGTGAACAGTGATGGTGCAATTTAAACTTACTAGAGCTATAACAAGCTAAAATAAGCTCATCCCATTATTCAATATAGCTTATTTATCACTTTAAAAACATAAAGGCAAGATAAAATTCAAAAAGCTTAAAACTTTTATTAAAACTGAGATTGGATTACAAGAGCTTGAGAGTACAATAAAAACTTAAAGAAACATTTAAGAAACTACTGAAAACAATAACAATAAGCTAATATGAAATTAAAGGATTGCACGTCTAAAATGAGAGCCAAAGGGGTCCTTATATAGCCTTGAGCAGGAGGAGGTCTCTTGGATCCTTGGAAGAGCCTAGAAGGCTTATTCTGAGCCACTCATTCCTTCCATCATCACTGCAGCCAATCAGATTACACCATTTCACTCAATGAGGTGTCTAAGCCAATAGCCGAGCTCCAAAATGCCACGTGGTAACCTTATCTGACACATCAGAGGGTCTAGAAGGATTCCAAAGATGCTAGTACGAGGTGGATTGTTTGGGCGGTGAATTGGTGGTGAAAAGGGGGTGTGTTTGGCTGGGGAAGAGGATGTCCTGCGTTTGGGCGCGTTTGGCTTAAAATATTATTAATCAAATGTGGTTTGACCGGGTCTAATTCATTTGACCGGGTAAAATACAAAGGATACGGGTAAATGGGGTGTATTCGGGTTGGTTTAATAAGTAGTGGCCGGGTGGGGTTTGTGTTTAGTTACTGGATTGGGTAGGGGATTTAATGGGCCGAGAGTTTTGTTTGTGATATTGGACTTGGATATATAATACTTGGATTTTGGACTAACTTGGTGATAAATGGTAACCATAGGGACTATTCTTGTACATTCGGATATTTGAGGGACCAATCATGAAATTCTGAAATCATCTTCCAAGGACCATCTTTGACAATCTTCAAATAGACCAAGGCTAATTTGCAAATTTCTGAATCTTCAAGGGTCATTTCTGACAAATACTGAAACTTGAGGGACCATTTCTGACATTTCTTCAAACTTTGCTCAAATCTTCACAAATCATCCTTAGAGATTAGAAATCTTCATAAATGCATAATTCTGACCTTCCGGCTCAGCTTAAGCTCTCTTGATCTCTCGTGCTCGGATTTACGTCTGATTTGGATCCTTTTTGCGTGTTTTTACATATCCATACCTGCACAAGCACAAACTCAAGAAAACCACAAATATTAGCAATAAACGGCTCTTTCTTGGTTATTTTGGGTCTATTTTGATAACAAAAAGGTATGTGTTTTAGCACATACCACCCATAAAACCCCTTTCGCTCGTTCCATAATCACCAAACCCCATTTTTTTCAAATCTTGCACTTTCAAAATATCTCTCATTCAAACTTCATCTTCCTCCTCATCACTTTTCGAAACAAAACCAAGGAAGAATTTGATCATCATCGTTTATATCGCCTTCGTGATCATCGTCTTGACACTTATCGCTCTCGTGTATCCCATGATCAAGTTATCTCATGGAGACATGTACTTTGTGTTGTTAATCTACATTTGTATCATATATCCAATCTTTTGTATTGCTGTTAGCATTGAAATGAAATATTACTAACGTCTTATTTTATCCCGTTTATTTCTCATAATGTGTTTGTCATTGTTTTCTTTTCATTCGTATCTTTGACCTTGACATACTTTCGAAAACTACAATGCATGCTTAAGTAGTAAATATTGGCTAAAACAAACTTCCTTTTATAAACCTAAAAGTGAAGCTATTTTACGTCAAGATCATTTTTCTGTCACTGCAAATTCATGGATCCCTAAAGTTTAACTAGCCGGATCCCTTTTAAAAGGGAACCGGGAGAACTGTGGAACTGGGAAACAGAAACTCACGCAACATAAAAACCACTTTATAAAAACCTACCATAAAAGGAAAAATCCTACTTGAATGTTAGTACAAAGTATGTTAATTGTCATTTTTAATAAAAATAAGGGTAATCAAATAAAAACATTAGGAGATTATTTTCACCTATCAAATGTCCTCTCCTTTGATGCATCACTTTATCTTAACTTGCTCATTAAAATTATTCATTTCACTTTCATATGTCTCATCATGACTCATGAGTATGAATTCGACTTTCAACTCACTTATGTCTACATTCCTACTATCTCCCTTGAGCCTAACACACCTGACAATCATGTCCGTGGGTTCAATAATCTCGAAACTCGTTACTTTCATGAAGGACGTATTGTTGACTCACCTCTACTATACCAAGAAGGTATCAATACCTCATTCCGAACCATAGGACTAGAAGGCCTTCTCGGAATTAACGAGAAAATCTGTCCACGGTTTGTGTTGGAATTCTTTCGTCAAGTTGAACTCGTTCGTAACGAGGATCGATCTCTATCACTATGGTTTTGGATCAAAAACCAAAAGTTTGTCTTAACTCTTGGGCAATTTGCTCACATTCTCCAAATTCCAAATCATGGACAATGTTCCTTCACTGAAGATTGGTCTCTTGATTCTCTCTTCAACTACCGTGAAGAAAATAGTCCATATTGTGCACACATACCTTCCCCTCAAGAATTAACTCGCAAGTTATGCAAACCTCGATCCAATTACTCAGATCCAAACATAATCTATACACGTGATATCCGAGATGATCTTAAACCTCTCGCAGTCATTCTACGTGAAAATGTTTGGAGTCTTAGGGGAAATCGAGAAATTCTTCCCGCTTGTTGTGCTCACATAATGTATTGTCTCCTAACCTAACAACCATACAATCTCGCCTATTTCTTCGCAAGACGAATTGTAAACCTTCAAGGCCACAAGAACAAACTAATTCCATACGGAATGTTCCTGACACGCCTTTATCAACATATCATGTACTTTCATCCTCAATTTCAAATTCCTTATATGTACTTGTGAACAAGATGATGGAACCTTTGAACACATCTCACATCACGTCATTTTTTGTTCCTGAATCTGCAAATACTCATCATCCATTTGACGATCCATCAAACAAAAACGCACAAGAAACCTAGTCTCTTCTACAAATAGGTTCAGTCCTTAGGATTCATCTTTTATCTTTGTAATATGATCATTCCCATAAAATAAAACACTTTTCATTTGATATAATTCTTTAGAAGTCACTGGTCTTAATACACGACACCTTATACAAAATCTGCACACTTTCTGTGAAGGTACTGGTTTGCAGTAGCCGGATCCCTGGGTTATAGCTAACCGGATCCCTCAAATGAAGGATCCGTGGGATCCGGGCAGATAGAAATAAAGTTGCAAACCTCCACACATCAAATCATTCCTCTAAACCACATCATACTAGCTAAACATGATTCTTTAGGATCACTTAAGTCTTCCTCAAACTCAGTAGGTCTCACACTCACTCATAGTTAACTTAGGATCACATACAAGGTGTTTTTGATTTATCACTTCACCAAAACTCACCATATTTCCACTCCAATACTGTTGGGATTTGGAAAATCCATATTGAAGTGTCGGTCACCCCAAATATAGTTTAGCATATCTTAGCTCATAGACTTTACGTTATTTACTCGTTTATTAGTTAGTTAGCTAGTTATTAGTTAGTTATTAGTTTAGAGCAACACCGTGGAGGACGGACGGGTCTTTACCCACTGTATGCCTGATCCACAGTTCGACAGGAAGAAGTGTAGGTTGTAACTATAAATACCTCTTCCATCCTTGGAAGATGTGGTGCTTCTTAATCTAACCTTTCATTTTTTGTTTTTACTTTCTCTCTCTAAGAACACCCTCTCTACTTTTTCTCTCTCTAAACATGGCATACTTGATTCATCACCATCCTAGACCACCCGAATCATCAAACAACACAATATGTATGATCCTAAAATTGGTATCAGAGCCAAGGTTGTGTTGTTCTTGATGATTCATATGGTTTTTATGCGACTTTTGATGCGGTTTGTTGCGGTTCTTTGATGAGGTTTGATAAGGTTTGCGTGATGTTTAATGTATTTTAGTGTTGCTAGATGTTGTTGGTGTTTACGTGATGTTTATTCGTTGTTGAATCCATTGTTATAAGCAGTTTTAACTCGGTTCTTAAGCTGGTTTTAAGTCACTTGTTAAAGCTTCTGGTTATTTACATGATGCTCTATGCTGTTATTGATCGTGAATCTGCTGGCCTTAATATCGTTGTATCTGGTTATTAAGCAGTTTGTATGCTTTTGTTGGGTGTTAAAGTTTTTTGGTCTGGTGCTGGTATGCTCCTTGCTGTGGTTTGTGCTAAAAGTGGAACATTCGTCGATGCGGTTTGAGTTCATGTTTTTAGAGAGATTTGAGGTTTAAAACTGTCTAGAAACAAAGTCTCATGTGTGGTTTGTCACCCAAAAGCGTTTTGATGTTGGTATACTATGCGGTTTGTTATTAAAGTATGTCCAGATTCAATGCATCAGAAGCGATCTGGTACATTAATAGTGCGATTTGGTGACAAATAAGATGCGGTTTGGTCTCTAAAGCGTTTTGGTTCCAAATCGGTTTGACTCTATGTGGTTTGCTATATTTAAAGCGTTTTGGTACTGAAAGCATTTCGTTACTTAAGGCCGTTTGATAGCAAAACGGTTATGCTTTTTGATCCAAAGTGTCAACTGCGATTTGATCAAAGAGGTTTGAGAAAAGGTTGCGTGTTGTTAGCAAAACAGGACTGTGGTTTGACACTGGAATTGCCGTGTACGGTTTGGTAAAATATTTGTTGTGGTTCAGTCAAAAGGTAGTTTGTACAGGTCTAAAGCGGTTTGATAAATATTTTTGAAGAGACTTATGTTTGTACACGTCCTTATACAGCATACAATCATCATCAAGCCATCAAACTATCAATCCAACAAGTCTAAGCATCAAGAAACAACAACAAATAAATCTTAAAGCATAATCTACATCTATCATCATCAACATCATACATCAAACCATCAACAATCTCAACAATCATTATACACTGCTCACGACAACAACAATCTCTACATGTTACTATCCTAACGAAAGTTCAATCTTAAGATGTGAAATCAAAAGGACATTAAAGATCTCAGAAGCTACTTCGAGCTTATTTTCAACAAAACATCAAGACCTATCAATGATCTAACACACAAAGTTACTTTCATCATTGATCCATTTCTCAGTCTCAAAAGGAAATCAACATGTCTATCAAAATCAAAGCAACAAAAAAAATTCGATTACAATCTCTGATCAATTCGTGTTTATTCAAGTCAAAAGCTAACCCGTTAAGGTCTCAAACACGAATTCTTTCATCATCTAAGATCTAATCAAAACAAGAAATAAAAGAGCAAGATCTCAGAATGTCAGAATGGTTCAAGTTTCATCATCACAAGATTTATCTTTTATTGAACCAAATCCATCATTGATCTATTTAAGAAGCTCAACTTCTTTTATTGTTCGAAATACTTAAGTAAGATCAAAACATGAAGAGTTTCTATCTTACTTCCTTTTCGATTGGACTTAAACAAGAAACAACAATTTTCAAAGCATTTGAAGGGTGTGTGAGATCTCAGTCTATCTCTTTTGGTTTTTATTAAATAATTTCATCCAAAGACTCAAAACCAAAAGGGATATTGTCATCATAGATCTTTTCTTAGGGTTATCTTCTGAAACTATCCGAACTAATAAAGAAAATAGTTTTAACAATCTCGTTATATTATGTTTCTTTAATTCGTTATTTTCTAAATCTTAAGAAAAGAAACACTAAGACTATCGGTCCATCATTGATTTGTTTTGAAGATATACTTCTATGACTATACGAATTTATACGAAAACAAATATAACAAACATGTTATTTTCTTTCTTTTATTCGATTCATGAATCTTTAGAAGAAAATAAAACCTACCTTAATCAATAGCGTTTGAAGCCGTGTTTCTTCACCTCATGTCATCCCTGTGGCGTCCCCTATGAGAAGAATGAGTGATTGGAGCGCTCTATTTTTTTTTGGTCGTTGATATATTTTGATCTGAGTGAGGATGGGGGTGGAAATAATGGGAGAATTATTAGGGTTTGGAGAAGTGGTGAGATATATTGAGACTTTTATACACCCGAAGAATTAGGGTAATCTTAATATTGGATCGGGTAATGTTGTGATGGGCCGATCAGATTTCACTAGATGTTGGGCTTGTTATAGTGTGTTTTGGATCAGGTGGACATTCTTGAGCAATGATATGGAACTTGGTATTTTAGGGTCAAATAAATACTGAGTTGGGCCGAATGATACAGTTGTTATGTATTTGGTATATTTGTTATATTGAATTTGGTATATGTTTGGTATATGTGGTGAACTAGTTGGATCGGGTATGATACTTAGGATGGATGGCTTGATTTATTAAGGTGGATGGTGAATATTAAGATGGACTTTGTGGACAAATTAAACATTTCAAAGAATGATACATTTGTCTACGGTTAATGTTGGTATATCATTTGACTAAATGGATGGGTTTTTCAAAATTGGATCATTTATACGAGATTTGATGTGATTTTATGAGATTTGGAATTTATATGATTTGTTAAAGAGATTTGATGATGATGCGATTTGAGATGTGCGATTTGATGATGAGATTTGTTGAAGAGATTTGACAATTAGTTTTGTTGATACGAGATTTGAGGATGAGACGTTATGTTATGTGGTTTGGTACTTTGGTGTATACATTTTCATGAAGAATATTATGTCACGGCTTGAATCGTTATTGGAACTAGGTTGACTACGGGGTTGTTGTACGGTATTTCTCATTTGAATTTGAAGTGAAGTTCTCCGGGCGCGTTTACTTATTTCGTCTTCTTTCTTTCTACCCTTCCGCGAAGATGACTTGTTTGGGAATTTATAGAGTGTGATAAAGACTTGGCTATTTAGTTACTTCTATGATTCTTTCTCGCTTAACCCAAAACGTAACTATCACTTTCGTGTCTCACGCAGTTGAGGATACGTCAAGAGGTTTTGTACATTTGGTACACCATTTCTTTTTCACAAGGATTAGTACAAGCTTAAGTAACAAATCTGGGGAATTCTACTTCATGTTCAAGTTTGGCATATCTGGTTTACTTCACCAAGTGGTCACTGCAATTGCCGACAGGATACGTGGATGGTGTGTTTGCCAAAGTGTTTAAAGGTTGGGATGTGATCAGCAATTCTCATGAGATATTCGAAGCCACAGAATGTCAATGATACTTCACAGTCTAAGCAAAATCTTTCAAGAATCTTCAACGTCATTCATGATTTTTCAAGATGTTTGCTTATGACAAGAACTTCTCGTGCAAATGGTCATACACGTTATGATGCTTCCGAAAGTTTGAAACCATCATGGGGGACAAACGTGTACTTTAATGTTTTACGGTCAACCTTCAAGGGAAAGTAGTGTATACTACTCTACTTAATATAGTTTGTGAAGTATTCTACGTATGGGAGAAGAATTTTTAATGATAGAGAATGAACCGTTGATGAACCGTTGCATGTTCCCCTAAAACAAATATTCACCGAAACCAAATTTTCATAACACATTCAAGCTGACATTATTTACGATTTAGTCTTGATTTTATAAAATCCCGCGAAAGAATCTATTTCTCGGTTTAAATCATAGATTTGTAAAATCCCGTGACAATGGAAACATCTTGGGGAAAGAAAAGTGCATTTCCGGAACTATCTCTCGGTTTATTCTTGGTTTTGTAAAATCCCGCGAAGGAAACTATTTCTCGGTTTAAACCATAGAATTGTAAAATCCTGTTAATACAAATAAACCGTAAAAACGTTTATTAATATTTAGCGATCTCTTTGTGTTTTGTTGATAACAAATATAATATTATCATAAGTAAAATTATAAGGATACATGTTATTTTTGTAAAGCCTTTACATATAGTCATTTAATACAAATTGTTGTAATAAATCATTTGTTGTAATAGTTTATTAGGATGGGTAAAAATCACAACCCATGGAGCATATCCATAACCCATGGTATTGACCCATATCCATTTGACTAGATGCATTGCATCTATTAGATACATTGTATCTAATGAAATACCCATGGACCAACCCATAATCCATGACCCATGACCCATAACCAAAAAATCCATGGGCAAAGAGGAGCGTCCCACGGATCCCTAGCTTTGAACTAGACGGATCCCTTGAGGGAGGGATCCGTGGAACAGTGGCAAGATTTTGCCTATAAATAGAGAGTCATTTCTTCATTTCTCTTCACCCCCTTTCTTACTAACTCTCTCACATACTCTTACTCTCTTCTAACAAAGATCACTT
>OU343220.1:87706144-87832712 GCA_910596185.1 Chrysanthemum makinoi | reverse complement strand
GTTGAAGAAGCACCATAAGGCATCGGTTGCAAGTTGTTTGAGTGGATCTGGACGAGAGGGATTTCCAATGATGTTGTCCAATGGATGATCATGTCTGCATTTTCTAAGGTGTTCGTGTGGTTGTTGTTGAGGCTGAAGTAGCGGTCGATTTCTCGATGAAGATTGTTCTGATGATGATTCAGGAGCAAATATGTTTTCAAAGGGGGCATCTTCTGGAGTAGCAAAGGGATTATCTCAATCATAGGTGCCAGACACACTTCCATGATGTACACTCGGTGATTGATGATTTGTTGATGAGACAGAGTGATCAGCGAAGCGGACTTAATGACATAGAAGGGTTAGCTTCATTGACAGGGATAGGAACAGCCTTTGTTGATGGAATTGACAGATTATCAGCAATTGGCTTATAGTGTTCATCAAACATTGGATCAAACAATTTCTTCAAATCATCTTCCAAAGGAGGTACATAAGGAGTTTCTGGTGAGGGATTTAGTACAAGTGTAGAAGCGATGGGACTACTTGATGAAGGTTGAGATCGGGTCGAGCTGGATTGTCCAGGCCATTTGACGGACAGCTCATTGAACGTAACGTGAATTGTTTCCATGATATTTCGGGTTCTGTTGTTGTAGATTCGGTATCCTTTTCTGCGGGTGCATATCCTACAAATACTCCAATGTCCACTTTAGCTTTGAGTTTGCCTAAGTTTTGACCCTCATTAGTCGGATAACACAATTCACTAAACACGAACGAATTAGGTTTAGGTTGTGGACAAGTTCATATGGAGTTTTTCCATGAGATGTGTGAATTAGGGACCGATTTTGAGTGTAGCATGCAGTGGCAATGGCTTCAGCCCAGAGAAACATTGGAACCTTTGAATAAATCAGCCTTATCCTTGCGGCTTCCACAAGAGTTCGATTTCGTCTTTCAACTACACCGTTCTGTTGAGGAGTTCGTGGAACACTTCTTTGATGACTGATTCCAACACTTTCATAAAACTCACTAAGTTCTTTGTTTACAAACTCAGTTCCATTGTCTGTTCGAATGATTCTGACAGTTTTATTAAGTCGAACCTGCAGCTGTTTGATAAGTTTGATGACTGATGAGTGCGTATTCACTCATCATTTTAGGTCAAAACTGAGCTGCAAAACATTTAAAAACACTCCGAAAAGCATCAAAATACTAAAAATATCTCAAAATTGTGTTTTATATGTTTCAAATGCAAAACTAATGAAAAACGAACAAAGTTTGCATAATTGGCAGTTTCAGTCCCCCAACTTTTAAAAAATGGCAACTTTAGTCCCTGGAATTTCAAAGAATGACAGAATTTACCCCTGGACATTTTAATTTGGAAAATAAACATTTTTAGTCCTTTGGTAATTCTTACTTGTCAAAATTGGTCTTTTTGAGAATTTTTGGAAAACTACAATTCATCCTTCAAGTATCACAAATGACAGATTCGGTCCCTTGGTTTATTTGAGATTCACAAGAAAGGCCCTTGGAATACTTTGCAGAGATTACATTAATGGTCCTTGGATGTTCGGATGTTACACATTTGGTCCCCTAATGTTTAAATGGACTAATAATCTAAGCCTAAGTCCATTATACAAACTATGGCCCATGTATTACCAATCCAACCCACAACCCAAATCCTTACCCAACCCATACCCGGTCAAAACACTGATAACAAAACCTAACCCGCTCCTTCTTCTTCCCCATTCTTCCCGCCCAAACCAAAACCCTTTACCCTAGAAACACAGTACCCTAAGTATCTTTTCCTCCCCCCCAAACACTCCACCTCTCAGCTCTCTTTTACCCACATCTCACCTTTACCCAAACCCCCTTATTCCCTTTTAACCGGATACACCCAAATCCCTAACCCACTACTATTCTTCCCCCCATGTCCAGCTCATCAATCCTAGTCAAAAAGAGCAGTGGATGGTCAAGATTGAGCTCAAAGTGGTACCTACCTAATCAATGGTCAAGTTTGTCTCAAAGAAGCACAAAAACTGGTTTTTGGCTTGGCTGCTCTCACATAACAAGCACAACAGGAAGAAGCTTGAAGACCTTGGATTTAGTATAAATAGGATGTTGTATGCCATGTTATAAGGCAACCCCCTAGTTTTTAGTTTAATGTCAGTTTTCAAGCTCTTTTGTAATTTTACTTTTTAAATCAATGAAAAGCTTTCTTTCAATTTCATGTTTTATAGAGTATGGTTAGATAATTGTTCGAATTTGGAAGTTGTTAAAAGTTTTTTTTAAGAATCAAAACAATCTCATCAAAGGGGGGTCAAGCTAGTTTTTTTTCCACTTAACTGGTGTTTGGTTAATGCTTGTAACCGGGTCAAAACCAAAGTATTTACCCGTTTGACTTATTGAGTCAAACCTCTCTTAGCAAGGCTAGGGTAGTTTTAGTTGTTTTATCAGGTTGGCAAAAGTTGGGATATCACAAAAAAAAAATGGTTTTTAGAAGCTGTGCAGGACAGTGGCCTGTGCTGCTGATCTTGTGAGCTTATAGTGGCTTATTTGATACCCAATTTGTGCAAAAGTAGTTTTTATCTCATCCTTATGAGCCCAACTTAGTTTAGTTTCCGCTTAACACCTTTGAGTTGCTCCTAGCACAGTTAAAATCAAGCTCAAAAGTAATCCTTGGTAACAATTTTTGAAACTTGCATCAGTCAAATGAGTGTTCAAAACAAGCTGGTGTCAGCTTAATTTTAAGCTAGTAAGAGTAGATCTTTGGTCCCAATTAGTTGTTAATATAGCCGTACTTGCCTAACTTTGTTTCTGCAGCATGACATGATCTTTGAAGCCTGTCTTTCAGCTTAGAAATAAGCTCCAAAGTGACTTGTGCAGGTTGATTTGACCCTGCAACTGCAGCTGGTCAATTAGTTTTTTTTTTAGATACTTTCCAGGTTCTACATCCACTCATTTCAATTCTCCTTAGTGCTTACTATAAGATTTTAGTGCTTATTTGGTCATTTGCATGCTTATGTTCCCATAGTTAGTTTAGGATCTTCCCTAGTGTTGTTGATTTCCCTACTGCTTATGTCCCCATTATGACTAAGTTTGATGTTGATTTTGGCATATGTTGGGTTTTAGATTACAAGTGTGGCTTAAACAATCTGTTAGTAGCATAGGAATTGCTTTTCAGTTGCTCAAAAAGATCCAAAAGGAGTGTTTGGTTGTTTGCTTAAAATAGGAAGTTTGTTTAGTTTTTTTTTTTAAAATCTGTTGAGATAAGTCTTTCGTGCACTTGAGAGATGCTTCTTTCAAAAAGTTTTCACAAAAGTACCTCATTTTGATCTTAACTTCAGTTGGAAAAAAAAGAAAAGTTGAAAAAAAAATAGATTTTCAAAAAGGGTACCAAGGGGATTCGAACCCTGGTCTCCTGGCTCAAGCACACAACACAACACCACACAACCAACTGCCCTTGGGACTTTATCAGTCATTCTATGCAATATTTAATATATAAGGCTTCCTTAGGCAGTTTTGCTTATAAGCTTTCTTAGCTTATTTGCTGCTTATTCCCAAAACCACCACCACGTTTTTTTTATTTTCCTAGGATCAGTATAGACTCAAGTAGTTTTCTGTAATTTTTTTAGATTTTTCAAAGTTAGTTTACTATTTTTAATCATTTAATTAGTGTAAATTAGTTTTTAATTCGTAATAATTATTTTAAAAGTCGAAAAAATATTCCGCTTTTTCCTAAAATCATTTTTAGTCAAATAGATCGTAGGAAAATTGATTTCACACCCGTAGCCTTTAAATTTCAAAACTTTTACGTTTATGGCTCGGGTTGTTTTACCGTTTTTACGTTTTTACGTGTTTGCACCCTAGGACTTAGTGTAGCTTCGTTTTATCATTCCTTAGGCTTAGTGATAGTTAGTTTGTAGTTTATTAGGGTTCCCTTGCCTTAATTACCTTCCCGTTCATTAAATTGTAGAATCCGTAATCAAATCAACAAATCATTAAAAATCCAATTCAAGTTCAAATCACGAAACTCAACGAATCCTTCTATTCACACCTCGTTGGGACACGACCCGGGAAATCACTTTCCGGTATCACTTTTATCACACCCGTGAGGTTTGGCACGTTGACCTTTTTCCTAAAAGGTTTATTTGTCGAATTTTACGGTTATTTTGATATACGTTGATATTGTGTTTTTCACACACTCACTTCACAACGAATCAAATTTTGGCGCCGCTGCCGGGGAGGTGTGTTGCGACAATATCGTGATTTTTGCGATTAGTGACTTGAAGAACCTTCCTCGTGAAGTTATTGTTTTTTTTATAAAAATACAAAAATACAAAAATATTTTTCTTTTCTTTGTATATATATGTAAAAGTTTAAAAATACAAAAAGATTTTCCTTGTTGTTTTAAATAAATAGAAGACACAATCAATATAACATTCTTAACTGAGGTGTTATCATTATAAGTTCCCGAACAAAAGATTTAAAACTTGCCTTTGTGTCGCTCGTGTTTTGGTTTGCTTCTATCGGTTTAACAAACTGTGTGGGGGGTATAAGGACGGCCGACATTAAATGCGGTGAAAAGAGCGGGTTTTTAATAAGCTTCGCGCTGACCTACAAAGTCTCTCCGCTCCTTTGTGCGTTTTACTTATAGAAGTGATCATTTCACGTGGGATTATTGGTTTAAGTTCACTGTTGTTTTGCCTCGGTCTTGTTTTAATTGAAAGTGTTGTTTTTTGAAGTGCATGCGCACTCGCTCATAGCTCGTAGACGTAACCGTCACCAAGCAAACGTAAAACCCAAAAAGATTCTTCGTTCCCCATTTTCATTCTCTTGTTTCCTCGAGTTTCGTCTAGTGCATGCGCACTCGTTCTTCTAGATCATTGAGCCCTTTTCGTGATCTAGTAGAAATTCCTAGAAGACGTTCTCACGACGTCTGCCGAATAGTCGAACCCGAGATTCGTACTATTCCAAACAACAATATGGCAGACGAACGAACTATGGCGGAGATGCTCCAGGCACCCACCGAGGGTTATGGAGATGCCATCGTTTTACCACCAATCAATTTTGATCACTTTGAATTGAAGACGCATTTGATCCAACTTGTGTCTACGAATCAATTCCACGGGTTTGATCGAGAAGACCCGTATGCACACATCCGTTGGTTTAAAAAATTAACCTCAACTATCAATTACAAGGATGTGCCACAAAAAGTGATCAAATTGATGCTCTTTCCGTTCTCACTTGAGGGGGCAGCCCGGATTTGGTCGGAAAAACCCCCCTCGATCCATCGAAACATGGGAGGATCTTGTTCAAAATTTGTCAATTATTTCTTTCCTCCATCAAAGACGACTAATCTTAAAAATGAAATTTCTGGATTTCGTCAAAACTTCGATGAAAACTTTGGAGAGGCATGGGAGAGATTCAAAGATCTCCTCAGGAAATGCCCCCATCATGAATTCACTGAGCTTCAACAAGTTAATATCTTTTATAATGGGTTGAACGGTAACGATCAAGATTCTTTGAACGCAGCCGCCGGTGGCAATATCTTGAATCGTAAGCCTAAAGATGTGATTGAGATTTGCGAAATAAAATCAAAAGTTCCTATTTCTCGCAACAAACCAAATATTCCGAACACTCCTGCTTCTTCATCCGGTAACTCTTCCGAGTTAGCCGCTCCGTTAGCCGCTCTAACGGACGTCATCCGTTGTATGATGAAAGAGGTAAAGGAAATCAAAAGCGAGATTCATAAGCCGGAACCAATCAAAGCCGTGAACAAGGTGTGTGAAACTTGTAGTGGTCCACATGCGTATTATGATTGTCCAGCAACCGATGCTTCTTTTTACCAAGCTCCCGTAGCTTCTGTAAACCACAATCAATACCGACCACAAGCTGATCCTCAACACCGTGCACCTAGCGGTATGACACCACCTGGTTTCCCCCATGCAAAACCATGGCAATCAGAATCGTTTTGTTCCAAATCAAGGACAAAACTTCAATAACTCTCAAAATTTCAATCAGAACCGGAACAATTTCAACCAACCATATCAAGCTCCTAATCATCAAAGTTATCAACAACCTCCTCAAGCTCCCATGCCAAATGACTTCATGAAAATGACTGAGTCAAACATGCGTTCAATGCAAACTCAGATCAATAACATGAGAGGTGAGCTAAAAAGGGAAATTGATACTACATTATCTCGGCAGACAAATGAGTTAAAGAATATGATGAGCAGTTTCATGAACATGAATATGAACAAAGCTCCATCATCTTCTGGAGGACTCCCAAGCAATACAATTCCTAATCCAAATGCCGAGTTGAAAGCCGTCACCACTCGTAGTGGTAAGACGCACAATGGACCTTCGACTCCAATGCCCCTCCTCCGTGGCATTGAGTCAAGTTACCAAGGAGACAACGGACAAGGTGCATTATTCAAGCCCACGAAGTACCGCACACGTCCCACCTTCGGTAGTCCAAGCCTCAAGTCCGGAACCCGAAGTTCCAAAGACAAATTCTGAGCCAGAAAACACTTCCATCCCGGCTCAAAATTCTAGTCAGCTTCCTTACCCATCAAGAATGAATGATGAGAAGCTCAAAGACAAAAACAAAGACCAAATGGAAAAATTTTTCCAAATCTTCAATGAGCTTCACTTTGATATAAGCTTCGTTGATGCTCTCGTTCTAATGCCTAAATTTGCATCCACGCTTAAAGGCTTACTGACCAACAAAGATAAGTTATCTGAGATGGCTAAAACCCCTCTAAATGAGCAATGCTCAGCGGCCATTCTTAATAAGCTTCCCGAAAAGCTTGAAGACCCTGGCCGGGTTTTAATCCCGTGTGATTTCTTGGGGATGTTTCAATGCTCCGCCGTGGCCGATCTTGGCGCTAGCATTAACCTCATGCCACTCTCAGTATGGAAGAAACTGTCTCTTCCTAAACTTTCATCCACTTGTATGACACTCGAGCTAGCGGACCGTACCCAAACTCGTCCGCTTGGGATAGCCGAAGATGTCGTGGTGAAAGTAGGGAAGTTTCACTTTCCTACTGACTTTGTTGTGGTAGACTTTGATGCAGATCCTAGAGTTCCCCTCATCTTAGGGAGAGCTTTTTTGAGAACGAGCCGTGCTCTAATCGATGTATTTCTGAAGAGTTGACCATACGGGTTGACAACGAAGAACTCACGTTTAATATCAACTAGAACTCCAAACCTCTATACAAACATAGTGTTGCCACAATTGATCAAAAATCTGAAAGAATAAATGCAACACTCTCAAATTTCACGGTTAAAAGGAGTCACCAAAAACGTGCTGAGCTAAAAGCTTTGAAAATCAACCCTAGCTCAAACAAATGGTTTGAATGTTGTACCAAGGAAGTCCAGAGTGTTCTTGATGATGATGATCTAGATTCGAGACTTTATCGGAAGTGGTGGAAATTGCTAGCTCTAAGAGCACACCACTTGTCCCACCTCCGGAATCAGTTTATCGCATCGAGTTTGTGAACTCTGTGAATGAAACCAAACTCTCTTGGTTTCATCGGATTGGATGATGATGTTTTTAATCCAATGGGAGACATTCTTCCCATTGATGAATTGCTCAACAATGATCCATCATCCCCTAGTCTTCTTATTCCCGACTCTTCCATCCCTTCTCTCACTCCTAATGAGGAAGATGACAACTTTTGGAATGAAGTCGATGCATTTCTTAGTGATGATTCAATTCCAACAGGAATTGATAACACTTACTTTGATCCGGAGGGAGACATCCTTTTCTGGAAAGTTTGTTGATTGAAGAACCATTTCCCATCCTCCTCCGGACATCTTCTTGACAATCACCATCTAAGCTTCAAGTTTAAGCTTAAAGATGTCAAAACTGGTGATTTGCTTCTCTCTGATGAGGAATGGACTTGCATTCTCATGTACGTCTTTATTCCATTCTTCACAGATGGTGTGGTTGCTCTTTCCCTCTTCTCTTTCGGGAATGAGGACACCATCTTTGACCACGGTATCATCCTTTATAGTTTCTACTATTAACAATACCGCGGTTGTATCTCGTCGGTGTGGAACTTTCTGATGTTCATATGTTTATTAACACTGTGAACGAAAGTCCAATCGAGATTGGTTTTCCACGTTGCTTCCCCAAGAACAAATGAATTCGGGGTCGAGTCAAGCTAGCGACTCGGGAATCAAAAACATAGCACACTATATGGGTTTTCACCCGTATTTCTGACTTCTTTCTACTTTCTACCACCCTAGTGTGGGGAGTTGCCCCACATGTTGTATATAAGTTTTCAAAAAAAAAAAAAAAAAAAATCAAATAATGGCCGTAGTATTTCCCTTTTACGTTCTTTGTTTCGGCATAACCGCCGGTAATTTGAATATTGAGGGCAATATTCATTTCTAGTGTGGGGGGGAATTCTCGCGAATTTTATCATATGTTTTACCACCCAATTCCCCCGTTTTTGGCCAAAAATTTTTTTCTGGAGTAAGTGTTTTACACTTCTCATCTCGTTATCATCCGCCATGTCTGTAAGACTAAAGGATTGGCTAATCCAGGAGCAAACGGCTCTTGGTAAAGATTTATCAAATCCGTTGACGGCTTGCAATTTGCCCAAAATTGTATGGTGTTCAACTCACCATATCTTTAATTAGTGAAGAGTTGGCTAGCCCGCAAGTTTATGGCTTGTGGTAAAGGCAGTTGAAATCCATAATTGGTAATCGACTCACCAAAGATAATAGTGATAATTTATCTAAGAGTTGGCTAGTCCAGAAAGGCGTATGGTAAAGACAAATCAAAACCGTTGAAAGCTGGTGGTTTGCTCAAAATCACATGGTTATCAGTGTACCATAGTTCTCACTTGAACTAAAACATTTGGCTACTCCAGAAGTAATGGCTTTTGGTAAAGAGACTCAAATCCATTAAGTTTTCTCAAAAGATTGCTAGGGACTAGCAATGTTTTAGTGTGGGGGATTTGATGAGTGCGTATTCACTCATCATTTTAGGTCAAAACTGAGCTGCAAAACATTTAAAAACACTCCGAAAAGCATCAAAATACTAAAAATATCTCAAAATTGTGTTTTATATGTTTCAGATGCAAAACTAATGAAAAACGAACAAAGTTTGCATAATTGGCAGTTTCAGTCCCCCAACTTTTAAAAAATGGCAACTTTAGTCCCTGGAATTTCAAAGAATGACAGAATTTACCCCTGGACATTTTAATTTGGAAAATAAACATTTTTAGTCCTTTGGTAATTCTTACTTGTCAAAATTGGTCTTTTGAGAATTTTGGAAAACTACAATTTCAGTCCTTCAAGTATCACAAATGACAGATTCGGTCCCTTGGTTTATTTGAGATTCACAAGAAAGGCCCTTGGAATACTTTGCAGAGATTACATTAATGGTCCTTGGATGTTCGGATGTTACACATTTGGTCCCCTAATGTTTAAATGGACTAATAATCTAAGCCTAAGTCCATTATACAAACTATGGCCCATGTATTACCAATCCAACCCACAACCCAAATCCTTACCCAACCCATACCCGGTCAAAACACTGATAACAAAACCTAACCCGCTCCTTCTTCTTCCCCATTCTTCCCGCCCAAACCAAAACCCTTTACCCTAGAAACACAGTACCCTAAGTATCTTTTCCTCCCCCCCAAACACTCCACCTCTCAGCTCTCTTTTACCCACATCTCACCTTTACCCAAACCCCCTTATTCCCTTTTAACCGGATACACCCAAATCCCTAACCCACTACTATTCTTCCCCCCATGTCCAGCTCATCAATCCTAGTCAAAAAGAGCAGTGGATGGTCAAGATTGAGCTCAAAGTGGTACCTACCTAATCAATGGTCAAGTTTGTCTCAAAGAAGCACAAAAACTGGTTTTTGGCTTGGCTGCTCTCACATAACAAGCACAACAGGAAGAAGCTTGAAGACCTTGGATTTAGTATAAATAGGATGTTGTATGCCATGTTATAAGGCAACCCCCTAGTTTTTAGTTTAATGTCAGTTTTCAAGCTCTTTTGTAATTTTACTTTTTAAATCAATGAAAAGCTTTCTTTCAATTTCATGTTTTATAGAGTATGGTTAGATAATTGTTCGAATTTGGAAGTTGTTAAAAGTTTTTTTTTTTAAGAATCAAAACAATCTCATCAAAGGGGGGTCAAGCTAGTTTTTTTTTTCACTTAACTGGTGTTTGGTTAATGCTTGTAACCGGGTCAAAACCAAAGTATTTACCCGTTTGACTTATTGAGTCAAACCTCTCTTAGCAAGGCTAGGGTAGTTTTAGTTGTTTTATCAGGTTGGCAAAAGTTGGGATATCACAAAAAAAAAATGGTTTTTAGAAGCTGCGCAGACAGTGGCCTGTGCTGCTGATCTTGTGAGCTTATAGTGGCTTATTTGATACCCAATTTGTGCAAAAGTAGTTTTTATCTCATCCTTATGAGCCCAACTTAGTTTAGTTTCCGCTTTACACCTTTGAGTTGCTCCTAGCACAGTTAAAATCAAGCTCAAAAGTAATCCTTGGTAACAATTTTTGAAACTTGCATCAGTCAAATGAGTGTTCAAAACAAGCTGGTGTCAGCTTAATTTTAAGCTAGTAAGAGTAGATCTTTGGTCCCAATTAGTTGTTAATATAGCCGTACTTGCCTAACTTTGTTTCTGCAGCATGACATGATCTTTGAAGCCTGTCTTTCAGCTTAGAAATAAGCTCCAAAGTGACTTGTGCAGGTTGATTTGACCCTGCAACTGCAGCTGGTCAATTAGTTTTTTTGGATACTTTCCAGGTTCTACATCCACTCATTTCAATTCTCCTTAGTGCTTACTATAAGATTTTAGTGCTTATTTGGCCATTTGCATGCTTATGTTCCCATAGTTAGTTTAGGATCTTCCCTAGTGTTGTTGATTTCCCTACTGCTTATGTCCCCATTATGACTAAGTTTGATGTTGATTTTGGCATATGTTGGGTTTTAGATTACAAGTGTGGCTTAAACAATCTGTTAGTAGCATAGGAATTGCTTTTCAGTTGCTCAAAAAGATCCAAAAGGAGTGTTTGGTTGTTTGCTTAAAATAGGAAGTTTGTTTAGTTTTTTTTTTTTAAATCTGTTGAGATAAGCTGTTCGTACAGCTTATTGAGATTGCTTCTTTCAAAAAGTTTTCACAAAAGTACCTCATTTTGATCTTAACTTCAGTTGAAAAAAAAAGAAAAGTTGAAAAAAAAATAGATTTTCAAAAAGGGTACCAAGGGGATTCGAACCCTGGTCTCCTTGCTCAAGCACACAACACAACACAACACCACACAACCAACTGCCCTTGGGACTTTATCAGTCATTCTATGCAATATTTAATATATAAGGCTTCCTTAGGCAGTTTTGCTTATAAGCTTTCTTAGCTTATTTGCTGCTTATTCCCAAAACCACCACCACGTTTTTTTTATTTTCCTAGGATCAGTATAGACTCAAGTAGTTTTCTGTAATTTTTTTAGATTTTTCAAAGTTAGTTTACTATTTTTAATCATTTAATTAGTGTAAATTAGTTTTTAATTCGTAATAATTATTTTAAAAGTCGAAAAAATATTCCGCTTTTTCCTAAAATCATTTTTAGTCAAATAGATCGTAGGAAAATTGATTTCACACCCGTAGCCTTTAAATTTCAAAACTTTTACGTTTATGGCTCGGGTTGTTTTACCGTTTTTACGTGTTTGCACCCTAGGACTTAGTGTAGCTTCGTTTTATCATTCCTTAGGCTTAGTGATAGTTAGTTTGTAGTTTATTAGGGTTCCCTTGCCTTAATTACCTTCCCGTTCATTAAATTGTAGAATCCGTAATCAAATCCAACAAATCATTAAAAACCAATTCAAGTTCAAATCACGAAACTCAACGAATCCTTCTATTCACACCTCGTTGGGACACGACCCGGGAAATCACTTTCCGGTATCACTTTTATCACACCCGTGAGGTTTGGCACGTTGACCTTTTTCCTAAAAGGTTTATTTGTCGAATTTTACGGTTATTTTGATATACGTTGATATTGTGTTTTTCACACACTCACTTCACAACGAATCAATGACGATATCTGGAGTTTCATCCTTTGTCCTTAAGAACTTAACCCAAGTAAATCGAGAGTAATCATCAACCACAACTAACACATATTTCTTCCCGAAAATGTTATGCACTCTCATGGGTCCACATAAATCCATGTGAATGGTATGAAGAACTTCCATAACTGAGTTTGTAGGTCTGGGTTTGTGGGCATACTTCTTGCTTTTTTCCAATTGGCATGCTGAACAAAGATGATCCTTTTCATATTTTAGTCTAGGTAAGCCTATAACTAAGTCCTTTCTGGAAAGATCATTTATGGTGCCGAAGTTCAAGTGATTGAGACGACGATGCCATAACCATGACTTTGTTTTTTAAGCCTTTGACAACAAGCATATTGGAGAAGACTTCATCATGTCTTCGATAAAGATGGTGTATATATTTAAACCCCGTGTTCCTCTTAAAAGTTTCACACCATCAAGTTCTCTAACGAAACAAGTATGTTTTCTAAAAGCCACCTCTAGATCGGAATCACAGAATTGTCCAACAGAAAATAGATTATGACCAAGACCTTCTACATAGTATACCCCGGAGATTACACTATTACCAACAACATAGTCTCCATAACCCATAATTGCACCGAAATGATCGTTCCCGAATCTAACAGTCCCGATGAATTTACTCACGAAGTTCATGAGCCACGACCGGTCTCCAGTCATATGCTTGGAACAGCCTGAGTCCAGGTACCACAAACGATTTGAACGATCTGCAGTTGAACACAGACAAGAATGGATAACCGGATAATTGGGATCCCCATGCAAGAATGGGTTCCACTTGGTTAGTAACATTGATTGGAACACCCATATCAGAAGCAGAAACAATGAAATCATTAGGGTTAGATGCTGTGCTAGTGTGTGAATTAGACCTATTCAAAGTATGTTCACTTCTTAAAGGAATAGTTCTACCAGTAGGCATCCATTTCCTAATGGGCATTTGTCTAGATAATCTAGGGCACAACTCATTAAGATTAAATTTGCGTCCAGTTGGTATCCACTGATAACCTACATTATTGAGTTTTCTTCCTGTTGGTTTCCACTGTTTTCTACCCTTCTTCCACCATTGCTTTTTAGCCCTCTTAACATGTTTGATGGCATTCACAGTTTTAACTGAGTTTTTAGCAACATTAATCATATCATTCATACCACATTCATGATTAGTAACAGAAACCAAGCAATCATCATTACATGTTTTGCCAAAAGTAGCAAAATTCGCATTAATTACAGCACGCTTAGAGCTAACACTAGAATCAACACGATTCATTTTATTCAACATGGTTTCATTCTTCCTAAGGTGATCTTCTACTTTTTTTCCACTGAACATTCTTAGCCTGCAAGGTCCTATCATTCTTTATGTTGCCTTGAGGCTTTGACCTGCTTGCTTTAGTGTCACTTTTTACTCCTGTAGAGGGAATGTGAACATTAGTTGGTATTGCTACTTTTTGCTTTTCAGGTTTAGAAGTGCTAGAATCTGTACTTCTTGAGGGCACATTGAAGCTTACATGCTTAACTTTAGGGACTGAGTGAAGCATATCAAGATTGGCATTCTTAGAATCAGGCATAGAACAAGGCACAACTATTTTATCCTTCTTACCAATGGTTTTAGGGCATGTTGCTCTTAAGCCTTCTAAAAGTTCCTGAGATCGTTTGGCCTGAATGCAAGCAAACCTAATTTCTCTATCAAGTGGCTTATTTATGAAATCCTCTTCTACAATCTCACGGAGACATTCTAGACTATCCTTAAGGTGACCAAAATAGTTATGAAACACAAGTTCGTTGTTTCTAAGATGAGGAGGAATGTATTTAACAGTCACAGTATATTTGCAGTCTGCAGATGAATTTGATGCAACATTCTCATTAAAGACAAGTGGCATTTTCCCTTTTTCCTGACTCTTAAGATTCTCAATTTTCTTTTGTAAAGACGTTATTTTTTCGTTGTTATTGTCACTAGTGACTTTCATTGAATCATATAACTCTTTAAAGTGTCGTTTAACTTTTCATTTTCTTCTAGAAAACTCTCATTTTCCTTTTGTAAAACATTAACCAAGTTTTGTAGATGAAAAGTCGAGAACAGAGAATCTAAAGGAGGAGGAATTTGGGAGCCATTCATGTTGTTCTTTTCACCCTTTAATTGTGAAATTTGGGCTTTCAACTTTTCGATCGTGTTACGGTGAGCATTAATATGTTCATCACGTTTGTTTATTTCAAAAGTGCATCAAACTCTGGAACATTTGAGGATGTCTTGATGTTTGAGGTTTTGATATTTTCTTTGAGATGTTGATATTTTAGTTGCAAATCAAAATGTTCAACTTCTAGCTTAGAAAAATGTTTTACCAAATTATCGTGATCATCCTGATCAATTTTCTCATTTAGTTTAGAGTTTTTGTTTTCAAGCTCAATGACACGATCATGGGAAACTTTCAATGCAACAGTTAATTCTTGAAATTTAGAAGCGATAATAGAATGCTTAGTAACAGTATAAAACACATCTTGAGCCACACAACTTAATACTAAGTTCTCATTTAAGATATTCAAATTCTTTCTTTCAATTTCATTATATTTGAGTTCCCGTTCATAATCATGTACCTCAACTATCATTGCATCAAATTCCTTTTCCATTTCTTTGATATCTGAGTTAATTCCCTTTTGAAGACTCTCAAATTAACCTTTTAATTGTTTAAAGAAAGGCATGACTTTAGTTAAATAACATTCTTTAGTTTGCTCAAAACCCCTTTCCCCTTCAGTAATCCCAGTGGGTGTGATCCTTTTCTTACGTTTTCTCAAAATCAACAAGCAGTTGATAAAAACATACTGGTGATTAAGGTCTTGCTATTAGTGGAAATAGTTCTCAGAACTAAGTGCATTGGTGTATTGGGAGGGAATTACACAGTAGGCTGCAGAGCACTTTCCTAAGGGGATGGTTTATTTCAACAAGTTCACTTGCTTTTTGCTTATCCATATCTTTCTTCCAAAAAATTTGTTCTGGGTTAATTGAGTTTGAGGCTTAAACCTGTTTAGGGAGATCCAATTTTCTTTTGTGTAATCATGAGGTTTGATCGTTATATTTTTCTTTTTACACTCATAATCGTTAAGCTTCTTGTCCATTTTCTCCCTAGAGATATCATCTAATTTTCTATCCTCTTCCGTGCTTCCAACACATGATGGTGTTTGCCTAGGCTTAAGAATTTCATTCCCATCATATAGTACCTTATGAGTAGCTCTAGCCTTTTTACCAATCTCGGGATTTGGTTCATCAACAAGGGGAATATTGTGCTTATCGCTTAAGACTCTATGCTTAATGATCATGTGAGCAGTCTGAATGGTATTCCCTTGTACGTACAACTTATTTTCAAGCTTGTTTTTCAAAGTTTCTAGATTATAAAAGTCATTCAAAAGTTTTGATTCCTTAGCATTAAATTCTTGTTTAAGCACTTTAACATTGTGGAAAACTAGAAGGGGGGGTTGAATAGTTTTGCCGATTTTAAGTTAGTTTCAAAAACTTTTAGATTCGTTAATATGTGAGATCTTATGGATGTAGAGAAAGTATAGATCTAATGATAAAGCAAGTAAATAAAGTAAAGCGAAGGGAAAGAAAAGACACAACCGATGTATAGTGGTTCGGCTACAAGGACACCTTCCTTGCCCTACTCCACTCCCCGAGTCACCTACTCGAGAGTTCAAGCACTATGTCAACAAACTCCTTCACTTGGAAGAGAAGCCTTCACAGCTTAAACACACTTTTCGGTACAAAGCTAAATACCGAGTCCGTAGCCGCGTGGACCAAACCAACACAACTATTACACAACAAATATGTGAAATATCTAATACAAGATCTTTGCTACAGAAATCTTGCGGAGTGACAAATCAATCAAGGACCCATTGCTTGGATGACTTGTAGAATGCTCGTGATCTCGCCTTAGAGAAGGACCTATATGAGGATCACAAATAGAAAGAAAGAAGAACAACTCTCTAGATCAAGTGATCTATATGTTAGAAGAGAATGAGAGTGTATGAGAGATTTAGTAAGAAGAGGGGTGAGTTAGAATGAAGAAATGGCTCTCTATTTATAGGCAAAATTCTTCACTGTTCCCCGGATCCCACGGATCCCTTCCACTTGGGATCCATCTAGTGTAATCCTAGGGATCCGTGGAACGCTCCTCTTTGCCCATGGGTTTTTTGGTTATGGGTCATGGGTTATGGGTTGGTCCATGGGTTTTCTTTAGATTCAATGTATCTAAGTATACATTGTATCTAGTCTACTTGGGTATGGGTTAAGATCCATGGGTTATGGTCCATGGGTTATGGTTTTTACCCATCCTAATAAACTATTACAACAAATGTTTAATTATTATATTTTTGTATTTAAATGGCTATATGTAAATGCTTTACAAAAATAACATGTATCCTTATAATTATACTTAAGATAACATTATATTTGTTATCAACAAAACACAAAGATATCGCAAAATATTAATAAACGTTTTTACGGTTTATTTGTATTAACAAACATTATCTTGAAGCTCCTGCTTTTGCTTAATAGTTTTAGAAAGCTTTTCTTGTAAGGAGTTTAACTATTGTTTTAACACTTCTTCTCTAAGATTACTTTTTCTAATAATTGTACGCATTTGGTCTTCCATTTCCTGCTCATGACTAGTTAACTCAAATTTAGCACGTTGTTCATAGAGAGCAACTTGTTCTTTATAGGCATTCAGTTCAGATATAACAGAATCATCAGGGGTACATGCAGTGTATTCATCAAAAACATAGTCAACATTGATCGCAGAAGATACATCACTTGGTACAATCTCACTTTCACTTTGTGTCACATATTGATCATATGGGACAATGTTACTATTACCCTCATTATCAATATCTGATTCATAAGTTTCAAGAGATTGTACTTTGTTATGTATCTTTTGCTCATCAACTTCATCATATAGTTTTAATACCTCTGAGATGATTGATTCTTTGGATCGACCAGCCTGTTGTGGTGATGAGATCTTTGGAGACACCATAGGTGAGATGCTAGCCATGAATATTGTCTGGGCAGTAGGTTCATCATCGACATATGAGTCATATGAATCACAATCAGCTACTTGAAATGCATTCGGATGATTTTGTCCCATGCCTTGCACAGGCTGTTCATCCACATCAGCATCATATGTCTTGGCATTTCCCTCAGCAAGAAACAACAACTATTCCTCATCCAAAACCGCTCCACTGTCTTGAGCTTGCACTAGCAGCATCTTGTCCCTGAAGTACTCTGCATTTTGAGGGCGTTTTGGAGATGTGCAGATCCTTGCAATGTGTCCATCACCACCACAGTTGTAGAACTTGATTGGCTTTACTTGTCCTTGATTGACATTCCTTCCACGATTCTGATTAGCTACATACCCTCCACCAACTCCACCTCTTCCTTATTCATACTGCCTTCCTAGAACAGGTTGCACCATAACCTTCCCATCTCTGATGGTAGCTTGATTCTGTGGATTGGATGCTGTTCTGAGATTATTGTTGGTGTGTGGGAGGGAATTCATATTTTGACTGACCATGAGAGATAGTTGATTGATGAAGTTTTCCATGAATGTGTTTGAATCAGGAGGCTTGTATGATGGATCTGGAATGAGTTTGTAGTTACCATTTCCCGTTGGTATGACTTGAGAAGCTTTGGTGGTAATTCCAACATTGGTGTAGAAGGTTGTTGAATCATCTGACGAACTTGTTTCTCCCTGTTTAGACTTGAACTGTTCAAGAATCTTTCGTTCAAACATAGCATGTCTCTCATTCTGAAGAAGAAAGGTATACAGTTGCTCATAGTTGGTGTTCTTTAATCCTTTGGTTAGCTTCACAGAGGTGACAAATTTGCGCCATTCGGGATTCATGTTGTTTACAAACTTTGAGTTCAGCTAAATATTTGGCATGGTCATTTTGATGTTCCTCATGTCATTTACAAGCTTGTGGAATCTCACGTAATATTCATAGACACTTTCTTCTAGTTTCATCTTAAAATGCTCAAATTCATCATACAGTAGTGATTCTCTGTCTTCCTTGGTTAGTTCAGAACCCGAGAGAAGCATCTTGACATTGTCCCAAACTGCCTTAGCTTCAGTGTTGTGATTGATCAGCTTGTAAATGTCCTTAGGTAAACCTTGAAGTATGATGTTAGAAGCCCGATGTGCGCATCGTATCTCTTCTTTTCCTTATCGGTCATTCATCATACATTTTAGGTATGTCCAGTCCTAATATCTTCGTGCCATCAGTAGCAGTATCGAGTATGTCTCTGGTTGTCTCAACTTGATACGGTTCTTCATCAATTGACTTGAGAATGTTGACTCCGTTTTCTTTTCCCAAACAATACAACCTAATTCGTTGAGCCCATGAGTCATAGTCAGTTCTGTCAAGCATAGGTGGATGAGTATCTGATCCAGCTGCTTGAACGTCCTCAGCAACAGAAGAGATGATTGTAGGTATGTTGGTAGACATGATTACAGATTTCATGGGATTTTAAAACTCTTGGATTAAACCGGGAAATAGATTCTTTCACAGGATTTTACTAAATCAAGAGAAAACCGTAGAATGTAATCAAGAAGAAAAACACTAAGTCACAAGAGACAAATCGCTCAACAATACAAATCGCTCAAAAGTGACAAGTCGCATACACTACCAAATCGCTTAAACCAAGACAAGTCACTTGATCAAGACAAATCGCTTAACCAAGACAAGTCGCTTAATCTTACAACTCGCTTAAATAAGCAAGTCGCATAATCCAACAAACCTCTTAAACTGACAAATCGCTTGATGATACAACTTGCACAAATAAGACAAATTGCTTAATACTGTCAACTCGCTTAAATAAGTAAGTCGCTGAAAAAGTGACAAATCGCTTCTCCGAACAAATCACGCAAGTACAGCCACTATCCGGACAAATCGCTTAAACAAGTGATTTGTTATTGACACAAATCGCTTCCAAATTAGGACAAATCGCTCAACTAAAATATTTTACCGAGACTCAAATCGCTAACATGCAAAACACACAAAATGCCACTTTAAATTCCAAAAACAATCCAACCAAAGTGATTCAAGCCTTCCAAATCAAAACCTAAGCACTTATGATGATCCTAAACACAAAATTACAATCCAAATCCAAACTTTAACACAAGAAATGGTCCAAATGATGCAAATACCACTAAACTTTTTCAAACCCAAAAACCATATAAAACCACTATAAATCCAAGAACATGTAAGAGAGATGATCAAACCATGGCTCTTGATACCAATTGTAACATAATGGATTTCACTAACACATCATACCATGATCAATATAGGCATACAATATAAGGTTTTAGAGAGAGAAAGAGTTAGAGGTTTGGGAACTTAGTGAGAGAAAGTAAAAGTATTATTATGAGCTCCAAACCTCTACCTTGGGAGGTAGAGGGTATTTATAGTATCTTACATAAACACCTCCTACGGGCTGTGGATCAGGCATACAGTGGGTAAAGACCCGTCCGTCCTCCACGGTGTTACTTAACTAAATACTAAATAACATAACTTGACTACGACTACGAGCTTTATAACAAATACATATACTTGAGGTGACCGATACTTTAACTAACGGATTTTCTAATTCCTAACAATAGATTAGTTTGGGTCAAAGGATATTGATATTCTTGTTGATGTTGTATTAAGGAGCGGATCTCCTTTGGGATAGGTATTGTGTAGTGTTGGGTAGTAGTTCCTCCTTTGTAATGGAACTCGGTATCTAGCCTTGTACCGGATAAAGGGTAGGCGACATTGTGATAGGTTTGGTTCTACCTCGTGGAAGAACCCGGTGTCTAGCCTTGTACCGAATAAAGAGTAGGCGACGTTGTGAAGGCTTCTCCGCCACAAGGAGTTTGTGTTGTGTAGTGATAACAAACTCTCGAGTAGGTGACTCGGGGAGTGGAGTAGGGCAAGGAAGGTGTCCTTGTAGCGGAACCACTATAAATACTCGCGTTGTAGTTTTGTGCTTCTTACTATTTATCTTTGCATTACTTATTTATATGCTTATCTATCAACATCCAACACACACATTTAATAGATTAACATAGTCGATCTAAATAGTTTAAAATGAAGTTTTAATCGGTAAAACTATTCAACCCCGCCTTCTAGTTTTCCACGGAATGAAACCTAGTTATTAATTATTAATTGCCTTATTTTGTTTAATTGGTTGTCTCGCGTTAGGAGTATGAAAACTGGCTCTAATCTTATATGTGTTAGCTTGTAAATCCGACTAAATGAATTATACCCTAGAGTGCACTGGTGGTTTATTTTCGTTGTATTTATTCCATGAGTTGTGGCTTGTAGATAGTAGGAGATCCTAAGGAGATGTCATAGGGGGTGTTTGTCTTTGCGTTTTGGAGTGGATTATTAGATTATTACGTTTTGAAAACGTGATAATTTATTCAAAGGCGTTTGGATGACTTATCTCAAAACGTGATTATTTGCTTTTTTTTTCCTCTGAAAACGACGTTTTGAAATAGTAAGGTGGGGGTTGCAGTTGAAAAACGTCATTTTCGAAACTCACTTTTTTAGAAACGTGAATTTAAATAAGCAAAGACAAACACCCCCTTAATTGTCACTTGTAGATCTAAGGTTTTCTAAATGAGACTTATACACTCATAGAGTTAGGGAATTTGGCACCACACTGCGACAATATAGGAATACAACGCGCCAATTAAACAAGGACGTGGAAATTCAACTAATCAATAAGATCATAAGAGTTACCACTTTACTTTTCCGCATATTTAGTTGTAATTAGTTTAATTAGTAGTTTTAAGCGCCCACTATCTAAACCCCTAGATTTTACTTGCTTTTATAAAAAATATAAAAATACAAAAAGAATCATCCTACACCTCTGGACCTAATTCGTCATACACTTCGACCTTCACAACACTATTCCCCTAGAGAACGATCAATCCCCCGTGTCTTACCTATACTACACTACAACGGTTAGGTACACTGCTTAGGAGGATTGTAAAACTTAGTGTGTTGCAATTTGACGGATCAAGTTGTTGGCACCGCTGCCGGGGAATACCTTAGGTTTCGATTTCTATCACGTTTAGGTCTGCTCATTAGATTCCTATCAAGTGAGATTTTTATTTTGTAGCTTTCTTTTAGTCTATCTTTTTTTGTTCCCTTTGTTTGTAAACCCCTTTTTCATTTGTCACCATGGTGGATGAAATTCCATTTAGATCATTAACAATAGATGAACAATTGTATTTCACTAATAGATTCGCTTCTTCTTGTTTCAATGAATATTTGAGTGATCTTAGAGATATTCAAGAGGAGATAGAGTTAAAGTTAGATGGGTTTGATGAATTATGTGCATGTGTGGATTCTATTAAACAATCATTGTTAGAATCAACTCCTTTTAGTGAGACCCTTTGCAAAAAATTTGAGGAAAGCTTACTAACCGTGAACCAAAAGTTGAATGAATTGATAGGTTTGTAAACATCAAAACTTGAGGAAAAAATGAGGATTTAACCAACTATAGGCACCATGAACAAAAAGACCTAGTTTTTAAGAACATGGGCTTTGAATCGGACCAAGATTGTGAGATGGTTAAAGTTGAGCTACCTAGTTGCATGCGTGGGATAGATTTCACCAAAACATATGACACGCATGAGGAATCCTCTAGGCAAATGGACCATAGTAATCAAGTTATTGAGGAAGACTCTTATGAATCAGACTTAGAATTTGAAATGGCTAGAGATGGATTTGAGATACTTGGGAGTGCGTTTGGGTCAGATCCTACCAAAACACATGATGAACATATAGGTGATTTAGATAATACAGAGAATGAGGTTAGAAATCCAAGCCCAATAAATACCCCACAAGTCTCACCATCATTTGAGGCATACACACCGGTCGTGACTTACCTGGAAGAAATAGATGAGACTATAGAAACCTCAATGGAGGTAGAACCTTTGGACCAAATGTAACAATTCGTATTTTTAGGTCATTATCTAACCTCAAAATTTTACTATTCATTCTCAAAAAAAATACTATTCATTCTCGCAGTTTTCACTATTCACTATTTTTGCATAAATTAAAATTTTCGATTATTATTTACGTATAACTTTATAAGTTAAATCGCCTAATCGAGAAACATCATATTGTGCACAACCAGCAGACTAGAGTTAGTCTACATATTTCCCGTAACAACATTTTCATTTTAGGTCTTACATGTGTTTGCATTTTTATTTATTTTTATTTATTAAATAAATAAACGCTTTTACATGATTTTTATGCATAACAATATACCCGATACTCCTAACAATGGTCCTAGTACATTTTTACACTCAATAAAATGTTACAAAAATTCAAGTATTATTTTACCTTGTATTTTGAATTCAATTATTATATATATTTTTAAATATATATAATTACGATTTAATTAATTACGAAACAATACTTATTTTAAACACCCAATACTTATACAAAATATATTTTTATAATTTTTATGACTTTATTATATTTCATTTTGTTCTATTAATAGCTAACTCAATACCTAATTAAAATATCTAAATTGTTATATATTAAATTTTAGATATTATTAGACGACTAGACAAGAATAATAAATCCACCATCCCTAGGGGTGTAAACGAGCCGAGGCGAGTCGAGTACTGCCAAGCTCGAACTCGACTCGATTAGTAAAACTCGAGCTGGAAACTCGACTCGAGCTCATTCGAGCTTTGGATTTCAAGCTCGAGCTCGGCTCGTCATCTCAAACTCGAGCTCGAAACTCGACTCGAGCTTGATTATTGCCACTTTTAAAGCTCGAACTCGATGAAAAATGGGCATATCAAGCTCGGATCGACTCGATTTTACGTAACTACATGTATATAAAAGGGTAAAAGTGTAATATCATTGAAGCTCGATAAGGGCTCGCGAGCCTCACGAGCTGAGCATATTCGAGCTCGAACTCAGCTCGAAAGTGTACTCGAGTAGCTCGAGCTTGAGCTCGACTCGTTTATATCGAGTCTATTTCGAGTAGTTTACGAGTCGATCTCGAATAGCTCGCGAGCTGTCTCATCTCGTTTACACCCCTAACCATCCCCCCCACCACCCCACCCACATACCCCTAAAATCCGGCCCAAGCAACCCACCCCCTTATTTTGACTTTTTGGCCAAAATTACTAAATTACCATTTTGCCCTTTTATTAATCACCAAATTGCCCTAAAAACCTAATATTTCAATATAAATAGAACATAATTACCTAGACTTTTTACATTTGCAAAAACACTTAGAAAACCTCCTAAAAACTCTCTCAAAATTCGGTCAAGGTGAAAAGTGAAGAAGAAAAACACTTAGAAAACTTCCTAATATCCCTATCACCACGGTTACCAAATCGATTACCACGCCTAAAGTTACCGCCTCTTTTAAAAAACCTCCTAAAGTTCTTAGCCATTAGGTTGAACTCTTTGTCTTTACCACGTCCATCTTGACTATCACTAACGTCACTGGTTTGATCCGTAGTAACTTCAGCTTTATGAGCTAACGACTTAACCTTTTCCATTTTATCTTTAGAAATGACCTTGTCGTTCTCTAAAACCATTTGGTACACCTTAAGGTTGCCGATTAACTCATCAATAGGAAGGTCCACCAAATCCTTGGCTTCTTCAATCGTTGTTACCTTCGGCCGACATTTCATTGGAAGAGCTCAAAGAAACTTCCTCAAATGGTTTTTGTTAGAATAGATTTGATCTAAAGAGTTTAAGCGAGTAACAATAGTGTTGAACCATGTGTAACCACTATCTATGGTTTCTTCATCCGAGATCATAAACTTCTCATATTGTTGAATGAGCAAGTCAATCTTACAATCTTTGACTTGTGAGTTACCTTGATGAGTAATAATAAGTGTACGCCAAACCTCTTTTGCGGTTTTACAAATAGAAACCCTTTTGAATTCTTTTTGTGGTTAGGCGTTGTAGATCATCATATTGACATCATTATTTTTGCCTAGCTTCTTCTTCTCATCATCCTTCAAATCAAAATATGGTTTCTCCACCATCAACTTTGTTTCCCGATCTTCCACCATGAACACAAAGTCACCATTTTGGATAACTTCCCACAAGTCAATATCCTTAGATTTAATATAAGTCTTGAACCGGGTTTTCCAAAAACAAAAACCCTCGGGTTCTAGCAAAGGTGGTCTTTGCATATAACACCCCTCAACATAGTTCTTTTAAGCCATGGATCTTTACTCAACTTTTCCAAAAATTATCTTAGGATTTTGAAATTTTTGAAAAATAGGGTTTTGCTTTAAAATGCCTTCTTAGGAAGGTTTTAATGCTAAAAAACTTGAGTATCTCGCTCTAATACCAATTGTAGAAACCGTAGGGGGGTGAATACGGTCTTTTCGACTATCTTGAAGTTTAACAACTTCTAGTCTCGAAGATCAACAAGTGATTAACAATAATTACAATCACAACCACAATATATAAAGTGAGTAAAGAGACACCACGATATATATTGGTTCAGGAAGGGGGGTTTATACCATCCGTACGTTCAGTTGCGAATCCAAGATAGCGATACTATTATTAAGTATAATCTTTATGGTGATTACAAACCGTTACAACTTTACTCCACCATTATGCACAAAGATCGGCGCTCACTAAGAATAGCTACCCCCGACAGTATTCCGCTCTCGGAAACCACCCACAAGAATCTCGTGATTCGACTTAACCAAAAAGAATGCAAATAACACAATGACTTCCCCAACTAGATCTTCCAGCAATCTAGGCTTGATCACCAAGATACAAGACTTTACAATCTTACAACCAAATTGAATGAATGATAGTTGTTCACTCCAATCAAGCCCTAACCTAACCTAGAGACTCGATTTTAATAGAAATGGTATAGATAAGAAGACCCTCGGCATAATTCATAACAGTGGATTAGGTTCTTGTGAATCTCTCTTGCGAAAGATAAGTGATCTTTTAATTATAGATAAACGAGAAGTTTATACCACAATTATGAAATATTGGACTTAGAGAGTTGAGAGAAAAACAAATAGAGATCAAGCATGTATTGGCAAAATGTAAGTATCAAATGACAAGAGTGGGATATTTATAACAAAGAACCCCAAAATCCATACGCGCTTGGTGCGCTGGTCATGCGTTGGGCACGCTGGTCATGCACTGGCGCACCATCCAGCGCGAAGGGACCAGTCCCGGGATTTTATGAGTTTCTGTTTATTAATACCGACTCTTGTTAAACCCCCAATTTCACTTCATATTTGAACTTTACAATAACATTACAACACTCAAAGTGGGATAAGGTTAACCAACTCATTCAGCAAAGGATTATGTATTTAAAACATTTGGTGAAGTAAAAAACTATATAGTTCGAGGTTTAGTCCAATTTCAAATAGAAAGAGAAGAACCATTGGATATTGGATACTGGATATTGGGTAATAACCTTTGAGTATTCTCCAAGGATTGTTATTACATGTGGATAAAAATTTGCCTCCCATATTTGAAATTCAAATTTCAAATTCAAAAACTAGTTATTACAAAGATGTGATACGTAGTAACTGTGTAAGAAATTTGTGTAAGAGAGATGTTTGAGGGAAATGAGTTAGCTATCTTAAACTTAGGCAAGAAGGGTAAGGATGAGTGTGTATGAGTGAGTTGCCATTTGAATTTCAAATTCAATTTTTGAGAGGGAGAAATGTATGTAAGTATATGCATGTGTTTGTCATAAACGTGACATAGAACTGATTGGAAATATTTAGCTTAGAGATGAAGGACTATAAGTATGCGAGTGAGATGAGTTGTAAATTTAAAATTCAAATCTAAGCTAGTTGGTAATTGTGAAAAGGACGTGTATGAGAGAAGCTAAACCAATGACACATTGTAAGAGTGTGTAAAATAATGACTTGGCAATGAAGGTTTAAAAGATAACTTGGAGAATGTAGAGATGAGGAGGATTTATCCAAGTTCAATTTTGAATTTTGAGAGTGTGTGAAAATGTGTGTGTGTGTGTATGTGCGTGAGTAGTGATTACAAATTCGAATTTTACACATTTGTGATGAATAAGAAGAATGTGAGTTGGTAAAGAGAATGTTTAAAGGATTGTGTGAGAATGTAAGGGACACAAGTACAATTGTGTAAAAGAGAACTGTCACACCCCCCAAATTACCTATTTTGCAGCGGAATGGAATACACGGGCGTGACTGCCATAGCGTCACAGTTACAGTTATATTGAACAACCTAAAGTGTCGTTTTGAAAACACATCGTTTGATATAATAAAACATTCAGAGTTTACAAAATATAGGTCCCAAATGAGAATCAACATGTGCGGAAATAAGTTTGTTACACGCCAAATGATGTTTTTAAAGTGCATAAATCCCATGTGAGACGCGTCGTCACCCGACTCTATGATAAGTCCACATGCATGCCATGAAGTGTATGCCTTAGATAACTGAGATAAAACATGCTTAAAAGTGTCAACACAAAGGTTGAGTGAGTTCATAGGGTTTGTGTTGTCATGAAAAACCTTTAAAGAAAGCTCATGCAGCAAAGGCATTGCAAATCCACTCAGTTCCAAGTTCCGCCCATACAAAACTTGCAACCTGTGTGTTTACAACCCATTGCACAAAATATGTAGTTTATGTTCAAGTACACCTCATCAAATGAGTTCACATAACATTACACAACTTAATGTATCAATAGTCAATTGATATAACACATAATAAGTATTGTTTCAAATAGTTCCCAGTCCATTAGTTCATGATTGTACCAAGTCTGCTAGTTCAACATTATACCAAGTCCGCTAGTTCAACATTATACCAAGTCTATTAGACCGTGATCATACCAAGTCAGTTAGCTCAATGGTCTATGATATAGGAACTCTAAGTATGGCAATCTTGTTACTTCGATATGACTAAACATTGATTGAGATAAACACATAGTTTGCAAATAGTCATGAATGTCATAAAAGTTGTTGAGCATGTATCTCCCCCAAAGAGTTTAATAAAAGTATTAAAATAATAGGGGCTATGACTCACCTGATGCAATGATTATGATGAAAAAAGTGGATACGCTGAAATGAGGTGCAATCTCTATCTGCAACCTAATATGAATGATATGTTCTAATGTGAGTCATGAAACAATGTTGTGCATGCAAACTCATATGATATCCATACCACTTGTACATTTTTGAAAATGAAGTTTATCGTCGAAATATATGTTTATGACATCTCGTCATGTTATAAAATACTTTACAAGTACTTACGTTGAAACAACATCATACGATAGTCGTTTAGTGATTTATCAAGAAATTATAGTTTTTCGTCGCAAAACAATATAATTTGACAATTCATGAAAGTGACTAAATGGCCTCGAAAAGATAGTCGTAAAATAGTGAATATCGAGTGTTAGGAAACAAACTCAATGGTTTTGGAAAGCTTGTCACATCATCTAAAAGTCAAGAATGATTATGAAAGATTAGTAAAGATCATGAAAAGCTTACTAGTTATATGATGAGGTTTAAGTAACTAGGTTTCCTAAATACTCCTAGGTTTTTAGTGCAAAACCTTAAATAGAAGTAATCTAGTGTTTGTTTAAGCACTTGATCCTTGAAAAACTTGTGATTTCTTCTTTATTCTTTCCTTGGCCGAAATTTTAGAGAGGAAAAGAGAGAGTTTAGTTTACTTTCACCTTCAAGTATGTGTTGTATGTGTTTTACTCTTTAGAAAACTAACAATTGTATAAGATATTTTTTAATAAAAATGCTTAGGTGTAGATATTTGTTCAACAAGGATGGGGGAGGTCGGCAAGGGGGGGGGTGAAAGTATTTTGTGTATTTTTATTAGTTAAATGTATTTAATGTTAAGTATAGTGTATGTTTTCTAAATATAATTAGTTATTTAGTGTAGCGTTAGCTAGAAATAGATTTTAGCTAGGCTATGTATAATTAAGGAACGATAATGTGACGTTCGGTTTAGTTGTTATAACTCTCAGTGTTAAAGAGATTTAAACCATGCCGTCCACATGACAGTTAAAGTAAAAGGAAGTAAAAACTTTTGTAAGTGATAACAAATCAGAAAGGAAAATAAAGTACGATAGATGAGAATATTTCACAACGAGTGGTTTATCAAACAGTAATACATCTTAAGTCATAAAGATCCGAATACGATGGAAGACATAAACTTAGTACGACATAGTGCATAAGGAAATAAGACTGTTAATTTCTAAACTTCTTCAGTCTTCCGCGTTGTTGATACCCTGGTGAGCTTCTCCTCCTTCTAACATATATGCTTTCCCATGAGCACCTTCAACTTGTTGACTTTGATTTTGGGGACATTGGTTCCGATAGTGTCCTTGCTCCCTACATCTGAAACATATAATTATAGCCTTGCCTCTACAATCCCTGGCAAGGTGTCCCAGTTTTTGACACTTGTAGCACTTAGCAGGGCAAAGACCTGAGTGATGATACTTACATCGATTACATAGTGGGTAGGTTCCAGCATAACCTCTGCCTTCTATTGGTGTAGCAACATAAACCATTGCAGCTTCTTGTCTTCTATTCTATTCTATTGTTGATGATGGTTAGTGTTACGGTTTTGGTTGTCATAATTATAACCTCCCTGGTCATTTTCCCATTTCATTTTGTTGTTGCTAGTTTGGTTGTTGTTGTTGTTGTTGTGGTTATTGTTGATAATGTTTTCCCTCTTCACACCTGGGCCATGAGTTTTTTAGTTATCCTGATAGTCTCTTCAATTGTTTGTGGATCGGAAGAAGTTACATCTCCTTGAATACATTGTGGAAGTCCTCCAATGAAGTTTTCCAGTAATTTCTCATTGTCCGAAACCATCGATGGACATAGTGCAGCCAACTCTTGAAACCTCCTGATGTAGGTCTCGATGTCATAACCAACAGTCACTAACTCATAAAATTGTGTTTCTAATTTCTTCACCTCCGTGCGTGGACAATACTTCTTAGTTACCAGCTTCTTGAATTCATCCCACGTGAGCTTGTAAGCATTTTCGATACCAATAGGCTGCGCATACGAATTCTACCATGACATTGCGCCATCTAAGAGTGTATCAGTGGCAAACTTCACCTTGTAGTCATCTGGGCAATTGCATAGAAGAAATACAGACTCCATCTTCTCAAACCAACAGATCATAGCAGTGGCTCCTTTGGTGCCTTTGAACTTTGTGGGATCACAGTTCTTAAAGTCCTTGTATGTACAATTTCGAACTCCTGACCCTCCTGCAGCTCACTGTAGCGCAGCAAGTCTAGCAGCTTGGCCCAGAAGTGCTGACCTCGGCAGCAGCAGCTACCATTGCTCGTTCTTTCCTTAGTGCCTCGGCTATACTTTCCTCTACATACTTTTGGATAGCAGCTGGTGTCATTTCTGGTGCAGCTTTCTTCGGCGCCATAACTCTTCAAAATAAGAGGAAGGGTGAGACGTAGCAAAGTCGTATGTTAATAGTAAGCGCTCTAAAGAGATGTGATAGGAGGTGATAAGTTTGAGGTTATTTTTCAAAATGAGTGACGATTTAGTGACTTAATGTGTGATTAACGTCTAACATGACGATTTGGTGGTGAGACAGAGGAGTGAGAGCGACTTCACCCTCCTTGAAGGTTTTGTCTCGGCATCTAATGATATCGGTGATGAGTCAGCTGATGTTAAAATTGTGATAGGGAATGACAAGGCATTCTCCACGTTGGAGTATGAAGAAAGGATAATGGAATGGGTATTTGAAGGCATCCATGTGACAATCGATTTGAAATGAAAGTAAATAACTCGCATAAAGTGCGTATGAATCCGCATGTAAAGTGAATATGCACTTATGATGAAATGATGAGATGCTATGATGATGTAGTTATAGTCTAGGGTCAATGATGCAACCTATTTCTCTATAACCGAAGCTCTGATGCCAATCTGTCACACCCCCAAATTACCTGTTTTGTGGAATGGAATACCTGGGGCATGACTGCCATAGCGTCACAGTTACAGTTATATTGAACAACCTAAAGTGTCGTTTTGAAAACACATCGTTTGATATAATAAAACATTCATAGTTTACAAAATATAGGTCCCAAATGAGAATCAACATGTGCGGAAATAAGTTTGTTACACGCCAAATGATGTTTTTAAAGTGCATAAATCCCATGTGAGACTCGTCGTCACCACGACTCTATGATAAGTCCACATGCATGCCATGAAGTGTATGCCTTAGATACCTAAGATAAAACATGCTTAAAAGTGTCAACACAAAGGTTGAGTGAGTTCATAGAGTTTGTGTTGTCATGAAAAACCTTTAAAGAAAGCTCATGCAGCAAAGGCATTGCAAATCCACTCAGTTCCAAGTTCCGCCCATACAAAACTTGCAACCTGTGTGTTTACAACCCATTGCACAAAATATGTAGTTTATGTTCAAGTACACATCATCAAATGAGTTCACATAACAGTACACAACTTAATGTATCAATAGTCAATTGATATAACACATAATAAGTATTGTTTCAAATAGTTTCCAGTCCATTAGTTCATGATTGTACCAAGTCCGCTAGTTCAACATTATACCAAGTCCGCTAGTTCAACATTATACCAAGTCTATTAGACCGTGATCATACCAAGTCAGTTAGCTCAATGGTCTATGATATAGAAACTCTAAGTATGGCAATACTGTTACTTTGTATGACTAAACATTCAGTTCAGATAAACACATAGTTTGCAAATAGTCATGAATGTCATAAAAGTTGTTGAGCATGTATCTCCCCCAAAGAGTTTAATAAAAGTATTAAAATAATAGGGGCTATGACTCACCTGATGCAATGATTATGATGACAAAAGTGGATACGCTGAAATGAGGTGCAATCTCTATCTGCAACCTAATATGAATGATACGTTCTAATGTGAGTCATGAAACAATGTTGTGCAGGCAAACTCATATGATATCCATACCACTTGTACATTTTTGAAAATGAAGTTTATCGTCGAAATATATGTTTATGACATCTCGTCATGTTATAAAATACTTTACAAGTACTTACGTTGAAACAACATCATACGATAGTCGTTTAGTGATTTATCAAGAAATTATTGTTTTTCGTCGCAAAATAATATAATTTGACAATTCATGAAAGTGACTAAATGGCCTCGAAAAGCTAGTCGTAAAATAGTGAATATCGAGTGTTAGGAAACAAACTCAATGGTTTTGGAAAGCTTGTCACATCATCTAAAAGTCTTAGCATTTAACTTTTGATCATAGAGGTCTCGATCATGGAGAAAAATATAGATGAAGTAGGGTAGTCGGACTAAAAATATTGTTTAAGGTTAGTTTTCGGCAAAGTTTGAGTGACCAAATATTATTCGTTACAACTCCGTTTGACAAACGGTTGAACATTTTGGAAAATAGGCTAGGTGAACTTACTTTTACTTGTAGACATCGTTTTCTCAAAAGTATTCTATCGATATAAAAAACGACTCCAAACATTGTCACTTGCGACAACCATTATGACTAATAGAAAATATACAAGTGTTCTTACTTGTGAAAAATAGTTACGATATCCATATTCAAAACGTGTATAACTTAGTCGTTATAAGTCCGTTTTCTACGTTTTATATATCCTTAGTTTCGTGTTAATGTATACTAGTATATTTTTGACAAATCGACTCATTTAGACAATGTTTAAAACTCGTTTTTGCCCTATAAATAACTCTTAACAGCTTACCATTTTTCAGAAAATATAGTTTTTGCCGCTAAACTTGAAAATAGCGTATCTCCTTCGTTATAAATCCGTTTTAACCCGTTCAAGCGACCACGGTTTCGTTTTAAAGTATATTTTCTGGAAATATAACCCAAAATACTTCATGACCTGCTGAATTTTCCATATTTTGCAAAAACGATCAGACCACAATCTAAAGTTGTCGAAAATGATTTTTCTTGCGTAATACTTGTTTCAATCACTTCAAATCAACACCAAATCTATTCTAAACCTACCATACACCTTCTTAGGGTGTCATGGGTTCCTAAACATCATCAACAATGATATGTTTCAAGGGATTAATTATAGGATGATTTTTACTAATAATAAGTACCAAAAACAAATAAAAGTGGTATAGATACACATGATACTTGCATGTTTTTCTACTAAAATGATAAAAATAACTCAAGAATGATTATGAAAGATTAGTAAAGATCATGAAAAGCTTACTAGTTATATGATGAGGTTTAAGTAACTAGGTTTTCTAAATACTTCTATGTTTTTATTGCAAAACCTTAAATAGAAGTAATCTAGTGTTTGTTTAAGCACTTGATCTTTGAAAAACTTGTGATTTCTTCTTTATTCTTGCCTTGGCCGAAATTTTAGAGAGGAAAAGAGAGAGTTTAGTTTACTTTCTCCTTCAAGTATATGTTGTATGTGTTTTACTCTTTAGAAAACTAACAATTGTATAAGATATTTGTTAATAAAAGTGCTTAGGTGTAGTTTTTGTTCAACAAAATATCATGATATGGTGACAAGGATAGGGGAGGTCGGCAAGGAGGGGGGGTGAAAGTATTTTGTGTATTTTTATTACTTAAATGTATTTAATGTTAGGATTAATTTCATATATCACCCTCCTTTCAAGATAAATTTCATATATACCCAAAGTGCAAGTATTGAATGCATAATGTACAATGTTTTTTATGCATGTTTGGGTATATATGAAATTTTCAACAAAAAGGAGGGGAGATATGAAATTGCCCCTTAATGTTAAGTATAGTGTATGTTTTGTAAATATAATTAGTTATTTAGTGTAGCGTTAGCTAGAAATAGATTTTAGCGGAACAAAATAAAATATATCGAAGTCATAAAAATTATAAAAATACATTTCTTACAAGTATTGAGTGAAATAATAATTATCGAGTTGAATTTACGAAAACCGTCGTAAATATTTATATATAACAATTTATATACAAAATAAATTTAAAACATCGGGTAAACTAATAATATAATTTTTATAGTCTTAAAATGAGTATAAAAATATATCAAGATAATTTTTGGAAGTGCCGGATCAATTATTCAAAATAAATGATTATGCGATAGCGTTTATTTAATAGAAAAAATATAGGTTATGAAATATGCAACATCATGCATGAACTAATATGAGAATGATATTACTGATGATATGTAGACTAAATCTAGTCTATAAGAAATGTCCTCAATGATTTTTAATGAATACGCAGCTAAAGCATTACGGTTACGCGAATTTGATACTCGTAAACCTAGTTTACGAAAAATGATGAATAGTGAATCAAGAATAGTGATTTTTCTCCGGGAATGAATAGTGTTTCGTGAATAGTAAAATTTTGAAATAACCTTTCAAAATATTAAATCGACTTCGAAAACGATGAATAGTAAAATGATGAATAGTAACCAGTGAATAGTAAATTCCCAAGATGAATAGTAAATTTTTCAAAGTTTGTAAAATAACCTGAAATTACGATTTGTCACAAGAATGTAAGAGAACGTTTGTGTTTTTTATATTAATCAAAGGATGTGTATACTTTCATGAACTTAAATTAAAGCAATCAAAATTGATAATCCTTAGTTAATCCCATAATTAATCATTCACTAATCATCTTGATGCAAGTAAGAAGACTGCTTTGCATCTAGGTAAATCAACATCTTAGAAATAAGAGAATTACGTTTACGCAAAGTGACCTCGACTTAATTGGCCAATAAGGGAGTAAACTCGTTACGTGATTAGTAAAGATGAACGTAAGGATTATGGTCACTTAAATACTTTCCTTTGAAGTTCTAGTGAAAGTATAAACCTCCTAGGTTTGAGGAAATGTTTTTTTTGCCTTGGCTAGAGGCTTTCGTAAAAATGTTTATGAGTTAGCATTTTGTAAAATTGGGAGGACTTTGTTTTGGGCACCTCTCTAAGTCTAAATCGTAAAGTAAACTTTTCAAATATCATGTATGATCCTTAATTGAAATAAGCACCTTAGTTGGGTAAGAGGAAAGCCGATTTGGAAAATCCAAAACGCACCAAATTCAGTCACTGGTGAGTTGGGGAGGTGTGACTCGCGTCAGCCAACGCGTCAGGCCTATACTAAGTGGTTTTTTGGTTTTTGGCTATCGCTTGAGATTGTAAGTGTCCTGAATGTATATTTGTCATCATTAAAACATTATAAGGGCCTTGGTGATTATTGCACCAACACATTATACTATATAACATTTTTTGAAGTGGAACTTGGGAGTTGGTACTATTGCGAAGACGTCAATTATGTGGTCGGCTGCAGGGAGGAGGATGGCTCGGGTGTATTGTGGAGCCACGGCTCGAGCCATCACTGTTCACACGCCGAGTGGAGCTGAGCTGTTGGCTAAGCGGATTAAAATAAGGTTAGTGGTTTTTCACTTATTTGCCACTTATTCTTACGGTTCACTGCATGTTCTACACTTGTTTTCCACTATCAATTCCAGATCTTTTAATACAAAAACCAACCTTTTAATTAGTTTGGTTTTTTCTATACAAAATTAGACATGCACAAAGGGTTTAGGTAAGAAAACTGGAGATGAAATTCATTTTATGCAAAAATATTGTTATTTATGGTTTGTTGATTAAGTTGGTAAAAGCGTATGTTGTTTTAAGGGTTTTGGTTAGAACGGCTGATTATGCTTGCTATATCATTACAATTAGTTAAAAGAGTTAACTGAGGTGTTGGGGAAGAAAAGGGGGAGGGGGTCGTGGTATATAACAACCAAAAAGGTGAAGATTTCCAATGTGGATGCACATATCATTAATTATATGGCGTGGACAATATATGTAGCATTTATGACTTTGGTTCGGGTAAAATTATGTTTAAAGGTGCAGATTGGAACAAAAAATGAAAATGCGTTACAAAAAGTGGAACACTTTTTACTAGTAGTTCACATAACAAATCGGTATACTTTTTACTAGTAGTTCACGTACCAATTCGATCTTAAAATTCGTTTGCTATTTTAGTACCAAAACCCTTTTTCTTCTTGAGTTTTAATCTATACTATATTATAATGCATGTAAAAGCCAAACCTCATTCCAAGCCTAACTCCCAACCAAAAATTAAGATAAGGAGCTCCAATCATAAGATGACATGTGTCACTTTTTAACAAACTCCAAGCCTAATTCATAACCACTAAAAATTAAGATAAGGAGCTCCAATTATAAAATGACATGTGTCACTTCTCAACTAAAAATTCATCTTTATTTTCAAATTGAAATATCTTTTTATCTACTTATTCTTTTTATAATATAATTTTACCATATTTTCTAAAATTTTATGCTCTTTAATTCAACATCCATTTTAATATATTTTTATAAGTTTTTAGTTTTTATATTTTTAGTGGATTTATTTTATTTTAATTCAAAATTTTACAACTTTAACCTTTATTTCAATTAATATAATCTCGATTCGTCAAAATCATATACTTTTGGGGGAGTGTTTGACGGGTAACAGATTGCGAGAGTATTTCTATATGCGGGAATAATGATGTCACGGGAAAGCTACGGGGTAACCCAAACAAACACATACAACTAACACATATACATTCGAAGTGTTGTGAAACGAATTCACTAAACGGGTACGCAAACACATAAAACTATACTTATCGCCGCCGCTGTGCCGGGGTATCCGACTAGTACAAAAAAAAGAGATAAGTACAAAAAGGGGCCAAAATCTTTCTTGGAGTTCCCATTGTGGTCATTTTTAAACTCAATCTCCAAAATGGTCATGCGCAACTACTCGACTCCGAGCTCTACTCAAAATTCGCCACGTGTCTAACTACCAATACACTTTTTTACTTTTCATTCTACCAAAGTAACATCCCTTATTGCGTAACCGTCGGCTACTCAACCGGCGGCTTGCGCAACCGGAGGCTCTGATTTGACATAAAGGTAAGTAAAATCTTACTTTTTTAATTTTCTTGATATCCGATTATTTTCTTAATATCCGATCGATCGTTTGATTATTATTACTATTTTTAATTATGTTTGATTTATTGTTTGATCTCAAATACACACTCAATCCGATTATTGTTTCATTCCATCATGAAACCGATGGTACGCTTCTAACTTTTTTATTGTTTGATTTATTGTTAGATCTATGCTTATAACTAGGGCTGAGCATCGGTCTCGGACCGGACCGGACCGGACCGGACCGACCAAGACCGAGACCGAACTTGCCCAAAAGCCGAGACCGAGGACCGGACCGAATGTGGTCAGTCCGGTCCGGTCTCGGTCGGTCCGGTCCAACTAGGCAAAATAGCCGGTTTGTGGTCTAGACCGAACCGGACCGACCAAAACCGAGACCGAATTAGCCTAAAAACCGAGACCGAGGACCGGACCGAATGTGGTCGGTCCGGTCCGGTCCAGTCCGGTTTCGGTCGGTCCTTCGGTCGGTCCGGTCCGTTCGGGTCGTTTGCTCAGCCCTACTTATAACTGTTATGCTTAGGTTTTTAGGTTTTGTTTATAACTGCTTATAAGCTATAACTGATAATAAGCTAGTGTTTAGTGTTTTGCTTATATTGTGTTTTGCTTAAATTTGTTAGTTTTTCTAACTGGGTGTTTGCCTTTTTATTTTCAAAGTGACTTTTCATGGTATTTCTGATGATGGGTTGCTTGCTTTTTTTTCTTGTTAAGCAGTTTCAAGTGCTTGTTGGGCAATTTTTAAGAAAATAAGCTGTTTTGAAGTGCTTATTGGGTCATTTTTACTAAAATAAGCAGATTTGAAGTGCTTATTTGGGTATTTTTTTTAAAAGAAAATCTGCAGTTTTGAAGTGCTTATTGGGTCATTTTTAAGAAAATAAGCAATTTTGCAGTGTTTTAGGTGTTAAATGCTTATTTGTTAGGAAATACGAATATTTGAATAAGCACTTGGGATGGTGCTAAGTACTAACTTAAAAGTGGTAATAACATTATAAGAATAAGCGCTTAATATGCAATCCCTAATATCACGTACTCATACGCAAATCTTGACACTATTTCCGTAACTGATTACCTGTATGTTTTATATGTTATCTGTCATCTCTGGTATAGCAGCTTAGTTTGTATTAGTTATGTAATGTTGACTGTTAATATCTAGTGGTTATCAGAATCAATTAAGTGCAATATAGGACCAAAATAATGAGCATAACTGCCACATAACAAAATAGAGTAATAGACCATTACAAACTTTAAATAGTATTGGTTCCACATTCTGTCCCTAAGAGCATCTTTAATCAAATTTTAGGTTTATGAAGGTTGAAAATTGGAGCTTGTATTTGAAAGCCTATTTGAATTGTTTAGATAATGCTGGCAAAGTATAAGCCCATAAGTAAAAGTTCTTCTAAGTTCTTCTATGCTTATTCATGTATGCATAATCATGTCTGCATGCAAATATGTTAACATTGCTCAATGCTATTCTATAGTTTTTATAAACTGGTTCTTTTCTTTCTAAAAGGTCCAAATTTGACTTTTAAGTGTCAAATTAGCAGTTACAGCACATCATAATTGACAGGTTACAGAACATTTGAAAAGTGTAAAACTAGTTATAAGCCCAGTATTTTGATGTATATAAGCCCATATTTCAATTGTTTAGATAAGCCCATATTTCAAGTATAAGCCCATAAGTAAAAGTTCTTCTTAGCTTATTTCATGTCTGCAATAATTTGGTCTACATAATCTTGGTGTCTTATCCCAACGATGCTAATTCATGTCTCTTCTAATCTCTTTAGGAATATCATGCGAGGGTACATGCTAGAAGCAAACTCAATTACTTTCCGTTAATGAAAGACAGACTAGGTTTGGACCGATGTGTATTGTTTAGGTTGACATGTTTTGGGCCGTGGCTGGATTTGGATTATGTTGACAATTAGGAGGGTCTTATACATTTTATGCTTCAGAAGCAAGTCTTCTCTGATAATGATCACTATGATTTACCCCTCATTTATAATGTTAAAAATCATTTGCTTCACTTTGGTCGTCGTGAATTTTGCCTCATAATTGCATTTAAGTTTGGGTTGGTCAGTTTCCGTAAGTTTAGGGAGGGTGATATCAGTTTTCGTGATCGTGTATTTCTGGAGAAGATAGGTCGCTATGTTAAAAACATAGATCTTTTATCTGTGATTGAGGATGAAGAGCGTTTCACCAAACTATCGGATGAAGACTCAATACGAGTTTATCTTTTGTTATCTTTGGAAGTTATATTTATGGGTCATGAGTAAGCATCTGTTGTTGATGATGTATTTCTAAGGATGGTAGATAATCTGGATGCTTGGAATGAGTTTGCGTGGGGAGAGCACATCTGGCGGGAGTTATACGCTGCCATTAGAAATGTTAACTCAAAGCATAAGGATGAGCACCATAAAGCATTGGACAAAGACCCAAACTTTGTTCCATCATATTCATTGTCTGGATTTATCTTATGTTTCAAGGTTTGTATTTTTAGTCCAACTCATTGTCAAGTTATTTGATGCTAAGAATTTGATTTTCATTTGACTTATACATTTACTGTTTGTAGATATGGATTCTAGAGTCTTCATCTCAGACACATCGTTGGTGGAGTAAGGAGCCTGATGTGATCCCGAGAGGTTGTTCCTGGTCGAAGCATTTTCCATTTAAAAATGGGAGCTATACAGCCAACTTTTTCCCCAGATCAGTTAATGCCTTGTCACCTTTCTGTTTTTTTCTGGCGATTATAAAGTTTTGGAAATTGGTTGGTGACCTGGCCTGTGGGAGCTTAAGTAGAATTATGAAAACATGTAATGCTTGTATTTGGTTTGAGATATGGTTTACGCGATTACTGTTTGTAGTTATGGTTTCTAGTTATATGTAAGTATGTGTTTGTCTAACAAAGTCGCCTCACGAGCTAACGCAATATAGTGTCATAAATGTAAGATTTATAAGTTCCTGTGATTGTAAGATTTATAAGTTCTTGTCTAGGTTAATTGCATATATGCTTAACATGTTAAATGCTTATCTAAGACGTTTTGTGATCTTAAATGTTTATCTAGTCTGTAAATTAGTTTATTTTTTAGACTAAAGTTTATTTGCTTTTTGAAACAATTATTTTATATTTTCCTTAGGCCAAAAATCCAAATTATGACATATATCCCAATAGTGCTGAGGGCCAATCAGAATGGTTTAGACAAAGCCAAATTTTTTTAAGTGGTATACACCGAGAGCACCTCATCCTGTTGAATACCGGGGAGGGGGGTTAGTGATTATCTAAAAAATTGTCATCAGCTCGCACAACTAAGGACAAAGATAGAGAGGCACATCCACTTAGGCAGAGTTGTATGCTTTGGGTTAAGGCTTTGGAGCGTTTATGCGAGAGTTTGTTGATTCTACCTAAAGAGATCAAGAGTTTGAAAGAATGTGTCTACAAACTGGAGACTATTATTCATGTTAGTCTTGACACAAACCCTTTTGTACGTATACCCCAATTTAACTAATGTCTAATTATCATGTTTTGCAAAATACTTTGTGATGCAGTATATTACTCGAAAAACAAAAAGTTACCTCATCTGTTCAAAAGGTATACATACATACATATATATATATATATATATATATATATATATATATATATATATATATATATATATATATATATATATGTGTGTGTATGTGTGTGTGTGTGTCTTTGCACATTTTATGTTTTCTTGTCATTTACTTAGTTAAGTATGTGCACACATGTTACAGGATAACGTGGAGTGTGATCTGGGTGACGAGTATTGTAGTGATCTAGATGGTGATTTCTTTCAATTATTTGATTCGCCTATTCAAACATCCAACAAACACACTGCCAATGGATTTGTAGATGGTTTGGATAATTTCTCACAGAAAGTTTATGTGGTAATTGATTTCTACAAATTTTACGTATTTCTAACGTGTCTTGTACCTTGCATTATAACTTGTTTTATAACTTTACACAGAATGGTGTGGTTGAAGTGGACAAATTGTCTGACGAAGATTTATCGGAGGTAATCACATACATGTTTTCAAGAATTTATTAAATGTTTTAAAGATTTATCTGAGGTAATAATAAACATTTTTGTGATGTAATTGCAGGATGATTGTGTAAAGGCTGAAAAGCACACGACTGAGAGTTTTAGGGTGGCAAAGCTGAGGAAACAGAGGTCAAAATTGATTTTGGAAGAAGAAAAGAGAATGAAGAGTATAGAGCTTAGTAATTCTAGTCACATGAAACTTGCTTTACAACGATGTGAAACTTTCAAGAGGATGTATGTCAATGTGCTCAGGTCGCAGATGGAACCATATACAGATTTATACGTCCCTAGCATGGATGCACTAAAAAACATACAAATGTCCTTGATCCATTCATGATTGAAAGGTATGAAGATCTCGAACCGTGGGAAGAGGTATTACCTTTATAAATCTTGAATTTCAGCATCAGATCTTGGCTCAATTAAGTTTTACAATACAACTTTAACATGTTTTGTTTAGGAACCAAGCCGTCCATTCAAATGTATCGATAAAATTTCATGTACTTTTGAGTTGGAGAAGTTTCTGATTACCTCTGGGCAGACTCGTTGCAAGTTTCCTTGGTATAATGACATTACTGTTGATCATTGATAACGCTACACGCGTCGTTCGGGGTCAAAGGAACTTCCTTTTCGTCGAGCAAGTTTTTCAACACCCTAGGCAGTGAACCTAATCGTTGTAGTGTAGTAATTAGGGTAAGCCACGGGTATTAATATCGTTCTCTAGGGGAATAGGAATGCTAGTAAGAAGTTACTACGCTAAGGTTGGGGTTGAGGAAGATTATTTTTTATCTTTTTATGTTTTTTTAGGAAATTGAAAGGTACGAATCTCGGGGTTTGGATTTGGGGGTTGGTATTGCTACCGATTACTCTACTTATCTAATTATCTAGTCTAAGGTGTATGTAGTCTATGTCTAATTATTGTGTGCTCGTATGATAGTTTAAAGATGTGTTTACTTAGGTTTTACTACTCCTTAATTATCTCCTATTGGTAGTTGAATTGTCACGTCCTTATTCTTAGTTGCGTTGTGTGTCTAAAGTCGTAGGGTATGCGTATGTTCCCTAACTCTTTGAACTTACCAAAGGGTCTCGTCTACAAAACCCACTAGGGATAATAAACTCTTACTATAAGGCACTCTTTGGATGGTTTAGCTTACAACTACTCAAGGAGTTATATTCTAAGGTTCACAAAGATTTAATCAAGCATTAAGTACACAACGAATGACCTATCGCATTACTAGATCATTAATCAACTAAGATAAGAGACAACCAATCAATATTCAATAATTAAGTTCATATTCCCTAAGCAAACACACAAGTAAATTAGCCGGACATGGAGAACATGCAAGCATACACACAAATAATCAAAGACATAATTGAATTAATGAAGTAAAACACTTATCTTGGTGTAAGATAGGGTTTGGAACCCTAAAATACTGTACAAGACAGCCTTGGTTCGGTTTAGGTTTTTACTCCAAAAAAACTACACACAAATACTGAAAAATTCGGATTCTATATATAAGATTACACATGCGACGGCATCACCTTATGTTTTGTGACGCCGTCGGGTCGCCATCATTAGGGTTTCGTCTTGGCCACGTTAGACTTGCGACGGCGTCACCTTGTGCTTGGGACGCCGTCCTCTTCAGCTTCGGCGCCGTCGGATTGCATCTAGGCGATGAGTGGCGACGGCCTACTCTTTTATAACTTGACGTCGTCACTTGAAAATAGGAGTTTTGGCTTCGTCCGTCACCAAATCCTCCGACGGCGTCGCAGATAAGCAGTGACGCCGTCACCTTGTATTTTCAGCAGCTGGAGTGTCTCGATTCTTGACTTTGGCCATTTTCTTCGTATATCCGCGCCTTTTCGTCCAAATAAGTGCCATTACAGCAATTTGCCTTCACGAGACCTAAAAAGTGAAAAGGAACGATATTAAGTAATAACGGATACAAAAGTGATCAAATAAGGGCTTAAACGACCCCTCAAAAAGGTACCTTTTAAAACCTTATCAATCGTACTTTCTGGGATGCTTTAGTTGGCCTTGATGATAAACGTGTTGGTTGGTTACTTGACGAGGTAAGTAAAAATAAGTATTTATAATATATTTTTGATAAAACTATTTTTCTCCATATGTAAATTTTTTGTTGATTTTGTGATTTTATTTCCTACAGCACATTGATCTTTGGGTATGGTATATGTGGTATTTCAGACAATCTTCCGCAGATTGGTCAATGGTTAGTTGCTACTTTCTAACGCTTCTACTTCAAGACTCAATGCCACTGTTTTATGCAACCGATGAAATTTACCCATTTGCATGGAGGAGTGTGGAACAGGTATTTATTGGTAACCAATCTTTTAACATATAATGGTTTAATTATGTGGATTATATCAATTTTATTTGTAAACATTGTAGGTCTTCATACCCGTAAATGAACCCAAGAAACATTGGTCGCATGCGCAGTTTGACATAAAATCTGGAATTGTTACATTCTATGACAGTGAAGGATATCAAGAACTTGAAACTCATCCATGGTATTTGAATATGAGGAGGTGTTTGGAGTGTAAGCTTCCGGTAGTTATAGATCAGACTCATGTGTTTGCAAGCAAAGGAATCGGTCCCCTAGAATCAGCATTCAGTTTAGGAATGCACATAAAGTCCCCAAGCAGGGTGGGGTATTTGGTGATTGCGGCGTCTTTGTATGCTTATTTCTTTACAGGTTAGTAATTTTTTGAAGCCTGATTGTTTAAATTTATTTGTTAGGTAGTTTTAAGCCTTATTTCTTTAATACTTAGCTTGAGATGAATCACATGATGTAGGCTAGTGTCTTTAATAGTGTCTAGGTAAATGATGTTGGCTAGTGTCTTTCATACTTAGGTTGGAAGTGATAACCTCTACTGAACTCACAAACGAGCCTGTTAGCCTAGGAGTCCTTGCATAGCAGTATATTGAAATAGTAGACCACCAACCAATACATGGCAGTAAGCCAGTGTTTCTGACCTAGCAGGGTTGCATAGCAGTATAATCAATGACGGAGCCAATAGGGGGCTAGAGGGTTCTCGGCCTCCCCTATCAGCCCAATAACGTCAGTTTTTTCTTAGTCAAAGGCCCATGTTTTCAAGATTGTTTCTATTTCGCTTTTCAGTTAGCCTTTTATAAATTAGGAGCCAAATTATTACTGTAGTTACTAAAACAATTTAAAGTCTAGTTCATGGAAGATCGACCGATTTAGTTATCATGGAAGATCGACCGATTTCCTGGCTAATTCCTATTGCAGAACTCAGTAAGTTAAATGTTTTTATACTTTGCTAAGCATGAGAGTTTTTAAGCATGAGAGTTGGCTAATACCTGGCTAATTCCTGTGGCAGAACTCAGTAAGTTATGGATGTTATTTCTTAAATGACCGTAAGCCTATACATGTACCCATTGGCATTAAAGATAGCGAATGCACATACCCCTTGGCATAGTCAGAAACACCATTACTGCACTTAGAACCATGATGCTTCATTTGTCGATAGGAATAAGAAAGATCTTGGAGAAAACATATTTGCGACCGTGCGTTTGCCAAATGATTACTTGTGCGTCCAATACAGGTTAACTATTACTTGTGAGTCCAATACAGGTTATCTTTATGCATGATTTTCATTTCTTATTTCTTGTTCTCTAAACAGATTATGTCATGGGATGCCATTGGTTGTTGGAGATGCAGTCCAGACAGCCCTTGCATATCGAGAACAGATGGTCAGTTTCTATTTGAAGCACAAGATATTTGTGTAGGTGTAATTGCTATGTACTAGATGCAAAGAAATGGCTCGTGTCTTTTGCAAACAATTGTGACCTGTTGCTTTTGGCCAAAACTTATTTGTATTTTGTGTTTGTGACTCTATTTCGATGTGTGTTTCGTGATATCGTATCAACTGTAATTGGCTATGTGTTTAACTGTTTTGTGTTAGTAGGATTCCTTTTATTCCAATTAGTTATTTTCAAAGTTTGATGATTGTGCTGTGTATCAATTGACACATGTAGCAAATAATCAGCTTTTGTACACATGGTAAAGACGAAAACTTGCAACTTTCATTTAATCGAACTGCGGTTTTCCATACAGACTAGAAAAAACTAAAGTATGCCACTCTATGGGTCATCCAAATTAACAGCTTGTGAGTAGACTTGTTCTTTTTGTGAGCTTGGAATTGCTTGTTGTGAGCTTCCTTTAGCAGGTACCTTTGCCTAAAAATTGTGTAAATCAAGTTATGAGTTAGTAATCTGGATCCTAAATAATGAGCTTTAAATAACAATACATAACTTACTTTTTTCTTTGGCAATGTTTCTCTGCAACTTTGTCGGGTGTGTCCAAGATTACCGCACCTTCCACAATTAAATGGTACCGGTTCCTCGCCTTGAGATCTAATACGATCTTTGTTCTTGGGTCTACCAGTTTGGGAAGTGGTGGCTTAACAACTTTCAAGTAACTAGGACACTGCCAACTTGAAACTACTCCAACAGGATATACCAAGTCTTGGTACGTAGCTTTAAGCTCAATTTTCCTAAACCATGCGTTTCCCAAATGATTACAATCCGTCATTCCAATAACTCTACAAACTGCTAAAACATGACCACAAGGCAAAGCAGAAACTTGCCATTTTCTACATGTGCATGAACGTTGACCTAAATCCACGATATGTATTTTTTGACGATCGGCGACTTGCTAAATTATGTTCCTCTCAATGCCGGCCACAATCCAATGAGCGCTCTTTAACATTCGGTCCGTTATTTTTGCAGTTTCCCAATCACTTAGTTCATCCAATTGTGCATCTAAATTATAATATTCGTTATTATTTCTTGATTGGAAAACAAAAAATACGATAAATAGTTTACTCTTACGAAAAAATAACATAAAACGCGTACCTTTATATTTTTCTCGCCGATTGCGGTACCACTTTTGGACAAGGGCTCTGTACCACTCCATTAGGTTAGTGATGGGTACTTTTCGGACATCTCTTGTTAACGAATTGATTGACTCAGCGCTATTAGATGTCATGTAATTGTAACGATTACCAGCGGAATATGCCCTAGACCACCTTTCAACCCCAACATCGATCAGTTTGTCGTAGGCTTCTCGCCTTTTGCCCTCAAGTTCAGTTAATGCTCTATTAAAATCATCGATTGAGTAAGCTTTGCACATCTTCCAATATAAAGCCTTAAGCTTTCTACTCTTCAAATTACATTTCATCATCAAATGCCTACAATAATGCCCATGGAATGAATTCGGGGAAACATATTCACACGCAGATTGTATTGCTATATGTAGATCAAATATGATAGTTAAATCTAGAACTTCACCTATGCATTCTCTCAATTTGGACAAAACCCATGTAGACGATTCCCCAGTCTCACCCTGAGACACACCCGTTGCAATAGGTATAATTTGATTATTCCCGTCCATTCCAACTGCCAGCAGATTTGTTCCAAGGTAAGTACCTTTAAGATGAGCTGCATCAATTATTAACAATAGTCGCATATGGTGCAGAAAGCTTCAAATCTAATCAAGTTTTAAACGATTAGTTATATGATAATAATACTCAAAAAATAAATTTAATACTAAAAAAATATATAGATGCTTACCACAACACCAAAAGCTATGAAAATCATCTTAAACCGGTCTTCATCATCAATATCAATATGTGTTACAGTACCTTCATTTGTCAATTCTAAATTATGACAATAAACCGGTAACTGTTCAAAAGATGCTTTCGGGCAACCTTCAAGCGTATCCAATGCCACATTTTTTGATCTCCATGCTTGTTTGTAACTACTATCGATGTTGAATTCTAGGTTTATGTCGTTTTGTATGTCCTTTGCCGTATATATACGGCTGTTGTCTTTGAACTTAGGTACTAGTAAATGACCCAACAAGTTTTTCGTAGCATTACGGTGATACATACCTATTTTTGTTTTTGAACAAGTGTGATGGTCGTGTACTGTTCCTAATTCCCATTGACTACTAAATTGGCACTTACTTGAAATTATTTTCCAGTCGCAACCCTCATGCACACAAATTACATCATACCTTAACGTATCTGATTTTCTAACCTTAAATTCATAACCATCTAAAAGAGCTTTATACCCAATTTTATTCATACAACATTTTTTATTATCAAATCTATCACCCTTTTCCAAAATACATTTAGCATGTTCATTATTGCCTTTTGGAGTTTTGATAATAGGTTGTGGATCTGATGGATTATAAAGGTTGTTTAAAGTAATCATTTGCCAATTATGCCCAAACTGTTCTCTTGCCATAAAATCATTATGATTTTCAATTTTTTCTTTTTTGGGTAATTTTGAATCATTGTAAATATTGTATTGTTGGTTTAAATTACGGTGATTTTCAAAATATGCTTGTTTGTGTATTTGGGAATCATTGTAAATAGTGTATTGTGGGTTTAAATCGATAAGAGATAAAGGAACGTTAAGATCTATACCCAAAGAACTAGAAGAAGAAGGATTTCCCACAAAGCATTGGTCAATCTTTGCAATAAAAACAGTATGTGGGGTACCTTTCCCTTTGCAAATTTCGTTGGTGTAAAATCTCACATCATCATTGTCTACAATGTGGACACACTTTGTACCAATTTTGTACGTAAACATGAGGTTGCACGTATCGTTAAACTTGTACTTTTTCTTCACAATAGCTACTAGTTGATTGTAACTAATATTTTTTTAATGCAAACATCAAAAGTCACATCTTCATAAACCAAATATACGCTAAATTCAGTACCCGATTCTCCCATTATTTTTGAGTGATAATGTAAGTTTACAATCTAATTCTTTCTCATAAGTATTGTAATATATATAGATGTTTGGGTAAAAATTATGTATGTTAGTTGGAAAAGTAAAAATTAATTGTCGTAATTAATGTAGTAGATACTCGACCGACGACTACTCGACCTATGGTTGGAAATATGTTAAATTAATTGTCCACATTAATATGCATTTAATATTGCATCTACTGCATATGTGTGTTAGTTGTGAATTTAAATGATATCAAGAAATTTGTGTTTGGTTGTAAAAATTAATGTAGTAATTAATGTATTAGATACTCGACAGAAGACTACTCGACCTGTGGTTGTGAAGATGTAGTAATTAATTGTGGACATTAATATGCATTTAACATTGCATCTACTGCATATGTGTGTTAGTTGTAAATTTAAATGATATCAATAAATTTGTGTTTGGTTGTACAAATTAATGTAGTAATTAATGCATTAGATACTCGACCGACGACTACTCGACCTATGGTTGGGAAGATGTTAAATTAATTGTCCACATTAATATGTATTTAATATTGCATCTACTACATATGTGTGTAAGTTGTGAATTTAAATGATATCAATAAATTTGTGTTTGGTTGTAAAAATTAATGTAGTAATTAATGAAGTAGATATTCGACCGACGACTACTCAATCTATGGTTGTGAGGATGTAGTAATTAATTGTGGACATTAATATGCATTTAATTTTGAATCTACTACATATGTGTGTTAGTTTTGAATTTAAATGATATCAATAACCCTATATGTTTGGTTGTAAAAATTAATGTAGTAATTAATGTAGTAGATACTCGACCGACGACTACAAGACCTATGGTTGGGAAGATGTTAAATTAATTGTGCACATTAATATGCATTTAATTTTGCATCTACTATATATGTGTGTTATTGTGAATTTAAATGATATCAATTAATCTTGTGTTGAGAAGTAGTTTGAGGTTGAATTGTGTTTGAAATTGTGTGTTTAGAATTGTGTTTGAGGTTGGTATTTATAGGATGTAAAAAGTTGTAAAGTTTTTTAAAATTCAAATTTTCTTTTTTATTTAATGTTTAACGGTAATAAAATTCAAATTCAAATATATGAGCAAATTTTATTGTTGGATTCAAGTTCAAATTTAAAAACCTAGCCTATAAATACCCATTCAAATCATACACTCATCTTATACACTCAACACATACACAACTCATATACTCAACTCACACACGGATTTTCAAAAATGTCACACAAAGATTTCTCTCAATAATTCCCTAGTCCACCACAAAATGAACATGTTTATGACGCTTCACCGGAATATCTCTTCCCGGTATTCCCAAATGAAAATGAACCGGCAAACATTCAATCGGAAGTTCTCTTACCCATGCTCCCACTTGAGTATGAGCCCGAAAATAATCCACCTTTGGAATACGATCCCAATCCGTTTGGGTTAAGTGACGATCAACTCCGACTACTTAAACAAGGTATGGAAGTACTCATTGAGTTTGAACTAGCCGAAGAACGTGAGGAAGCTGCTCGTAGGGAGCGGGAACAACGATAATTTGAATACCGATGGGAAATGGGGCTTGGACCTGAGCAATCAGATACTTCAAGTGACGAGGAGGGCTGAGTCTCGGATGATTCCTTTTTTTAAATTGTTGTTTTATTTTCAGAACTATGTATTTCATGTCCTATCATCTAATTTTAATGTAATTGGTGATGTAAATGTTATAATAGTTATTAAATAAATTGTTAGTCTTTGCGAGAAATATGTGAATATGAAATTTTGATTTTGATTTTTTAAACCTTTAACTATTTTTTGAATTTGACCCTTCCCAATGTAAGTACCTTTGTGTAAAAACAATTTTATAAACACTTTTTTTATTTCAACCAAAGTACAAGATAAAAAAAACAAAACCAAAATAAGAACAAAGTTTTATTGATATCATTTAAATTCACAAATAACACACATATGTAATAGATTCAAAATTAAATGCATATTAATGTAAACAATTAATTTAACATCTTCCCAACCATAGGTCGAGTAGTCGTCGGTCGATTATCTACTACATTAATTACAATTAATTTTTACAACCAAACACAAATTTATTGATATCATTTAAATTCACAACTAACACACATATGTAGTAGATGCTATATTAAATGCATATTAATTTGGAAAATTAATTTAGCATCTTCCCAACCATAGGTCGAGTATCTACTACATTAATTTTTACAACCAAACATACAGGGTTATTGATATCATTTAAATTCAAAACTAACACACATATGTGGTAGATTCAAAATTAAATACATATTAATGTCCACAATTAATTACTACATCTTTCCAACCATAGGTCGAGTAGTCGTTGGTTGAGTATCTACTTCATTAATTACTACATTAATTTTTACAACCAAACACAAATTTATTGATATCATTTAAATTCACAACTAACACACATATGTAGTAGATGCAATATTAAATGCATATTAATGTGGACAATTAATTTAACATCTTCCCAACCATAGGTCGAGTAGTCGTCGGTCGAGTATCTACTACATTAATTACTACCTTAATTTGTACAACCAAACACAAAAGTAGTAGATTCAAAATTAAATGCATATTAATGTCCACAATTAATTACTACATCTTCCCAACCATAGGTCGAGTAGTCGTCGGTCGAGTATCTACTACATTAATTTATACTGTAGAAAACTCGAGTATCTACATTAATTGTTACTGTGAATAGTTACTTTTTAGTGCTCAGTGACGTCATTAATATGTATATGATTTCTGTTTCACTTAATTTCTGTTTTATTTTTGTTTTGTGTAAATATGATTTTTTACAGTGTCTTGAGAATTAGATGTCATCAAAATCTAAATATGCATGGTTTCTATATTTATGTTATTTTTGTGTTTTCTGTTAACATATTTTTACAGCATGGTGAAAATGTTAGTGTTTTTAATAGTGTTTGGTAAAATTTAGTGATTTATTTATGTTTTTTTTAGTGTTTTGTGTGAATATGATTTTTTTTACAGTGTGGTGAAAATATGTTAAATTTTAATATTTGGTAAAAATATTTTTAGTTATAACCAAGTGATCAAAATTTAAATTGGTATAATTAATTTGCAAAAATTAATTGTCTCACAACATCCACAATATTGGAAAATGGCAGTTTTCATGCATTTTTCAATTGATTGGTAATAGTTATCATAAGTTATTGTCAACTATTGCTTCCGACTACAACCAAAATAGTAACTAGACAGTTAACAAACTACAACCACTCGTTAAATCATTTTAACTTAGAAATGAAATATAAAGGAACAAACACCAATCGTTACACACATATTTCACTTTCAGTACCACCAACACCGCTGCCATTTTCAAGAACCGCATCCTTGGATAAAACCTTAACCAAAAATTTTATTGTGATGTTAAGATAATGATTGCCAGATTGTTTGGGAGAAAATACAGAAACGTTTTGAAGTATCAAGACAGTTCCGACGGTAAGTTGCTTTTCAAAACTCTCATCATTAACAACTTTGTGATGTATTGTACCTGACATAAATCCTGAAACGTCTTTCAATGTTACTTTGAGATCACCCAAAACATTCGGAGTACAAGACTTGATTATCGTAACAACCTTGTCAAGTTTCCATTTCTTAAGAAATTTTTTGATATCGACAAAACAACCAACCATGATCCCGCCATCAGCATTCATAAACTCAACCGCGTTAACCCATGGCCCACTTTTAAAATCTAAATCCTCACCCAAATCATCAACAACTTTCCTAATAAACTCCTGTGTCATCATTACACCATCGTCCACACCATCCTGAATACCTGCAGGACCGGGTATTTTTCTAACAGGATTTTCAACATAATTATCAACTTGAGAGATTCTAGAGGATACTGTGTTTTGTGTTGTGGCGGATAATCAGAGATCAGAGTTGTCTATATCAAGTAATTCTTCCCATTTATAATTTAGTGGTGAATTCATTGTATCGTTTTTAAGGTTTGGTAGGGGATTCCATATGTTTTTCTCCTCTATTTATATTTATCATCTACCCCATCACATAAATTATATCATCAACTATTATGTGTTAGTTGGGAAAAGGTTAAATTAAGTGTTCACAACTTCACATCAATATAAATGTAATCAATTAATAGGTGTTAATTGTAAAAATTATTTGTTGTAATTAATACATGTTAGGATACTCGACCGTCAGCTACTCGACCACTCGACTTTGAATTAGATCTATAATCCATCAGGTAATATCCTTTCAGATCACTATATTAACCCTTTTTTTTTTGTTATTTTCAGGTTTTACACACATCATTGAATCTCAAAATTTTCATTTAACAAGCTGTGGTGATTTACTCCTTGAAGAATTTGTTTACATTTCACTAATATTTCGGTAATTTTTACACATTTTTTGTTGCCTCAATAATTTTTGTTTATTTGGATTTTTTCAATTTAACACCTGATGTCTAATAATTCTAATGATCTCGTATTTGAAGTTTTCAATAAAAGCATATTCTACGTCTTTCCCCTAAGGTACGCAGGTGGAAAAATTCTTGAAGTGAAATTATCTATGTCTAAAAGGCTGTCGTATTCCCAAATGTGTGACATGTTATTAGAAAAAATAAAAGAGGATATTTGGGCTTGGTTTTATTATATACCAAAATGTAGCTTAGAATAAGGTTTGACTATAGCGGAAAGTGATAGATATGTTAAGAAGAAGTATGAATTGGCTCAGCTCCATGGGACACTTGAGGTATATGTTTCCCATACTCATCAAGCATTCCTAGTTGATTACTATCACAAAAACTTGTGTAAAGATGAGTTTAATGAGGAGGTGACCACACAATTAAAAAATCATGATAAGAGAAAGAAAGTTTTTGAATGTATGTCCTTGGAAGAGGTTAGTGCATGGGAAAAGGAAGAATCTCAATCAACAGCTTACTTAATATCACCGCATGACAAGCCATTTAAAGAAGCTAGTCTATTTACAGGAAGGATGCTTTTTGATGATTTTTAGGATGCAGCTCATGATGACTTTGATGGAGGTTCTAGTGCTCTTCCTTATGTGTCCAAGAACGGCGATTATGAATCATCAACCTATAATCAACAATAATTTATGATGGGCAATTTTTTATTGTAATTTATGATGGTTATGTTTCATTGGCTTGTTTGTTGTAATTTAGGTTTCCTTCTTTTAGTTAACATGTGTTAATTATTGTCGCTAACCAAGATCGTGTAATATATTAGTTGGTATTTAATGTTATCAGTATATTATGGTGTCTAACAAGGATTATAGGCCGCTGCGTTGAAGAGATATTATATATTTTTTTCTGGAGTTAAAGTTTAGGCCGAGAATCTTTTGGAAAAAAATAAAAATTATGAAATACGGTAACGGTATAGATAATTTGCGGTATAATACTCTAAGAAAGTGGTTATATATAAAAGCGTAAACGACACATGTTGTTTTGGTTGTATTTAGATAGCCAATTTTTTTGGGGGTTTGAAAGTAATTGAAATATAAGGTTCTTTGTGTCATTATTTTATTTTTGTTTTAGTTCATAGTGTAAGGATTTTCTATTGTAAGTTTCATTTTTTTTTCAAATGTTGTGGTTTCAGTTATGTTTTGTAACCATTCTCTTCGATCACGGTTTTATGCTTTAATTAATTTTAGGGTGTGTAAATATGAGTTGTATTGGGCTATTTATACGCGTATTATTATTAAAAGCCCTAATTATCATTTGATCGGCTTTTACTGTTTACTTTCTGGATCTACTTTCTTGCACATCTATGGCGGTCACTCCAAATCTCGATGAGTTGAGGCGCGCTAGTGGTTCCAGTGATGTTGCCACCATGTTCAAGTTTCTCTTTAACTGTGAAGTGATCGAAGGACGAAGCCGCCCGTTCAGATTGGAAGAAATATGCCGAGAACTAACAGAAGTGATTGAGAAGCTTGAAAGGACAATTAGGGAGGTCCATTTTCTTGGGCCTTTCCATGAGAAAGTGGTGGATGCTTTAGGCTATCTGGTGAACATGCAGGTTACTGATCGTGATATTTTGCAAGGGCTTGAAGCCTCGGTTGATTTGATTCGTCGTGGGATTGAACAGAAAGAAGGGAACGTGACACTCATGGAAATTGATGAAGACTTGTCGAATGGTTAGTGTGATCGGCAAGATGTGTTTTAGCTTTTGGGTATACAAGTGGTTGGTGTAGGTGAATGTCTTTTGGATAATTAGTAAGTAAGTTGGTTTCAATGGTTTAGTTATATATAACTTTAATGTACATGCAGTTTCTCTTGTAAGTTAGGCCTAATGAATATGTACTTGTTTGGATGCTGATTATGTATAGAAGATATGTTGATGTGTCGTCGGCTATGTGCTAAGCTACATAGCATGTGTAAAGGCATGAACAAAAATGTTATCTGATCAACATTTGGGTAATGAATCATTATGGTATTTAGTTTATCCTAATTGAATTTGTTGCAATTTTGTTTCTGCGATTCTAGTGTAGATGTTTTTTATTTTTGGTTTTGAAAATTTTCTTATCTGCATTGTGTTCTTTAGGATTATAAATGTTAGGAATTAGAAAATTCCATAGTGAAGAGTCAGTCACCCCAAATATTATCTAGCATAAGTTAGCTCGTAGACTTGTCGTTATTTACGTTACTTAGTAGTTTATTAGTTAGTTTGTAGCATAGATTAGTTTTGTGTAACACCGTGGAGGAAGGACGGGTCTTTACCCACTGTATACCTGATCCACAGGCCGATAGGAGGTCGTATTGTTTGTAACTATAAATACGCCTTCCATCCATGGAAGGGGTGTGGCTTCTTTGAATCTAACCTTTCATTTGTTTAAGCAACTCTCTTTCAAGAACCTCCTCTCAACTCTCTTCATCTCTCTAAAATGGCTTTCTTATTTAATCATTGTCCTAGACCACCCGAATCATCAAACAACATAAATATTGGATCCTAACAATTGGTATCAAGAGCCAAGGTTGTGTTGTTTTGATGATCCGAATGGTTTTTGAAACGGTTTATTATGCGGTTTGACATGGTTATTGTGTGGTGCTGAGTTTTGTGGTTCGAATCTTGTTAGTAACTGTATTTATACAATGTTTGTTGTCGGAAAAATAGTTTTCTGCTTTCACTGATTTCAGTTTTCAAAACAAGTTTTCTGTGTCCTTGGTCAAACATTGGCAAACATTGGTAAACAAGTTTTAAAACTATTTTTCTGCTTTCACTGTTTTATAGCTGTAGTCAAACATTGGTTGACAAGTGGTCATATGGTCTAATTATCCTTAGTCAAATACGGGTAAAAAATGGTTTCTCTTTATGCAGTTTCTGGGTTCTGGTTCATTCTTGAAAGCAAGTAGGGTTAAACTGGATGCGAGTTGCAGCTTGCTATTGAGCGAGTTGTCTAATCTATTAAAAATGCGAGTTGAGATGCTGTCCAGGTTCAAGGAACCTGATGCGAGTTGTGTACTCGCATAACTGTATGCGTGTTGTGTTATCGCATTTTTGAATGCGAGTTGTTAATATATAATGAACAAAAGCGAGTTGGGTACTGGTTCAGTTTCATGCGAGTTACTTAACTCGCATTTGGTTTTAATTGCTCACACTTTTGAGCGAGTTGCTGCTGAAGCGTGTTGGGAAAGAAGCAAGTTGGGTCAGGTGAGTTGGGTCAAATGCGAGTTAGTATGATATAAGCTGTTAAGATGCGAGTTGTTCAGTTATGCGAGTTGAAGACTTTTTGATAACAAGTATTGTGGTTTGAACCATCATTCATAAGCAAACATTCAAACATCATAGCCAAAGTCACCAACAAAAACAGAATGGAAATGAACTATAATGTTTTAAATCGACAATGATCTCTGACTGCTACATGACTTCATCTTAAATAAATCACTATCAAATCTCAGATATTCCTTCGTGTCTCTCAAGGTTATACCAAGACTCAAAGGTCATTTCACACAAAGTATATCATCATTGATCAAAACTCAAGAGCCTTTCTCAAATTCTTTGTTCGGTTAAAAGGTGAACAAAAGATTTTTCATGATCTCAGATTGATTTTTTTTCTCGCATCACTTATGTGATCTTCAAAAGTTGTTTAGAACTTTTCATAAACGAGATTAGGCAGTCATCATTGATCCGTAAACTAAAATGAAATACGAAATGTATTATCTACTCAAAGATCTCAGATTTGTTTCTAAGGATTTCTCAATGATTCATCAAGCCAAAGGGCATAAGAAGAAACAAATATCATCATCGATCTTTATATTTTTATACGAACATCAAGAAAAAAAGGGGTTATAACAATTATGTTATACCCTTTTGATAAGTTCGTTCATGTTATAAGATAATCTAACACAATGAAAACCTACCACAACCTGGAATATGTCCTTGATGCCGATTCAAATGTCCAAGCCAACCCTGTGACGCTCTCATTCTAAGGCTAACAAGACTAGAAACAATTAATCTTTCTTGTTTGAGACCCATCCTAGGATCTAATATCTCCAAACCTTTGTGATATGAGTAAGATGTTTTTGTGGAGATTTTTGCTACGAGGGGGCGGATGGTTTAAGCTGTGAGATAATTAGGGTTGAGGTGTGAGAGAGTTTAGGTTTTGGTAACTGATATTTAGGGATACAAGTAAAGTTGTATGCATTTTATATCCCCTTAAATTAGGGTTGTGGTATTTCTGGATCAGGTGGGCATTATCAGCATGGGCCGAATTTCATTCCTCGTGTAATTGGGCCGTTGTGTCATTGGGCGGATTTTGTTATATGATGTGTCTTGGGCCAACGGGGCTTAGAATGCTTATGCTTGGAACTTAAGTTTTATCCGCAAGTCACATTTGATACAAAACTGTGGGTACAAATATTGATTGTATTTGGTATAAGTGGTATTTTTGGTATTGCAATTTTCACGAAGATAAGCCGCGTGTTATCAAGGAAATTTGTATGGTCAAATTGATTTGTTGAATTATGAAATTTATTGAAAAGATTTGATGATGAGAAATGTTGAGATAATGCTGTTTGATGAAGAGATTTAACGATGAGCTTTGATTATGTGATATAGTAAGACTATGAGATTTGATGGTGATGCGATTCGAGTTGATGCGAGTTAATGATGAGAGTTAATTTCGAGATTCGATGGGTTATGAGGTTTGGTACTTTGATATATACATGTTCACTAAAGTTATTTTGTCACGGTTTGAATTAATTGTACCAATTCGACTACGGGGTTGTTTGGACGGTATTTCTTATTTGAATTTGATGTGAGGTTTTTCCGGGCGCGTTTACTTATTTCGTCTTCTTTCTTTCTACCCTTCCGCGAAGATGACTTGTTTGGGCGTTTATAGAGGGTGATAAAGACTTGGCTGTTTAGTTACGGGTGTGATTCTTTCTCTCTGAACCCACAACGTAGCTATCACTTCGGTGTCTCACGCAGTTGAGGATTCGTCAAGAGGTTTTGTACATTGGGTACACCGTTTCTTTTTCACGAGGATTAGTACAAGTGTAAGTAACAAATCTGGGGAATTCTACTTCATGATCAAGTTTGGTATATCGAGCTTACTTCACCATATGGTCACCATAACAGTTGACAGAATTCGTGAATGGTGTGCCTACAAAAGTGTTTAATGGTTGTTGATGTTGGTGAAAGAACCGTTGATAAACCGTTGCATGTTCCCCTAAAACAGATATTCACCGAAACCAAGGTTGTCATAACTCATTCAAGCTGACATTGTTTACGGTTATGTCTTGATTTTGTAAAATCCCGCGAAAGAACCTATTTCTCGGTTTAAATCATAGACTTGTAAAATCCCGTGACAATGAAAACATCCTGGTTAAAGTAATGAGCATTTCCGGATCTATCTTACGGTTTATTCTTGGTTTTGTAAAATCCCGCCAAAGAAACTATTTCTCGGTTTAAACCATAGAATTGTAAAATCCCGTGATGATGGAACCATCCTGGAGAAAGGAAAGTGTAGGTTGGGATCCTTTCTGATGCTAGCGCTACGGTTTCTACTTCGAAGAAGGGATAAAAGGGTGTACTTCATGACTTGGATGTGTGTTTGGATATTCGTCATGGCAGTTTGGTTATTACATGGTTTTACGGGGTTATGTGTTTTTAACCATGATCGGGATGAAACCATTATCATAGTTCACATAAAATGTCAAAGGAGGCTAGATTTGAGCTTTTAACCAAGAAGATGTGACAACGAAGTTAATTCACTATTGTTTGTTTGAGGTTGAAGTGAAATATCACGGGCGAGTGTACTTAGTATCTGAAGGTATCGGGGATGGATGGATGAAGATTCTTCAAGATCCTTGTTCGAGCTTATTATCAAAAACGAAGACTTGGAAATCTAGTTATTGTTGGGTGTCTTTTACCTTTTCTTTTACCACTTGGGGGAATTGGGCTCTTACCACTACAAAATAACTATCACTTTAAGGAGTTACGTTGTAGTGCTCAGTGTCACATTCAATTGTGGATTTTCGAGAGGTAATGTACGTCTCATACTTGATGGTTGGTTGGTTGAAGAGTATAGAGTACATAGAGAGTACTTAGAGATGCTAATGGAAATCGGCACCGCTCTTTGTTACATATGTGCAAGTTTAAGTCACGAGTTCGGGGTAGTTTACTTCAGGGTCAAATTCATTATATCGGGTTTTCTCCATCAGCTATCACGACAAATGGCCTACTGAATGATAATGGGGTTGATTACAAGTTTGCCAAGAGTAGATGAAAAGAGAGAGATTATGACATATGAACACAACAGTTCATGCCTCGTTCCCTAAAGAAAAGAAAAGTGTACGTGTCAGTGCACTTTATCTTCTGAAGAAGATAAATCTTCTCTATTATGACCATTCTCATCAACATGCTTCATACTTTTTCCATGCGCTTCAGTCATCAAGTGAACTGGGCTACCATTGATTGTTTTTCTTATTCCACTTGCTCAACTATAATGACGATGGCGACATCATGTGCTAATTTTGCAGGGGAGAAGTGTGAATAGAATACTTTTGGATGATTTCACTTATTTAGTCAAGAATGGCCTCTCCGTATGCAATTCTTGAGGGGGAGAAGAAGTGTGAATTTTTTGCATTGTTGACTGATATTTGAGAATATAAATGGTTATACGGATCTAAACTCATGTAAGAACCGAGCTTCTTCTTATCGGGTCATCTTCACATGGAGTTTTTCTCTTCTAAGAGCCGTTGGTTGACATCTTCACTCGGATTGATGAGTTTATCGACAAAGTGCTTCCGGTTAATGCTTCACGTATACATCAACATGATGATTCCGAACAATCTCTCTGTTCTTGTTTGATGTGATTGGTAGTTTGGTGTTATCATCTTGTGTGTTCGTTACGGCCTGATTGCTGATTTCCTTGATGAACATCTTTCTGTTCTTGTTTGATTGAGAGGGATTTTAGTTAAGGGGATTTGCAAGATGTAAGTTAATTGGGATGCCTTTTGGTGGGATGCTTTTTGGTGTGAGTTGAAGATGTTAACTATCTATTCCCCAATTGGACAATCTTGAAGAAGGTCGAGTCTACAGTCAGTTCTACATTTTCCGCTACATGTTAGAAGACTAAAGACGAGTTGCATTTGATTACTTAAAGACTTCTTCTTAATCTGGGTATTTATCAAACTGATTGTCGGTTTAGGGGAGAGCACTAATTGGGGGAGATTGAAAAACTAAATTTTATCCCCAATTAGACTTGCTCATATTCTTCAGCAAGTTGATTCTCACAGATACATCTGAGCTTATGATGTTCTTCTTGACAAAATTTCTAGTATACGATCTTATTATTTGTTGTTGATTCTGAAGTATCAAAACCAGAAAGGGGCAAGGAGACACACATCTAAACACAAAGCAAGTAAACTTGATGAACTTAATACTTCTAAGTAACTGAAGATATCCCGGGAAGACAAATGTTATTACCGCAGAGAAACTCAAGGTTTGACTCATGGCGAGTAAACTTGATGAGCTTAATACTTCTAAGTGATTGAAGATATCTCGGGAAAACAAATGTCATGACCGCAGAGAAACTCAAGGTTGTACTCATCAAGGCTTTTAGTGTTATTATTGCAACAACGTGGAGGAAGTGATGTAAAAGAAAGTTTCTGAAGATAAAAGAGGTACACAAGTGCGTGATGATCTCGATGTTATCACAATCATCAGGGGAGTGAGAATTGTGTACATTGGGGCCTCGGCTATTTCACTTGAGGGCTTAATCGGTGATTGGAGATATAATCACTTATTCCGGAGTTGACATCCGCGGAGATTGTCATCCGCAGAGATAATCAGTGACTTGGCCTGCGTTTTCAATGTTATCAGTTATTCCTTCCTTGGGTATTGGTATACTTCGGATACTTGAGCTTCATACACGATCATCAGGGAAGAAAAATGTGAACATGAGGAGGTGTTTTCATTCCCCTCATGATGTGTATTCGGGAGAGCTCTTGGGTATTGGTGTACTTCGGGTTCTTGAGCTTCATACACGATCAACATGGAAGAAAAATGTGAACATTGTGGAGGTGTTTTCATTCCCCTCATGATGTGTATTTGGGAGAGTTCTTGAGCATTATACAAAGAGACTGACTGCATCAATTCAACTACTTGGGGGAATTGTTCTCTTGACACCTTTTGGAATGGATTGCCTCAGACTTCAGTGGAAAAGGAATTTGAGAAGATTATTTAAGTGTGGGATGAAACGTTGTTGTTCTTCTATTGGATGATATAACCCCGAATGGAGATCCTCGATTATCGTTCTTAAAAGGAGCAGCGGGATTTATGATAATGGTGTGCTTCTCTGTGCACCTGGCTAAGGAAAGCTTGAAATAGAGCTTCGAATCTGCTCATCCAAAGGATTTTTAGTTTGGGGGGAAGCTGCCAAAGTCTCACTTTCAGATGGTTCATTTCTTTCTTCAATTCAAGAGCCTCGGATCTTTGGTGGTGAAAGTTTTAGGGATGATGACTTCTATCTTCTACAACGGGGTTGCTCGATATCCTTATCTCGGTACTCGTATCATCATCTCCTTAAACTATATCATCTACTCTATCTTTGTAAATATTTATCAAAAAACCAAATACAAAAATATAAAACCAACAAAAAGAAAATAGAAAAATATAAAACCTTCAAAAACCCATAAAAATCAGAAAATTTCAAAAATACCATAAATATGTTTTCTCAAGACATGTCTTCTGGTATCGATAACATCTACGGTCTTAGAAATGTCATTCAATAATGGCACGGGACCATAGATGAAGTTCGAGCAGGAGGTGTAAATATTATTTTCTTAACATGTCTCAAACTATGGCTTGCAGTTATTTCAGACTGTGACCCGAGCTTAAACAATGGCTTGCTATTATTTCAGATAGCAACTCGTTCTTTTAAAGGAAGGAAAGTGCTGCGCTAAACCTATTTTCAAAATATTTCGTGCACTTATCCTAAAAACAAAACAAGGAAAGTATGTCGAAGGACTGCTGTTCCTACATAAATGTTTTTCCGTCTAAAATTCTTCAAAAAAATATTTGGTGTTTTCAAAAATGGCGGTAAATGAGTTGCTTTAAAAACAATCAGATTCAGAGTTTTTTTTTAAAATTTGCAAACTCAATTAATGACTTCAGCGCTTTTAAACTTTTCAGAAAAAGAGTCATTGATTGAGGGGGACAATGTTTTCAAATCTATATCATCCAACGGGCTTTCTTAATTATCCTAATATGCTTAATTAAAAATAATGTTAACCTATGTTGAAGGACTAGGTGCCTAGGATATGATTGCTAGGATTAGATGATTAGAGTTTGATGAACACATTATTCCCATACCTTATATGAACTGATTGATATGTTGAATTGACTTGAATTAGTCGATTGTTGTTTGGGTGATGTCGACCACCATATATTTGTATGTGTGTTCACTAACGTATGCAGGTATATTGGTATAAAAGAATGTTCCCGATCCGGATCCCACAATTTAAGATGATTGGATGCCGAAAGGAAAGAGTAACGATATCTTGGGTTGACAAATGAAGAAACGGAGCTTAATTGGACTTCCATGGAGAGTTGGCATAAATGCAACGTAAGAGGTGTCACTGCATCAGAAGATGGTTTTCTTCTAAGTGATTGAAGAAACGGAGCTTAATTTGACCTCAGTTGGCATTCAAAATGCAACGTAAGAAGAAGTCTCACTGCATCAGCAGATGGTTTTCTTCCAAACCCTACAGTAACAACAACAGAAGCTTCTCAACCACCTAACGTATCTTTGTGCAGGATACCATTTTTAAACAATTTTGATTAAATTGTTTTTGAAAATGGAAAAATATTGTTTTGAAAATAAATTGAACTAAATTTTGAAAATCACCGGACTTCTTTTTATCAAAACCTAAGTCACTCAATTATTGACTTCTGTCATGGATTGAGGGGGAGAGTGATTTAAAATAAAATATTTTCAAACGATATTTCTTCACAAAAGTTCCGTTTTGTACGATAATAAGTGGTGATCTAAAGATTTAATGTTATGTCATGGTATGATTTTTCTTTTGAATCAAGGTCTTTCAAAATGAAATTTTTTCTGTTCTTGTTTGATTGTGAAATTGTTTTATTTTACTTAAAGATCTCATACAACAATCATACCTGATACTAACAATCTTTAATGTCTTAAAATGGTCCATATCTGTCATTTTTCAAAATCAAATCTTGCCACGTCTTTCCCCAAAATCTTCTAAATGATTTAAATTTTTTGGGATCACAAATCTCAAAAGGTTTGAAATTTCTGATCGGGGTAGAGATCGTGATTTAAATATCTTATCTGTTTAAATGGAATTGGTTTTAGTCCTTTATAGGCACTCCTGCCTCCATGTGCCAAACGATTTCAAATACACAATGCACATGTTGAGGAGGAGGATTTATCCAAAAACCAAATGAGTATTTAAACAAGGCCACATTTTCTCCCATGTTTTCTAAACCTAATTAAATCATTTGGGATCCAAAATCTCAAAGGGTTTGATATTTTTGATCGGGGGAGAATTTGTGATTTAATAATGAAATTTGATAAAAGGTGATCGTTTTGATTCAAATGTGCATGCTGCTCTCTCTTGTGTGCTAAACGCTTTCGAATCTCGAAGCACATATTGAGGGGGAGCATTTTAAAGAAAATAAACTATTGAGGTACAAAAGCTTTTATGTTTTAACATAAAGTACCTTGATTGAGTTTTCAAATGGTTTTCTAAATGGCTCTTGTGATTGTGGTTGTGCTTCAAAAGAACTCTTGCCTCTATGTGTTAAAATGATTTCTCTTATCCTATGCACATATTGAGGGGGAGAATTTACCAAGAAAATCAAATGGCTTTTTCGTATGAAAATTGTGATCAAAGAAAATATTTCAAAGTCCTATTGCCTCCATGTGCTAAACAATTTCTAAATCATATGCACATGTTGAGGGGGAGGTTTTCTAAATGATCAAAACTATTAAGGTACAAAATACTTTGATCTCGTATCACAAGTACCTTGATTGTTTTTCCAAATGATTTTTCAATTGGTTTCATGGAAGAATGAATTGTACCAAAAGACCGACCATTTTACTTTATGTATGGAGTTATAAGGATGGTTAGGTTAGGTATTTGTGTGACAACTCGTACTTTCAGGTCATTTTTCAAAACATTACTCATGCTTCACCATTTATCGTTTATCGTAAACTAGGTTTACGAGTATCAAATTCGCGTAACATTAATGGTTTAGCTGTGAATTCATGAACAATCATCAAGGACATTCCCTATAGACTAGGTTTAGTCTACATATCATTATCATCATATTAGTTCATGCATGGTTTTGCATTTTACATTAAACGTATAAGTTTTATTAAATAAACGTTATCGCGTAATTAATTATTTTGAGCAATTGATCCGATACTTCCAAAAATTATCCCGATATATTTTTATACTCATATTAAGATTATAAAATAATACTATGAGTTTACCCGATGTTTTCAATTTATTTTGTATATAAATTGTTAGGTACAAATATTTACGACGGTTTTCGTAAATTCAACACAATAATTATTATTTCACTCAATTTTTGTAAGAAATGTATTTTTATAATTTTTATGACTTCAATATATTTTATTTTGATGCGTTAAAAACTTATTTTTAGCTAACGCTACCCTAAATGCTTAAATATGTATACAAGTTACTAACTATTCTTAAATAACTACACTTTACCTCTACATATATATACTTAACAATAACAAAATGTATCTACTTTTCTTTGTTTTATGCTTTTCGACCACATGGATGATTCACACCCTTTTTGTACCAAAATATCTAAGGTAATCTATACTACTTGCTCACTTTTTAATTAAAGTACTAATATAACACATACATTTCACACAATACAAGGTGAAACAAAAGGAAATCCTCTCATTCTTTGGGGTGGCCGGCCATGGCTTGAACACAAGAGAAACATTTTTTTTTTCAAGCTCAAGTGTTTATTTAGTCCTACTAGTAATCTATTTCAAGGTTTTGAAATAAAAACCTATAGATTAATAAGGTTTCCATCATCTTTTTCATATAATCATTCAAGTAAGCATTTCATGATCTTCATAACTTTTTCATATTTATATTTATGTTATTGCATCATTTTTGCAAGAAAATATGCAAGTATCATATGAGTCTATACCACTTTTAATGTTTTTATTACTTATTATGAAATATAATCATCCTATAAATTATCCCTTGAAACACATCATTTTTGATGATGTCTAGGAACCATGACACCATAAGAAGGTGTATGGTAGGATTAGAATAGCTTTGGAGTTGGTTTGAAGTGATTGAAACAAGTATTACGCGAGAAAAATCATTTTCGACGACTATAAATAAGGGTCTGATCATAATTGTGAAATCTGGAAAATTCGACATTTTGTAAAATATTTTGGGCTAGATATTCAGAAAATATACTTTAAAACGAAACCGTGGTCGCTTGAATGGGTTAAAACGGAGTTATAACGAAGAAGTTATGCTATTTTCAAGTTTAACGACGAAACTATTATTTCAGAAAATTCAGCATGTTGTTTCCACTTTTTACGAGTAAAAAATAAGTCTTGAGCGTTATTAAACATGTCGACTTATCAAAAATATATTAGTATACTTTAACACGAATCTAATGACATATAAAATGTAAAAAACGGACTTGTAACGATTAAATTACACGTGTTTAAACAAACCAAACACCCCCTTTTTCTGCGTATCCCTTTTATATACTTTTGACCCATTTTGGGTCAAACGGGTCAGGAATGTTTGTAAAAACAAAGTATATGGATAAGTGTTTGTAAAGAAGTTAAAATATTTGGAGAACTAATTTGGAGAACAAATTTGGAGAACTAATTTTGAGAACTAATATGGAGTACTTTTTATGAAACGATGTCTTCTAGTAAAAGTAAGTTCGCCTAGCCTATTTTCCAAAATGTTCAACCGTTCGTCAAGCGGAGTTGTAACGAATAAAATATGAACACTCAAACTTTGCCGAAAACCACCCTTAAACAATATTTTGGATACAAGTACCCTACTTTACCTATGTTTTTCTCCATGATCGAGACCTCTATGATAAAAACTTAAAAGCTAAAACTTTGAGATAATGATACAAGCTTTCTAAAACCGTTGAGTTTGTTTCCTAACACTCGATGTGCACCATTTTACGACTAGCTTTTCAAGGCCGTTTAGTCACTTTCATGAAATTTTCAAATGACATTATTTAACGACGAAAAGTTATAATTTCATAATAAACCATTAAATGACTATCGTAGGATATCATTTCAACGTAAATACTTGTAAAGTAAGTTATAAATTGTCAAGACGTTATAAGATTATTTTTCGACGATAAGAGTTATTTTCAAAAATTCACAAGTGGTATAGATATCATACGAATTGCATGCATAACATTACATCATAACTTACATTAGATCATATGAGTTTGCATGCACGACATTGTTTCATGATTTACATTAGAACATATCATTCATAATAGGTCACGGCAGAGGTTGCGCCTCATTTCAGTATTGCCATTATATCATCATGATCATTGCAACAGGTGAGTTTTCATAGCCCCGATTTTATTCACGTTTATACATTATTTCAAACCTACGGGGGAGAATACATTGCACATCATTTTATTACGAGCCCAAGTATATTCAAATTCATTACATTGCTTAAGTTACCTCATTGCCAATTGAATGTCCCCATATCAGAAATCATGAACCGTTAATTACTGGGTAAGCGAGGGTGAGTGGATAGATCTATCGAGGGTGACTCCTCCATCCGGGTTGGTGGATTCCAACTGGTCAAACGGATGCATTTCATTTAATATCATTATTTGAGTTGTTTGACAAAACACTCTGTTGGGGCGAACATCATGATCAGTCTAGCTTCGGTGTCATGTGCTTAAGCAATGGTATCATTTTTGTGACATATTTGTCATACATGGCCTATACTTGTGGTAGTCGTATAAAACATTTACATAAACTCTATGAACTCACTCAACCTTTGTGTTGACACTTTTAGCAATGTATTTTCAGGTAACTAAGGCATTCACTTCATGACATGCATGAGGACTTATCATAGAGTTGCGGTGACGACGCGTCACACATGGATTTATACATTTTTAAAACATCGTTTGACTTGTACCAAACTTATTTTCCGCACATGTTGATTTTCATTTGGGACTTATCTTTGTAACTCTGAATGTTTTTAATATATCAAACGATGTTCTTTTCAAACGACACTTTAGGTCGTTCAATATAACTGTGATTGTGATGCTATGACAGTCATCCCCCAGGAATTCCATTCCGCTGCAAAACAGGTAATTTGGGGGTGTGACAGATTGGCATCAGAGCTTCGGTTATAGAGAACTAGGTTGCATCATTGACCCTAGACTATAACTACATCATCATAGCATCTCATCATTTCATCATAAGTGCATAGTCACTATACATGCGGTTTCATACGCACATTTTGCGAGTTATTTACTTTCATTTCAAATCGATTGTCACATTAATTCCTTTAGATACCCATCCCATCACTTTGACATGGAGAATGCCTTGTCATTCCCTATCACAATTTTAACATCAGTTGACTCAACACCGATAACATCAGATGATGAGACTAAACCTTTTTAGGAGGACGAAGTTGCACCTACACCATCACGATCACCATTGATTCATTGTAGGATCAGGACAATTTTTATCATTCTGTTGGGACAGATCATACCAGTTGGTAGGACTTACAGGCTTAGTCCTAATGGACCTATTAGTCATACATTTGATTTGCCGCTTGGGAAGCGTGCATGATTTGACACACCACTATCATCTACCACTAAGACTATAGAAACTACACTGTCTTATAGATTTGAGGACTGTGAGAGTTTCAAAGCTGTTGTTATTAGCCAGCCTACTGCTCCTACACTTGAGACATGATTAGACTACCAACAGGAACAGATAATAAGTACCTTTATAGCTAATGTAATCTTTATCATTTATTATCTCCACGATAATCACAACCTTTGTTTATTTCATTCCTTATTCCAATTGCCCAATTTTCAATCATTTCGCGACAATACATCACTATCTTACTAGGGGTTAGGCCAACTTTATTCTTGACCAATTAGGAGACTATTACCATTCTATGAGGTTCTCTCATGTATCCTACAAACCATTCAACAAATTTTATTTCAAGTTATTTTGCTACTATTTCATGAAATTATTTCATTTAATTTTATTTCGAGCTATTTTACCACCATCTTAGAAACGTTGTTTCATAAAGTTTTAAAACAAGTTGTTTTATTACCACCCTATCAATTGGTTTTCAGTCATTTTATCAACTATTTAATACCATCATGCTAAACGATTTTCATATTACTCTGAAAAATTGTTTGAACCATTGTCTCACAAAACAAAACGTTGAATACCATCTAAAACTTCGGAGGAACATAATACCATTTCAACAAAACCAGGCATCACATCATTTGTCCTTGATTATACATAGCCTGATCACCTATGTATAATTCAGGAAGAATTATGTCATGAAAGTAACAAGCATCATTTCAAATCTCTTAAAACAATCTTTACTTAAAAGCAAGGATTTGTAATTAGACAAATTGCTCATAAACACCTCTTTTGTCAACACTCTATAGATACCTACGCCATTCGTCACTCACTCAACCAATAAGTTGAAATTTTTACCAGTGACCCTTCTAGGAAAGGCTTTTTATACCATCTACGAGGAGGATTCCTCAATACAAGAAAACAATGAAAGCATTCTAGGACTACCAACAAGGACTAGAAGTAGGTAGCGAGATCTTTCAAAACCTAACAAAAAGTTTAAGACATCACGAGACATTCCGAACCACTACCTTTGGACTAGAAGCCAAAATATATCATTTCAAAAGTACTAGATAGACCGAGTTACAAGATTTAGTACGAAGCGAATACACACTAAGCAACACTATAGGGAGAAACCAAGTCTTCTAACTGAGACTACGGAACATTTCACTAAACATGGCTTCAACAATATGTGAACTTCACTACAATGAGTTTCCCTTAAAGGAAAATTTGGTTAGATTAAGGTTATCGATATAAACTTCCCCTAAGGCCTTGTGTTCTCTAGAAATTACAGATAACCTCACTTTCATATCAAGAGATGCAACAGGTTTGAACATATCGGACAAACAATGACTCCCCATCTACGAGTGAAATTAGAACAAACATTCTTCGACATAGTATGAGCTGATATCTATTTTCTTACTAGCATGATAACAATCTAAGTGATGAAATATTTTAGAAGCACTCAATATCGGGACAAATCTTGAAAATCAATCACCACACCACATCGCTTAAATATTTAAGGTTTTGGTGACTTTACAACATATAGCATGGAAATATTTCGATAAGAGAAAGTAAGTGAGTCACCATCAAGCAATGAACATTTTAGTCATCGAGACTAAGCACCTTAGGCAAGGAAGACTCAAGTCATGACATTCGCTAGAACTAGAAGCGCGAGGAATCACAACTGTTACCCATAATCTATTCTTTTCAATAATGCCCTTTTCGATAGACTTGACATTTTGGAATTTGGCATGAGACACGTGGTATCAATTCCAGTTGTACCTAATATAAGGTAGCCGATTCTCCTTAGACTTCTAACAATTATTTCAAGAATTCCATGGAACCTACTAGGACATGAGTACCGCCTATTATCCTCAGATCAATGGTTAGAGCGAGAGAACAATTCAAACATTACAAGATATACTCAAGGCATGTGTGATTTTCTAGAAATGATTAGGCAACTCATTCTTCATCGAACAAGTTGCTTTACAACAATAGTTATTACATGAACATATTGACTACATCATTTGAGGCACTCTAAGGTTGAGGTGTCAATCACTCATTCACTGGTCAAAATCAGGAAAGTCCAACTCACTAGCCCATAACTCATTCATGAAACAACAAAGAAATTGTACAAATCAAGAATCAGTTACAAGTAACAACATATAGCTAGATAAGCTACGTCGATATACGACGTAAAATATTGGAAGTATGTTCCATAACTCGCAAACCATTAGAAATTCAAGTTGGCAACAGATTTATGTTGAAAGCCCCGTCTGGGAAAGGCGTGGTACGATTCAGAAAACATTGGACGACCCAATGCGACTCAGATATCCTCACCTTTTCACCGACAACACCGTAGGACCCAACAAGGACTGAATTCAGGGACTGAATTCCTTTTTGGATGGGCGAATGTGACAACTCGTACTTTCAGGTCATTTTTCAAAACATTACTCATGCTTCACCATTTATCGTTTATCGTAAACTAGGTTTACGAGTATCAAATTCGCGTAACCTTAATGGTTTAGCTGTGAATTCATGAACAATCATCAAGGACATTCCATATAGACTAGGTTTAGTCTACATATCATTAGCATCATTATCATCATATTAGTTCATGCATGGTTTTGCATTTTACATTAAACGTATAAGTTTTATTAAATAAACGTTATCGCGTAATTAATTATTTTGAACAATTGATCCGATACTTCCAAAAATTATCCCGATATATTTTTATACTCATATTAAGATTATAAAATAATACTATGAGTTTACCCGATGTTTTCAATTTATTTTGTATATAAATTGTTAGGTACAAATATTTACGACGGTTTTTGTAAATTCAACACAATAATTATTATTTCACTCAATTTTTGTAAGAAATGTATTTTTATAATTTTTATGACTTTAATATATTTTATTTTGATGCGTTAAAAAATTATTTTTAGCTAACGCTACCCTAAATGCTTAAATATGTATACAAGTTACTAACTATTCTTAAATAACTACACTTTACCTCTACATATATATACTTAACAATAACAAAATACATCTACTTTTCTTTGTTTTATGCTTGTCGACCACATGGATGATTCACACCCTTTTTGTACCAAAATATCTAAGGTAATCTATACTACTTGCTCACTTTTAATTAAAGTACTAATATAACACATACATTTCACACAATACAAGGTGAAACAAAAGGAAATCCTCTCATTCTTTGGGGTGGCCGGCCATGGCTTGAACACAAGAGAAACATTTTTTTTTTCAAGCTCAAGTGTTTATTTAGTCCTACTAGTAATCTATTTCAAGGTTTTGAAATAAAAACCTATAGATTAATAAGGTTTCCATCATCTTTTTCATATAATCATTCAAGTAAGCATTTCATGATCTTCATAACTTTTTCATATTTATATTTATGTTATTGCATCATTTTTGCAAGAAAATATGCAAGTATCATATGAGTCTATACCACTTTTAATGTTTTTATTACTTATTATGAAATATAATCATCCTATAAATTATCCCTTGAAACACATCATTTTTGATGATGTCTAGGAACCCATGACACCCTAAGAAGGTGTATGGTAGGATTAGAATAGCTTTGGAGTTGGTTTGAAGTGATTGAAACAAGTATTACGCGAGAAAAATCATTTTCGACAACTATAAATAAGGGTCTGATCATAATTGTGAAATCTGGAAAATTCGACAGTTTGTAAAATATTTTGGGCTAGATATTCAGAAAATATACTTTAAAACGAAACCGTGGTCGCTTGAATGGGTTAAAACGGAGTTATAACGAAGAAGTTATGCTATTTTCAAGTTTAACGACGAAACTATTATTTCAAAAAATTCAGCATGTTGTTTCCACTTTTTACGAGTAAAAAATAAGTCTTGAGCGTTATTAAACATGTCGACTTATCAAAAATATATTAGTATACTTTAACACGAATCTAATGACATATAAAATGTAGAAAACGGACTTGTAACGATTAAATTACACGCGTTTAAACAAACCAAACACCCCTTTTTTCTGCGTATCCCTTTTATATACTTTTGACCCATTTTGGGTCAAACGGGTCAGGAATGTTTGTAAAAACAAAGTATATGGATAAGTGTTTGTAAAGAAGTTAAAATATTTGGAGAACTAATTTGGAGAACAAATTTGGAGAACTAATTTTGAGAACTAATATGGAGTACTTTTTATGAAACGATGTCTTCTAGTAAAAGTAAGTTCGCCTAGCCTATTTTCCAAAATGTTCAACCATTCGTCAAGCGGAGTTGTAACGAATAAAATATGAACACTCAAACTTTGCCGAAAACCACCCTTAAACAATATTTTGGATACAAGTACCCTACTTTACCTATGTTTTTCTCCATGATCGAGACCTCTATGATAAAAACTTAAAAGCTAAAACTTTGAGATAATGATACAAGCTTTCTAAAACCGTTGAGTTTGTTTCCTAACACTCGATGTGCACCATTTTACGACTAGCTTTTCAAGGCCGTTTAGTTACTTTCATGAAATTTTCAAATGACATTATTTAACGACGAAAAGTTATAATTTCATAATAAACCATTAAATGACTATCGTAGGATATCATTTCAACGTAAATACTTGTAAAGTAATTTATAAATTTTCAAGACGTTATAAGATTATTTTTCGACGATAAGAGTTATTTTCAAAAATTCACAAGTGGTATAGATATCATACGAATTGCATGCATAACATTACATCATAACTTACATTAGATCATATGAGTTTGCATGCACGACATTGTTTCATGATTTACATTAGAACATATCATTCATAATAGGTCACGGCAGAGGTTGCGCCTCATTTCAGTATTGCCATTATATCATCATGATCATTGCAACATGTGAGTTTTCATAGCCCCGATTTTATTCACGTTTATACATTATTTCAAACCTACGGGGGAGAATACATTGCACATCATTTTATTACGAGCCCAAGTATATTCAAATTCATTACATTGCTTAAGTTACCTCATTGCCAATTGAATGTCCCCATATCAGAAATCATGAACCGTTAATTACTGGGTAAGCGAGGGTGAGTGGATAGATCTATCGAGGGTGACTCCTCCATCCGGGTTGGTGGATTCCAACTGGTCAAACGGATGCATTTCATTTAATATCATTATTTGAGTTGTTTGACAAAACACTCTGTTGGGGCGAGCATCATGATCAGTCTAGCTTCGGTGTCATGTGCTTAAGCAATGGTATCATTTTTGTGACATATTTGTCATACATGGCCTATACTTGTGGTAGTCGTATAAAACATTTACATAAACTCTATGAACTCACTCAACCTTTGTGTTGACACTTTTAGCAATGTATTTTCAGGTAACTAAGGCATTCACTTCATGCCATGCATGAGGACTTATCATAGAGTCGCGGTGACGACGCGTCACACATGGATTTATACATTTTTAAAACATCGTTTGACTTGTACCAAACTTATTTCCGCACATGTTGATTTTCATTTGGGACCTATCTTTGTAACTCTGAATGTTTTTAATATATCAAACGATGTTCTTTTCAAACGACACTTTAGGTCGTTCAATATAACTGTGATTGTGATGCTATGACAGTCATCCCCCAGGAATTCCATTCCGCTGCAAAACAGGTAATTTGGGGGTGTGACAATTTGTTCCCAGGATCCAGCCAGAACCGGAGGGATCTACCCAGGGACAATCCACTTGATAGTGTAGAGTCCTTAGGAATGATGAAAAAAGGAGAAAAATGAGATATGGGAAGAGTGCGGACTGAGAAAGAGCTAGTACTGGAATAAACCCAACAAGGTTCTAGTTATGAAGTCTCGGTAAGCACTGAAGGGGTTGAAGAATGAAAAAGAAATGAACATGAAAAATGGTGAAATGAAATAGCCCTCCAATAATTCAACCTTAGGGCAGTAACCGGGTTCAATACATATGCTACTGGTGGTTACTAAGGTAACGCCGGTATTGAAGACAAGACGTCATGGACCCAGTGACGCACTGCACCTAAACTTCCCAAGCTACTCAAGTTCCTCTTAAAAGGGCTTGTTTCATTCTCACGGGGAACCGACATAATCTATCAACTTTCTCTTAGAGATTGTTGATATTGAAGAAGGAGACCCTCTCCCTAGTCTCCGGCATAGGAACCAAATGTGCACAATTGAGTCTAGAGCCAAGAGATCATCCACAATATCTCATTAGGACACAAAATTAATGAAGACTTACTGTTTCACACAATGTGGAAAGTAAGAATATATTAAGAGTCCTACGCATTATCCTTGTGGTATTGCCAGAACATCCGAGTGATATGTAAGTATTCGCGATGAAGATGGAAATCCTTCTTGAGCCAACATCAAACAAGCTCTTGGTGGGTGACATGTGAGATCTTCTCGTAAGATCAAGCTTGTGACAACTGGATAGAAACGATGGGGAGATTCAATCTTGAATCAACCTTGGTCCAGGAAATGAATTGACGAATACTTTTGGAAAAATCGTTCGATGTGCAAACCTTCTTTTCTCTAGCATGTCGAATGTGTATTCATGTTTCAAACTCAAAAAGTATCTCTGATTGAAAAAATACTTTTGGAAAAACCATTCGATGTGCAAATCTTCTTTTCTCTAGCACGTCGAATGTGTACTCTTTTAAATACAAAAAGTATTTTGATTGAAAATTGATCTTTCTCATAAAACCTTCGTCGTATTGCAAAACTCTTTCTTCTAAGCAATACGCGATTGTTTTTAAATCATTTTTCATCAATCAGTGAATCTCAATTCGCTGGTTCACTCACTCCGTGTTGTCTTCTTTGAGACGTTCCGGTTTGAGAACAGCTAGAGCAGCTGCGAAACCCTGTCAAGGAGATTCTTAGGAATCCTACCTGATCGTAGGCAGTACTTGTACTTGATCAACGGGGGGAACCGTGGGCGTGTACCTCAATTCAACGAAAATGATCAAAGACACTTTCGTGTGTTTTATTGCTAAATGTTGTTTGCAGGTACATTTGGACGGTTGCAGCTGATCAGAATTGAGGAGTCAATCGAAAGCCGCATGCTCACAGCATCCACACTTAATTTGAAGAAATCATGGCCCGGTGCATATCTACATAACTGGCTCATATTTCATACTATGCTTCTGCCTTACGGCTGCTGCAAATATCATGAACCAGTAAGGCTTAAAGCTATTCGATGGAAAGATGTCATGATTCAAAAGTGTGAGCATGTCGGTCCAAAAGTCACAACTTCACATGATGGCAACACAATAAAGGGTGATCTAAAGATTTCTGTGGTGATGATCTTAATGGCTCGAATCATCAAAGATGTGGATCAGTTAAAGGCCTCCACTAAAGTACAAAATATGCGGACTATGAAGAGTCACTGCTTAAGCACAAAGATTGCGTAATTGAAGAATTGAAGTCTCTGAGCTCAAGAACAAAGTCAAGAATAGAATGCTAGGATTCAAAATGTAAATCATGGGGTGACCTCCCTTAGGGAGATTGTTAGGAATTAGAAAATTCCATAGTGAAGAGTCGGTCACCCAAATATTATCTAGCATAAGTTAGCTCGTAGACTTGTCGTTATTTACGTTACTTAGTAGTTTATTAGTTAGTTTGTAGCGTAGATTAGTTTTGTGTAACACGTGGAGGAAGGGCCAGGTCTTTACCCATATATACGATCCACGGGCCGATAGGAGGTCGTGTATTTTGTAACTATAAATACCCCTTCCATCCATGGAAGGGTGTGGCTTCTTTGAATCTAACCTTTCATTTGTTTAAGAAACTCTCTTTCAAGAACCTCCTCTCAACTCTCTTCATCTCTCTAAAATGGCTTTCTTATTTAATCATTGTCCTAGACCACCCGAATCATCAAACAACATAAATATTGGATCCTAACAATAAATCATTTGGCCCATGTTTTTGGTGTTCGTTTTTTTGAGTACTTTAGATATATGACTTACTTTTATGCTTTGGTGTTTTGATTTTTATTACTTTTGCTTCCTGAGTTCATCTATCTGTGTACTTTAGATATATGAAACTTACAATAGAAAATCCTTACACTATGGGCATAAGCATTTTGGGTTGTTAATGAGGAGGCTTTATATAGTTGTAATGGAAATTGTAATGGAAATTGGTGATCACATTGTAATGGAAATTGGTGATGGGAGGAAAGCATCTATATGGTTTGACAACTAGAGTAATATAGGAGAATTGAATAAAATTATTTCTTATAGAGACTTTTAGAAAAATGATAGGCTAAAAGCATATATAAAGGTCATGGAGATGGTGGTAAATGGAAGTTGGAATTGGCCACAACAATGGCTTGATAGATTTTCTATGGTGGCACAGTTGCAAAATGTTGTATTGGATGAACTTAAATGTGATTGTATGGTATTGATGCGCGCCAAACAGTCAAGCTAAATCACACAAGCCCGCCACTTGTGAATGGCGGACCGTAACCAACTTAAAACTGCTTAAGCACGAAATCAATGAAGATCGAGGATGATGTTTCCCCGGTCGTTATGTCAATGAGCTATGCAATGGATTATCGACGTATAGTGATCGCGAGATTTGAACGGGACAGGGAGAATTTGGATTATTATAACTACGGAAAAGGACATAAACTACAAGGGCTAAAATGAAAATTAAAGGAAATTAGAAAGATAAAACCTATTAAATAAACGCTATCACTATAATTAAAATGATGTTTTTGTTTTTATGTTTTTTATAAAATTGAAATTAAAATCTACGACGTGTCAGATTAAAAAGTGAAACTAAAGCAATATTAATCCTAAAAATATGAAAATGATGTTTTTACAAACCTAATGATAAAGGAAAATTTATGGAAAAAGAAAATTATTTTTATAACTAATTATCTAATTAAAAACTATTTTTAACTATTAATTAATTACCTAAAATGCAAGAAAATAGGAAATTAGGCTAGAAAAATAAGATTAAGACTTGGAAAAGTCTAAAATATCAAAATAGACTTTTTCAAAACTATTTTGTATTTTTCGATTATTTATCTATTTTCTAGGAATTTTAAACTATTAAAAACTAATTAAATCACTAAAAATTACCAAATGGACTATGAAAAATATGGAAAATTACTTTTTCTACTTTTTATATTTATCTAAGCCTAAGAAAAATGAAAAATTATTTTTTTGAATCTTTTCTTAATTTTTTGTATTAATTGCTAATTAAAAATGCTTAAAAACTAATTAAAATCAAGAAAAATGGCAAAACAGCTAGGAAAAATCTGAAAATTTCAGGGAAACTCTAAAATAATATTAAGAAGCTATGAAAATTGGAAAAACAGTATGTTATGTGGAGAAGTTGAATGATGAATCAAGTGCTTATTGAAATAAGCACTTGATAATAAATGATCAAAACAAGCAACGATACTTGAGAGACTATGATATACTAAATATGACCAAATGAAACAGAAATCAACAAGCTACAACAACTGATTAGCACAATATCACAGATTTGATGTTTTTGATTAAAGTACTAAAACAGTTTTGGGTGCTAACTTGCAGTCCAAAAATAAGCACCCAAATAAGCTAAAGAGCAAAATCCAATTGTTGATACCTAAACTAGACCTAAGCAGCTACTGATAACCAAAAAACTAGCCCTTAACAAGCTTTAATGAACCCTGTACACCCCTGGACAAATTTTGAGAAAACTCAATTTGTAAAGAAACCAGTGGAGCAGGGCACTAGGACCACACTTTGAGCTTATGCTCAAGCTTACCCAGAAAGCTTAAGCTTAAAACAGATGTAAGGTCTTAAAGACCACCTAGCAAGCTACTTATAAACAAAAATTCAGACCTTGAAAACCTTTAATGGAACCTGTACAATCGCAAGTTCTGTGGAAAACCAATTTTGACACATTTTTGACTTTTTAAAACAGACATGAACCTTGACTTTCTTGAGATTTGGATCCAATTTAATGATTGATTATGATGTATTTTGATGAAATGAGAATGAAGCAAGCTAGGGTTATGAATTCCAAACTCAAAATAAGATTTTTGCAATCCCAAATCCTTAACAGTTTAACAGTGAAACAGATCAAGAGCTAATCTTGACTTTTTGAACTAGCAGGTACAAATTTTGACTCCAATGAGTTACTTAGAGCTAACTAGACATGAACCAACAAAAAAACTACCACTGCCGCAGTCTGAATTGCAGTTATGACAGTAACCAAACACCCCTGTTATCACTAGTTTAGCAAATTAAAATGAGAAAAACACTGATTAAACTTGCACAAATGATCAAACTAGATTAACTTAACCTAATTACTACTTTTAGAACAGATAATGACTACAAATACATTAAGTACACAATCATGTGAAAATCACTTACAAGAGTCCAAAACCACAATGGTTTGCAAACAGAGAACCAAAGAGCACTATCCTATATAAACCAATCCAAATGCTTCCATTTCACCCTATTTCCATTCCTGAATCAACCATATCATCCACCCATCATTTCTTCTCCAAATTTGACTTTTGTTGACCAGTTGCCAAAGTTGCATGAATTGTACAAATAAGCTTATACAAAGCTTTGACAAGTTTATTAGAGCTTGTTTAAGCTTGAAAATAGACTGCTAACAGATTGACCATGATTTGAGATTAGAAAATTCAACAGTAGCATAAAATGGAACGAACTTGAACTGAATTGATACTTGATTAGAGTTAAAATACACTTGAATACCTTTGTTGAGTACAAATTAACTTTAAAACATAAATGAAAACTAGCTAAGATGCTACAAATTAAAAACGACCTACAATTTTAAAAAACTAAAACTAACTCTCCTTCTAGCTTCCTCTTGGCCTCCTTTTATGCTCCCAAGTCTCTTTCTCACTTTTCGAGCAAATCCCACATAAACCAGGCCCTTGGATGTCTTTTGAGTAATCTAAGCCATTAGATTGTTTTGGCGGGAAAATCTGTTTTGGATATCTGGGACAGGAAAGAGGTAGCATTTAATGTGGTTGTAAGGTTGGTGAGGAGGGGAAATGGTGAAGTGTAGGAGTAGCATGGGAGGCTTTGGTGGTGGGAAGCAGGTGAGAGAGAGGTGACGGGGGGGGGGTATATTATTTAAATCATGGGTAATTGGGTTGGTCGGGTTAAGGGTTTGGACTGGGTAAAGATATTTGGGCCAGGGTATATGTTTTGGGCTTGGGTAGTTTATTTAGGTCCGGTTTGGTTTGTAGAGTTAATAACACAAGGACCAAATATGTAAAACTTGAAATTCAAGGGACCAAACATGTAAATTATGAAAAGTAGTCAAAGGGCTGGACTTGCCAACTTTACTAATCCAAGGGTTAATTTTTGACACTTTTGAAATTCCCAAGGACTAGATTTGACCAATTTGGATTTTCAGGGACTAAACTGTAATTTTCTCAAAACTTTTAGATTTCTCACCAAAGGACTAAATATGACAATTTGTGATTTTAAAGAGACCTTTGGTGACTTTTCTTTTGAAATTTTGGCTCAGGGACTATTTTTGACAATTTTTGAAACTTGGGGACTAAAACTGCCATTTTTGCAAATTTGATACGTTTTTCATCTGATTTTGATATTTTGCATTTAAAACACATAAAACACTGATTTGTGATATTTTGATCATTTTGATGTGTTTCTGAGTATTTTCAGATGATTTTGCAGTTTATTTTGTACAAAAATGATGAGTATTTACACACATCAATCCCCCACACTAAACTATTGCTAGTCCCTAGCAATCTTTTGAGAAAAAACATAATGGATTTGCATCTCTTTACCAAAAGCCATTACTTCTGGAGTAGCCAAATGTTTCAATTCAAGCAAGAACCATGGTACACCGATAACCATCTGATTTATTGGCAAATCATAAACCATATAACGGATTTGATGTGTCTTTACCAGAAGCCGTTTGCTCTGGACTAGCCAACTCTTAGATAAATTATCAATATTATCTTTGGTGAGTTGATTACCAATTATGGTTTTTCCACTGCCTTTACCACAAGCCATAATCTTGCGGGCTAGCCAACTCTTCACTTTTTAGGATATGGTGAGCTGAATACCATACAATTTTGGGCAAATTGCAAGCCGTAAACGGATTTGAGATATCTTTACCAAGAGCCGTTTGCTCCTGGATTAGCCAATCCTTTTGTCTTACCGACATGGCGGACTGATAACCAAATGAGTGAGTGTAAAACACTTACTCCTAAAAAAATTTTGGCCAAAAACGGGGGAATTGGTGTAATTATATGATAAAATTCGTGAGAATTCCCCCCCCCACTTAGAAATGAATATTGCCCTCAATATTCAAAGTACCGGCGGTTATGCCGAAACAAAGAACGTAAAAGGGAAATACTACGGCCATTATTTAGAAAGATTTTTTTTTTTTTTTTTTTTTGTAAAATATATATATATATATATATATATATATATATATATATATATATATATAACATGTGGGGCATCACCCCCACACTTAGGTGGTTGAAAATAGAAAGAAGTAGAAATTTTTTTTTTTTTTTTTTTTTAATACATGTGGGCAACCCCCCCACACTAGGGTGGTAGAAAATAGAAAGAAGTCAGAAATATGGGTGAAAACCCATATGGCATGCTACTGTTTTTGATTACCGAGTCGCTAGCTTGACTCGACCCGAATTATTTGTTCATGGGGAAGCAAAGTGGAAGAAACAATCTCCATCGGACTTTCATTCAAGATGTTTGGACAAACATTTGAAGCACGTGAAAGTTCCACACCGATTAGATATACATAGAACGGCTCAAAAAATGATACATGGAAATGCGGGATCAAAGATAATGTCTTCATTCCCGAAGGAGTGAAGAACAGGAGAAGCCACGGGGATAGGTGAAGAAGAGATAGAAAATCATGATAAACATCATGACTAACTCATCTTCATCTATAGGAGGATCCATAATTTCAGGATTATGAATCTCATCATTTATGCTTAGGTGATCAAGACAATTCTCGGGAGTGTCTAGATCAAAGTAGAATTTATCATACTCCGTCGGAGATATGATATGAGTGAGTTCATCACGAGAACTCCATGAAGGTGAATGAATCATATTCAATTGATATGAGTGGGTTCACGGTGAACTCCTCAATGTAAATGATTCATAATGGGGAGAGAATATGAAAATGAAAAGTGGTACTGCCACTAATCTTCTCTCCCATATTATCAAAACAGAAGGCTTTCATTTCCGAAATAGAATCATCGGAAAGAATGTCACTATCCTAATGGGGATAGAGATGAAATAGGTTTCTCTTTGAAAGCCTCGATTTTAGAAATGAGAAAGCCGACATTCAATAATGTTGCTCGAAGAGCTTCATCTTTGATTTCAGTAACCGTAACTTCATCATTCTCTTCTTCTAAGCTAACAAGCTCGGAAGGTGAATCTTCCCACATAAGATGTCTCCACAAGATAACGAATCATCATCATCAGAATCGGAGAACATCTCAACATGATCTGTTTGGAAGACAAGAAGAGGAGGGATATCACACACATGATCAAAAGTTCCCTGTGACTCTCTCGGGATTGGGACAAGGTTCTCAACACTAGACTTTATGAAGTCGTCCGATTCCTTTTCCGGAACAGTGTCAAGATGCTCGTCCCCCATGTTGAGAGAGTGGGAATATATCAGGTGTGATAGCAGTTGTTTGAGATGCAATCTCAACTGCTGGGATATCAACTGTAGGAGGTTGAGAATATTATTTCTAAAGGATAAAAACTCTCCTCGTCATCATCATATAGAGCCTTAAGAAATTAAGGCCTTAGAGCTGCATGCTCTAGGGCTAATAATTCTTCCCTTGATTGGCGAGCCTCTCGCTCTTCGACATTTCTCATGGTCTTTTCACCACTCACTTGATTCTTAAAGTTACTCATCATATCCTCAAGTGTTTTCATTGCGGTTTCAAGATCTTGGGAGATTTCATGAGACAACGGCTCAGATGGAGTTTGAACCTATAGTGCTGTGGAGGTTGGAAATTATCAAACATGTGAGAGTCATGATTTTACAAGGAAATGGATTCCCTGTTTGACAATCAGAGCTGAAATGGGGACCTCCACATTACTCACACCTTGATAAAACTGTTGAGTCAGACAGGTGAACTATATGGATATTGGTCATAACCAAAACTCTGAGCATCAACTGGAAACGTTCATAGACAAACGTGTTTTCGGATTGACACTCAGATCCTTGGTGAGGACCTCCACAAAATTCACATGTTAAAACTGTTGGTTATATATGAAGATAAGTCGGGCATGGTGGGTAATGGAAAAATTAGAGGGGTCGTTAAATGAGTTCTGATTAGGATCATAATCAAATGAATTCCTTGAACCACAAAACAGACAACTCCGTTATGAATATCATTACCACATTGTACACAAGTACACCAACGACAGGGTGAACCAAAGAGAGGCTCACCGACACAAGGAATAGCGATTGCATTTGAGAGTTATGAAGAGGAATCAGTTTATTCAAAGGATCAACAAAACCAACATGGTGATCCGGATGACTATCAAGTCTCGAAGAACATTGAAAAAATCGGAGGTGGGACAAGTGGTGTGCTCGAGAGCTAGCAATTTACCACTTCCGTTATGGTCTCCGGTTCTGGTTCTTGAGAAACGTGAAGATTAGGCAAGTCATTCTTGCTAGTCACTGGTGTTTGAACGGGTTCATCGACATTAGAACGTATTTCCGTTTGTGGTGGGTGGTGAAATAACTTTGAAAAGAATTTATGATGGATAATTCATACGAATTGCAAAATTCGCTAGGCCCTCCACACGGCTCACACACATTTCGGACGATGAAGTTGACGAATGTCGACATAAGAATTAAACATATAGAGGATTAAGAAGAGAATCAAATGGTTGAGAGGATAAGAAGAATAGAATTAAACGGCAAAGGAGTAAGAGAAATAGAATCATACGGATAAGAGGAATGAGAAGAGTATTTTTGTATTTTTGGATAAGAAAACATATACAGATGGATAGTATGAACAAAGAGTGAATATCCAAATCACTAATCTGCTAGACGTAAGATTATCAGCACAGCTCCCCGGCGGCCAAAGAATTTGATGCGCGCCAAACAGTCAAGCTAAATCACACAAGCCCGCCACTTGTGAATGGCGGACCGTAACCGGCTTAAAACTGCTTAAGCACGAAATCAATGAAGATCGAGAGATACGGTGTTTCCCGGGTCGTTATGTCCCAGCGAGCTATGCAATGGATTATCAGACGTATAGTGATCGCGAGATTTGAACGGGACAGGAGAATTTGGATTATTATAACTACGGAAAAAGGACATAAACTACAAGGGCTAAAATGAAAATTAAAGGAAATTAGAAAGATAAAACCTATTAAATAAACGCTATCACTATAATTAAAATGATGTTTTTGTTTTTATGTTTTTATAAAGCTTAAATTAAAATCTACGGACGTACTGATTAAAAAGTGAAACTAAAGCAATATTAACCCTAAAAATATGAAAATGATGTTTTTACAAACCTAATGATAAAAGAAAATTTATGGAAAAAGAAAATTATTTTTATAACTAATTATCTAATTAAAAACTATTTTAAACTATTAATTAATTACCTAAAATGCAAAAATAGGAAATTAGGCTAGAAAAATAAGATTAAGACTTGGAAAAGTCTAAAATATCAAAATAGACTTTTCAAAACTATTTTTGTATTTTTCTGATTATTTATCTATTTTCTAGGAATTTTAAACTATTAAAAACTAATTAAATCACTAAAAATTACCAAATGGACTATGAAAAATATGGAAAATTACTTTTTCTACTTTTTATATTTATCTAAGCCTAAGAAAAATGAAAAATTATTTTTTTGAATCTTTTCTTAATTTTTTGTATTAATTGCTAATTAAAAATGCTTAAAAACTAATTAAAATCAAGAAAAATGGCAAAACAGCTAGGAAAAATCTGAAAATTTCAAGGAAACTCTAAAATAATATTAAGAAGCTATGAAAATTGGAAAAACAGTATGTTATGTGGAGAAAGTTGAAACTGATGAATCAAGTGCTTATTGAAATAAGCACTTGATAAGCAAATGATCAAAACAAGCAACCCACTGATAACAGAGACTATGATATACTAAATATGACCAAATGAAACAGAAATCAACAAGCTACAACAACTGATTAGCACAATATCACAGATTTGATGTTTTTGATTAAAGTACTAAAACAGTTTTGGGTGCTAACTTGGTCAAAAATAAGCACCCAAATAAGCTAAAGAGCAGAATCCAATTGTTGATACCTAAACTAGACCTAAGCAGACTCATGATAACCAAAAACTAGCCCTTAACAAGCTTTAATGAACCCTGTACACCTGGACAAATTTTGAAAAACTCATTTGTAAAGAAACCAGTGGAGCAGGGCACTAGGACCACACTTTGAGCTTATGCTCAAGCTTACCAACTTAAGCTTAAAAAGATGTAAGGGTCTTAAAGACCACCTAGCAAGCTACTTATAAACAAAAATTCAGACCTTGAAAACCTTTAATGGAACCTGCACAATCACGCAAGTTCTGTGGAAAACCAATTTTGACACATTTTTGACTTTTTAAAACAGACATGAACCTTGACTTTCTTGAGATTTGGATCCAATTTAATGATTGATTATGATGTATTTTGATGAAATGAGAATGAAGCAAGCTAGGGTTATGAATTCCAAACTCAAAATAAGATTTTTGCAATCCCAATCCTAACAGTTTAACAGTGAAACAGATCAAGACTTAATCTTGACTTTTTGAACTAGCAGGTACAAATTTTGACTCCAATGAGTTACTTAGAGCTAACTAGACATGAACCAACAAAAAAACTACCCTTTTACCTCTGATTGCAGTTATGACAATAACCAAACACCCTATTATCACTAGTTTAGCAAATTAAAATGAGAAAAACACTGATTAAACTTGCACAAATGATCAAACTAGATTAACTTAACCTAATTACTACTTTTAGAACAGATCTTGACGGATAATGACTACAAATACATTAAGTACACAATCATGTGAAAATCACTTACAAGAGTCCAAAACCACAATGGTTTGCAAACAGAGAACCAAAGAGCACTATCCTATATAAACCAACCCAAATGCTTCCATTTCACCCTATTTCCATTCCTGAATCAACCATATCATCCCTGCATCATTTCTTCTCCAAAATTGACTTTTGTTGACCCATTGCAAAGTTGCATGAATTGTACAAATAAGCTTATACAAAGCTTTGACAAGTTTATTAGAGCTTGTTTAAGCTTGAAAATAGACTTATGATTTGACCATGAATTTGAGATTAGAAAATTCAACAGTAAGCATAAAAATGGAAAGACGAACTGAAATTGATACTTGATTAGAGTTAAAATACACTTGAATACCTTTGTTGAGTACAAATTAACTTTAAAACATAAATGAAAACTAGCTAAGATGCTACAGATTAAAAAACGACATACAATTTTTAGAAAACTAAAACTAACTCTCCTTCTAGCTTCCTCTTGGCCTCCTTTTATGCTCCCAAGTCTCTTTCTCACTTTTCTGAGCAAATCCCAACATAAACCTGGGCCCTTGGATGTCTTTTGAGTAATCTAAGCCATTAGATTGTTTTGGCGGGAAAATCTGTTTTGGATATCTGGGACAGGAAAGAGGTAGCATTTAATGTGGTTGTAAGGTTGGTGAGGAGGGGGGAGACAAATGGTGGTGTAGGGTAGCTATGGGAGGCTGGTGGTGGGAGCAGACAAAGGTGTCGGGGGGACAGGGAAGGGGCGGGGTATATTATTTAAATCATTGGGTTTGGGTTGGTCGGGTTAAGGGTTTGGACTGGGTAAAGAGTTTGGGCCGGGGAATTATTTAGGTCCGGTTTGGTTTGTAGAATTAATAACTCCAAGGACCAAATATGTAAAACTTGAAATTCAAGGGACCAAACATGTAAATTATGAAAAGTAGTCAAAAGGCTGGACTTGCCAACTTTACTAATCCAAGGGTTAATTTTTGACACTTTTGAAATTCCCAAGGACTAGATTTGACCAATTTTGGATTTTCAGGGACTAAACTGTAATTTTCTCAAAACTTTTAGATTTCTCACCAAAGGACTAAATATGACAATTTGTGATTTTAAAGAGACCTTTGGTGACTTTTCTTTTGAAATTTTGGCTCAGGGACTATTTTGACAATTTTTGAAACTTGGGGGACTAAAACTGCAATTTTGCAAATTTGATATGTTTTTCATCTGATTTTGATATTTTTGCATTTAAAACACATAAAACACTGATTTGTGATATTTTAATCATTTTGATGTGTTTAGTATTTTCGAGATGATTTTGCAGTTTATATTGTACCAAAATGATGAGTATTTACACACTCATCAATCCCCCACACTAAACTATTGCTAGTCCCTAGCAATCTTTTGAGAAAAACATAATGGATTTGCATCTCTTTACCAAAAGCCATTACTTCTGGAGTAGCCAAATGTTTGAGTTCAAGCAGAACCATGGACACACGATAACCATCTGATTTATTGGCAAATCATAAACCATATAACGGATTTGATGTGTCTTTACCCGAAGCCGTTTGCTCTGGACTAGCCAACTCTTAGATAAATTATCAATATTATCTTTGGTGAGTTGATTACCAATTATGGTTTTTCCACTGCCTTTACCACAAGCCATAATCTTGTGGGCTAGCCAACTCTTCACTTTTTAGGATATGGTGAGCTGAATACCATACAATTTTGGGCAAATTGCAAGCCGTAAACGGATTTGAGATATCTTTACCAAGAGCCGTTTGCTCCTGGATTAGCCAATCCTTTTGTCTTACCGACATGGCGGACTGATAACCAAATGAGTGAGTGTAAAACACTTACTCCAAAAAAAAAAATTTTGGCCAAAACGGGGAATTGGTGTAATTATATGATAAATTCGTGAGAATTCCCCCACACTTAGAAATGAATATTGCCCTCAATATTCAAAGTACCGGCGGTTATGCCGAACAAAGAACGTAAAAGGGAAATACTACGGCCATTATTTAGAAAGAAGTTTTTTTTTTTTTTTTTTTTTTTTTTGTAGAAATATATATATATATATATAACATGTGGGGCATCACCCCCACACTTAGGTGGTTGAAAATAGAAAGAAGTAGAAATTTTTTTTTTTTTTTTTACATGTGGGCAACCCCCCCCACTAGGTGGTGAAAATAGAAAGAAGTCAGAAATATGGGTGAAACCCCATATTGCATGCTACTGTTTTTGATTACCGAATCGCTAGCTTGACTCGACCCCGAATTAATTTGTTCATGGGGAAGCAAAGTGGAAGAAACAATCTCCATCGGACTTTCATTCAAGATGTTTGGACAAACATTTGAAGCACGTGAAAGTTCCACACCGATGAGATATACATAGAACCGGCTCAAAAATGATACATGGAAATGCCGGGATCAAAGATAATGTCTTCATTCCCGAAGGAGTGAAGAACAGGAGAAGCCACGGGATAGGTGAAGAAGAGATAGAAAATCATGATAAACATCATGACTAACTCATCTTCATCTATAGGAGGATCCATAATTTCAGGATTATGAATCTCATCATTTATGCTTATGTGATCAAGACAATTCGTGAGTGTCTAGATCAAAGTAGAATTTATCATACTCCCGCAGAGATATGATATGAGTGAGTTCATCTGAGAACTCCATGAAGGTGAATGAATAATATTCAGAATTGATATTGAGTGGTTCACTGGTGAACTCCTCCAATGTAAATGATTCATAATCGGGGAGAGAATTATGAAAATGAAAAGTGGTACTGCCACTAATCTTCTCTCCCATATTATCAAAACAGAAGGCTTTCATTTCCGGAATAGAATCATCGGAAAGAATGTCACTATCCTTAATGGGGATAGGAGATGAAATAGGTTTCTCTTTGAAAGCCTCGATTTTAGAAATGATAAGACACATTCAATAATGTTGCTCGAAGAGCTTCATCTTTGATTTCAGTGTCAGTAACTTCATCATTCTCTTCTTCTAAGCTAACAAGCTCAGAAGGTGAATCTTCCACATAAACGATGTCTCCACAAGATAACGAATCATCATCATCAGAATCGGAGAACATCTCAACATGATCTGTTTGGAAGACAAGAAGAGGAGGATATCACACCATGATCAAAGTTCCCTTTGACTCTCTCAGGATTGGGACAAGGTTCTCAACACTAGACTTTATGAAGTCGTCCGATTCCTTTTCCGGAACAGTGTCAAGATGCTCGTCCCCCATGTTCAGAGAGTGTAGGGGAATATCAGTGTGATAGCAGTTGTTTGAGATGCAATCTCAACTGCTGGATATCAACAACTGACTGAGGAGGTTGAGAAATATTATTTCTAAAAGGATAAAAACTCTCCTCGTCATCATCATATAGAGCCGCCTTAAGAAATTGGGAACGCCTTAGAGCTGCATGCTCTAGGGCTAATAATTCTTCCCTGGATTGGCGGGCCTCTCGCTCTTCGGCAAGCATTTCTCCCATGGTCTTTTCACCACTCACTTGATTCTTAAAGTTACTCATCATATCCTCAAGTGTTTTCATTGCGGTTTCAAGATCCTGGGAGATTTCATGAGACAACGGCTCAGATGGAGTTTGAACCGTATAGTGCTGTGGAGGTTGGAAATTATCAAACATGTGAGAGTCATGATTGTTACAAGGAAATGGATTCCCTGCTTGACAATCGAGCTTTAAATGGGGACCTCCACAGCACTCACAACAGTAAACTGTTGAGTCTGGACATGTGAACTATATGGATATTGGTCATAACCAAAACTCTGAGCATCACTGGAAAACTGTTCATAGACAAACGTGTTTCCGGATTGACACTCAAATCCTAGGTGAGGACCTCCACAAAATTCACAAATGAAAACTGTTGGTTATATGAAGATAAGTCGGGCTGTGGTGGGTAATTGGAAAAGTTAGAGGGGTCGTTAAATGAGTTCTGATTAGGATCATAATCAAATGAATTCTTGAACCACAAAAAGCATAACCTCCCGTTATGAATATCATTACCACATTGTACACAAGTACACCAACGACAGGGTGAACCAAAGAGAGGCTCACCGACACAAGGAATAAACGATTGCATTTGAGAGTTATGAAGAGGAATCAGTTTATTCAAAGGATCAACAAAACCAACATGGTGATCCGGATGACTATCAAGTCTCGAAGAACATTCAGAAAATCGTGAGGTGGGACAAGTGGTGTGCTCCGAGAGCTAGCAATTTCCACCACTTCCGTTATGGTCTCCGGTTCTGGTTCTTGAGAAACGTGAAGATTAGGCAAGTCATTCTTGCTAGTCACCGGTGTTTGAACGGGTTCATCGACATTAGAACGTATTTCTGGTTGTGGCGGGTGGTCGAAATAACTTTGAAAAGAATTTATGATGGATAATTCGCACGAATTGCAAAATTCGCTTGAACTAGGCCCTCCACACTGCTCACACACATTTCTGACGATGAAGTTGACGAATGTCGACATAAGAATTAAACATATAGAGGATTAAGAAGAGAATCAAATGGTTGAGAGGATACGAAGAATAGAATTAAACGGCAAAAGAGGGTAAGAGAAATAGAATCATACGGATAAGAGGAATGAGAAGAGTATTTTGGATTTTTTTGGATAAGAAACATATACGATGGATAGTATGAACAAAGAGTGAATATCCAAATCACTAATCTGCTAGACGTAAGATAATCAGCACATGCTCCCCGGCACGGCCGCCAAGATTTGATGCGCGCCAAACAGTCAAGCTAATCACACAAGCCCGCCACTTGTGAATGGCGGACCGTAACCAGCTTAAAACCGCTTAAGCACGAAATCAATGAAGATCTGAGGAGTAACAGTGTTTCCCGGTCGTTATGTCCCAATGAGCTATGCAATGGATTATCGACGTATAGTGATCGCGAGATTTGAACGGACAGAGAATTTGGATTATTATAACTACGGAAAAAGGACATAAACTACAAGGGCTAAAATGAAAATTAAAGGAAATTAGAAAGATAAAACCTATTAAATAAACGCTATCACTATAATTAAAATGATGTTTTTGTTTTTATGTTTTTTTATAAAACGGAAATTAAAATCTACGCGACGTACAGATTAAAAAGTGAAACTAAAGCAATATTAACCCTAAAAATATGAAAATGATGTTTTTACAAACCTAATGATAAAAGAAAATTTATGGAAAAAGAAAATTATTTTTATAACTAATTATCTAATTAAAAACTATTTTTAACTATTAATTAATTACCTAAAATGCAAGAAAATAGGAAATTAGGCTAGAAAAATAAGATTAAGACTTGGAAAAGTCTAAAATATCAAAATAGACTTTTCAAAACTATTTTTGTATTTTTCTGATTATTTATCTATTTTCTAGGAATTTTAAACTATTAAAAACTAATTAAATCACTAAAAATTACCAAATGGACTATGAAAAATATGGAAAATTACTTTTTCTACTTTTTATATTTATCTAAGCCTAAGAAAAATGAAAAATTATTTTTTTGAATCTTTTCTTAATTTTTTGTATTAATTGCTAATTAAAAATGCTTAAAAACTAATTAAAATCAAGAAAAATGGCAAAACAGCTAGGAAAAATCTGAAAATTTCAAGGAAACTCTAAAATAATATTAAGAAGCTATGAAAATTGGAAAAACAGTATGTTATGTGGAGAAAGTTGAAACTGATGAATCAAGTGCTTATTGAAATAAGCACTTGATAAGCAAATGAGCAAAACAAGCAACCCACTGATAACAGAGACTATGATATACTAAAAATGACCAAATGAAACAGAAATCAACAAGCTACAACAACTGATTAGCACAATATCACAGATTTGATGTTTTTGATTAAAGTACTAAAACAGTTTTGGGTGCTAACTTGCAGTCCAAAAATAAGCACCCAAATAAGCTAAAGAGCAGAATCCAATTGTTGATACCTAAACTAGACCTAAGCAGCTATCATAACCAAAAACTAGCCCTTAACAGCTTTAATGAACCCCTGACACCCCTGGACAAATTTTGAGAAAACTCAATTTGTAAAGAAACCAGTGGAGCAGGGCACTAGGACCACACTTTGAGCTTATGCTCAAGCTTACCCAGAAAGCTTAAGCTTAAAACAGATGTAAGGTCTTAAAGACCACCTAGCAAGCTACTTATAAACAAAAATTCAGACCTTGAAAACCTTTAATGGAACTCGCGCACAATCTGCAAGTTCTGTGGAAAACCAATTTTGACACATTTTTGACTTTTTAAAACAGACATGAACCTTGACTTTCTTGAGATTTGGATCCAATTTAATGATTGATTATGATGTATTTTGATGAAATGAGAATGAAGCAAGCTAGGGTTATGAATTCCAAACTCAAAATAAGATTTTTGCAATCCCAAATCCTTAACAGCTTTAACAAAGTGAAACGATCAAGAGCTAATCTTGACTTTTTGAACTAGCAGGTACAAATTTTGACTCCAATGAGTTACTTAGAGCTAACTAGACATGAACCAACAAAAAAACTACCACTGCACGCATGAATTGCAGTTATGACAGTAACCAAACACCCCTTTTATCACTAGTTTAGCAAATTAAAATGAGAAAACACCGATTAAACTTGCACAAATGATCAAACTAGATTAACTTAACCAAATTACTACTTTTAGAACAGATCTTGACGGATAATGACTACAAATACATTAAGTACACAATCATGTGAAAATCACTTACAAGAGTCCAAAACCACAATGGTTTGCAAACAGAGAACCAAAGAGCACTATCCTATATAAACCAACCCAAATGCTTCCATTTCACCCTATTTCCATTCCTGAATCAACCATATCATCCCTGCATCATTTCTTCTCCAAATTTGACTTTTGTTGACCAGTTGCCAAAGTTGCATGAATTGTACAAATAAGCTTATACAAAGCTTTGACAAGTTTATTAGAGCTTGTTTAAGCTTGAAAATAGACTGCTAACAGATTTGACCATGAATTTGAGATTAGAAAATTCAACAGTAAGCATAAAAAATGGAAACTGAACTTGAACTGAAATTGATACTTGATTAGAGTTAAAATACACTTGAATACCTTTGTTGAGTACAAATTAACTTTAAAACATAAATGAAAACTAGCTAAGATGCTACAAATTAAAAAACGACATACAATTTTTAGAAACTAAAACTAACTCTCCTTCTAGCTTCCTCTTGGCCTCCTTTTATGCTCCCAAGTCTCTTTCTCACTTTTCTGAGCAAATCCCAACATAAACCTGGGCCCTTGGATGTCTTTTGAGTAATCTAAGCCATTAGATTGTTTTGGCGGGAAAATCTGTTTTGGATATCTGGGACAGGAAAGAGGTAGCATTTAATGTGGTTGTAAGGTTGGTGAGGAGGGGGGAGACAAATGGTGGTGTAGGGTAGCTATGGGAGGCTGGTGGTGGGAGCAGACAGAGGTGTCGGGGGGACAGGGAAGGGGCGGGGTATATTATTTAAATCATGGGTAATTGGGTTGGTCGGGTTAAGGGTTTGGACTGGGTAAAGAGTTTGGGCCGGGGAATTATTTAGGTCCGGTTTGGTTTGTAGAATTAATAACTCCAAGGACCAAATATGTAAAACTTGAAATTCAAGGGACCAAACATGTAAATTATGAAAAGTAGTCAAAGGGCTGGACTTGCCAACTTTACTAATCCAAGGGTTAATTTTTGACACTTTTGAAATTCCCAAGGACTAGATTTGACCAATTTTGGATTTTCAGGGACTAAACTGTAATTTTCTCAAAACTTTTAGATTTCTCACCAAAGGACTAAATATGACAATTTGTGATTTTAAAGAGACCTTTGGTGACTTTTCTTTTGAAATTTTGGCTCAGGGACTATTTTTGACAATTTTTGAAACTTGGGGGACTAAAACTGCAATTTTTGCAAATTTGATATGTTTTTTCATCTGATTTTGATATTTTTGCATTTAAAACACATAAAACACTGATTTGTGATATTTTGATCATTTTGATGTGTTTCTGAGTATTTTCAGATGATTTTGCAGTTTATTTTGTACAAAAATGATGAGTATTTACACACTCATCAGGTATGCAAAATTGTGCAGAGAAAATATTGAGGTTCAAGTTTGGTCTGCAAAGTGTTATGGTTTTTAACCATTTCTCAGCACTTTTGTGTTACTTGGAGCTTATACTTTATGCATTGTTAGGTTTTAGTTGTTGATTGGGTAGTTGAGGTTAAGTTAGGATTTGCGAAGTTTGTTTAGTAGGTTAATTTTAGGGGTTTATGTCTAGTCGCTAATTGGGAATTGAAACGAATTTTATGTTGATGCTAATGGGCTTCGGTATGATTGTTATTGTTAGTATTGTTTGTAAGTGTTTAAGCATTTACTTTGTGCATACAAAGAGCAAGACAATCATTGTTTCTTTGTGGATAGTCTGCACGTGTACTATGACTCTCGTCTGGTTAATATTTAGTTTAATCATATGGCCTTTTAGGATTTGTTGGCGTTTGACAAACTCGACATATAACATCCTTTGTGAGTCTAAGACTAGTGCTGCCCTTGGATTGAGTAGGGTGTGTATCCGAACTCACCTCTTGTGAGTAGGGTACATAGTCTCGAGGACCTTGGTCTTAGCTATCCACTAGGTCCATACTAGACATCTGCATTACTGCATAGTGTCTCAATATGATCCGTTTGATTTTTAACTTTAACTTTCTTTATTTGACCCATTTTGTTTATGAACATGATCCAAAAGAAAGTGTCAAAAATTGTCAAGCATATACATACTCAAAGAACTTGAGATATTACAACAAAAACACCTATGAATCAAAAGAGATATCCGAGTCTAGTTGCCCACTTTACATTCCAATGTTCAATCAACAACGATTTAACTGGATGAGATGATTAAACATAATTGTTTTCAAGATACATGTACTTAAGACTAAAATTTCTGATATTAAACCATAATTACATCAGTGACAACAGTGGCGATATACCAAACTGGGACCGGAATAGGCTATATTTAGTTTGGTTGTTGGTTTTGGAGCTTTCATTTAATTGGTTATCTGTTTGGTCTGGGGGCTGAACCAAACGAGTTCTCTTCAGAGAAAATTACTTTTGGAACTTTAAAGGTTTCAAATTACATTTGAAGTTTTAAGGCATCCGTGTTTGTTTCTTTGACTTAACAACCATTTTTGCTGCATTTTTCGTGTTTCTTTAAAGCACAAAGACATGATATTATGTGATGGATCTAAACACACACCTTTTGTTAGTGATACTTTGATTTATATTAATAAGTACGCGGAATATACTTAGTAATACTCAGAATATGGATTGTATGATGTATTGTAAGTGAGAACAATGTAACACAAAGCTTCAATATTATTATGAATAATACGAGTGATCTTGTTTATCACTAGGGTTACACCTTGAAGCATACGTTCCAAGAACAATGACCTAGGATCTCCTTTTATAGCACAAGGAGTCCTTTACAAGATAAGTATAAGGCTAACAATATAGAATATACCACAAAATCTTTTCTATACTTATTTATACACGAATACATAACAATTATCCTAATAGCAGTGGTAATAATATGTACTAGCAGTGGTAATGAGTTTCCACTGCTAGTGCATTCTTCAGCAGTGTCTTCCACAAGCCTATCAGTGGTAACTGTTAGCTTTATTCCCAACATTATGTCCATATAATGTATTTTCTTGCTACTTGTTTGTTCTTATTTTATAAAACCTAAAAAGGTTCTCGTTAACCACTATTTTTTTTCTTGGGATATTGATATGAATTTCCTGTGCTCAATACTGCTTATCACATTGGAGGGTAAGTGAGTAGGCGACATGTCACATTGGGTTCAGCGGCTTATTTACATGTGATGGGTCAATTACTGGTTTGTGACATTTATGGTGTATTTGTGACATTTATGGTGTGTTTGTGACATTTATCAACTGTCTGTTTCATTTGACATATGTGTACTTAGGAATCATTTTATTCCTTAATAGCTTTTATCATGCATTTACAAAACATAATGCATTTACAAAACATAATGCACTTACAAAACGTTACTACAACTGCAGTACCAACTAGACATTACAAACAATTATCATTTGTTTACAAAACATTATGCACAGTTTCCTACTACCAAAGCACCAACTACAAGTGCACTACTAACAAAGTACCAACTGCAGTACCAACTACTAGTGCACTACTAACAAAATACCAACTGGACATTACTACAATTTATAATTGATTTACAAAACATTAGAAAACTACAGTTTCCTACTACCAAAGTACCAACTACTACCAGTGGTTGGGCTTACATTAGTTAGACTTAAATGAGTTATTTGAACAAAAAATTGTACATCAAGAAACTGCACAAGCACCATTCAATCAGTTTGTCGTAGGCTTCTCGCCTTTCAGCCCCACCTTTCAACCCCAGCTTCGATCAGTTTGTCGTAAGCTTATCGCCTTTTGCCCTCAAGTTCAGTTAAATGAGTTATTTGAACAAAAGATTGTACATCAAGAAACTGCACAAGCACCATTCAATCACTTAGTTCAATCTTGTACTTCCAAAAGAAATCTATCAAACGCTCCCTATATGCCAAAGCTGACAAAGTAGAAATTTTGACCTCCAAGGGTAGATTATTTGACAACCTATACAAGTTTATCATGACCCAAATACCGCAGTCACCATAAAGATGGCCTTGCTTTGGCACATTATCAGCATACCGGAAGGTGATCGAGTAATGTTTTGGATCAATGCCCTTCTTTTCCATTACTTCGGTTTGTTCTAAAAACGAATTTTAGACTGAAAACATTTCCTCATTTTGAGCCACCATTCTCGATTTTCAACTAGAGGCCAGGAGAGGCTGTCATAGATTGTTATGACACCGGAGCGTGGATGGAGTTCTCCCATAACCCAATGTAGGTTATCTTCATTGATAGGAAAATACACCTACAATATTGGTTAACAAACATAAGATCACAAAAACGATATTATATTTAAAATTTTGTATTCAAGTTTAATCTAGGACACAACAGACCTCAGTGACAAGATTCGAAATAACAAACAAACAAGACTAAAAAATGACTTGTGAACCCTATACAGTAACGGCTTAGGTGTGATCAATGCGAAAACTCAAGTCTGTATTGAAACAATGGATACAATTCCTAAGTGCACTATGACTGTCACAAAATGTTTACCTCATGTTCGATCATAAGAATCGTAACTTAGAAATGAGTACCAACAATGAAAAGAAAGCCTTTATACTAGTATAATTTATTTGTGGCCAAACCATGTTAGTTATTAAGATCATGCCTGATTGTCTATGGACTTGTCAGCCATTATGGTATGGGTTGGGCCAGGATGGGTTTACATTACTTAGAACCATAATACATATACTAAAGGGTGGGTTGGGTCAACTGGGTGTACAATATTAGAGCCATAATATAAAACTTTTGAGCTGGAGTAGAAGTATCTCCAACATGTATGTGTATATTTGTTTCTTGTTTGAACTTTGAAGTAACTATATAGTCAGGAACATAACACTCTCTCCTATCTGCTAATAGCCATCTATATGAAAATATAGCTACAATGCTGGTGGCAAAGACTATCATCTAGATTTTGATCTAATAAATACTACATATCTCTTAGAACTTCTTATATGAAACCTTATATCAGACTCTTGCATTCCATTTTAACCATCAAAATTGAAAAACAAAATATGTCAAGTGAATTTTGGTGGTAGTTGCAATTTAGGCATCTTTATGGGTGACTTATATGCATGCCCTAAGTTGTGCAGTTAACAATTACGACTTTACGACTATCAAAAATATCTTAAACACACCTTTTCCACAGATTGAGCAAATCAGGGGAGACCATAAGTGACTCCGTCAGCATAAAAACCTGGCATCCTGTTGGTAAGAATCATGGAGCTAAAAAATGGACCCGCCATTGCCCCAATCAGCATCGGCAGGTCTAAAGTGCTATAGAAACATTACCCATAGATACAGATGATGCAAAAAAACAATTTAGCTAAGTAATTTAACAGTTTAAAAATTATTTAAATTGTTAACAGTCAATTACCGTATCAGAAAGCCAGCCATTTCTCGCCTTTCTGATGCCCCATAACCTTTCCCCAAAAATATGAGTTACATATATGGCCTCTCCTCCACATGGAAAATAAAATCTCCTCTCCTCCTTTTCATTCAAAAAATCCATAATTTCTTTAGGCACAACCACTCTTAATTTTCGCGAACCTGTAGGACGAGTTAGATCCTGCAAATATATCATACAAAATTGTCAAGTCCAAAGTACTTAACCAACAATACAAAATCTGAAATAAATAATAAGTACAATAAGTTACCTCATTCCATGGTGGAATCACTTCACCACCAGGTGAAATCAACGGCTGAAAACGCTTTACACATTTCTTCTTCCTAGCACGCACTTTAGGTTTTTGTGGAGTGGTTGAAGGCTGGTTCATGTACGGGTCTTGAAGATACTTGCTCACTCTAGTCTCTCGGTCAAAAGGAACACGTATCTTTTTAATAGATGGCTGCCCATCATCAATACAATAAATATCAACTAATTTCTCCTTATCATCATTGTTAGGGGTACAATCTGGATCATTCATTCCTAATTTCTCCTTATCTCATTGCTAGGAACAGAATCTGGATGCGTCATTGCTAATTTATCCTTGTCATCATTGCTAGGAACAAAATCTCGATCCTTCATGGAAAGAGAGTCCAACTCATTATCTTTTTCCTATATTAAAAAAAATTAGGATAAAAAGATTGGGTTATTTAATTTTAAAACCAAAAAAGTTATTGTTAAATTTACCTTTTTAGGAGTATCAAATACTAATATTTGCATAAGAGCATCCACTGCCATAAGTTATTGTTCCTCAAGCGGATCACCCAGATTTTTCAATGCCCCTTCTTCCTCTTGTTCATCTACTACCTGTAGAAATACAAGTAATCGAGCCATACAATTCTATTTAAGTAAACTGATATATGATCAAATAAACAAGGATATGGTTAAAAGACTACATGTTCCTCAAGCGGTGAGTCAAATATGTTTCTATATGCTGAATCCAATATTTCAGGGTCAGTTTGGTTGATTCCACCGTTATAATCTTCCATTTCCTTTGGATCATGTTGAATATCCATGTCAGGCTGCAATTTGACATCATTATCAAATCCATTAGAGCGCTGCATAAGAAGAATAAATAAAATATAACGTTATTGTATGACGAGTGTTATGTAATAATATCCATAGTCTCGTTATGTAATAATATTACCTTTTCTTCATTTGCATTGTCAGGTTCAAAAGAGGGTTGCATAAAGATAAATAATGATGGATTATGCATAAAGATAAATAATGAAGGAAACAAAATTAAAGAACTTACTAATATTACATTTTCTTCATTTGCAGTGGGCTCCACAGTCTCGTTAAAGTTGTTCTCGACCTTTGCACTAGTGGGCTCCATAGTCTCGTTACGAGAGGGCTGCATAAAATGGTGCTAATCTTAGCCATGTTGATAAGGAAACAAAATTCAAGAACTAACTAATATTACTTTCTTGATTTGCAACCTTCTCTTGTAATAATACGCCATGTTGATAAGGAAACAAAATTCAAGAACTTACTAATATTACCTTTTTGATTGCAGATTAACGACCTTTGGATCATGATCGATGCACTAGAAGGCTAAATGTCACGCTAGCTAAAGCCCACCTCTGGTTATCATGATCCATACCATCTTAGGACTTAGTCTTAATGACGCATGTTGTTAAGTGTTAGCGCCTCCCAAAGTATGCTTCAAAGTATGCTTCAATATAGAGGTTCAATCTTATAGGTATTTTGAGATCTACTAGAGGCCTTAAAAATAATCGGTAACAAGATGGCCTACAATACCAATATATATATATATATATATATATATATATATATATATATATATATATATATAGTTATAATGTTCATATATATATATATAGTATAATCTTATTTAAACATTCAATGTAAACATTAAAATTTTGTTTATAAACAACAAACCTTTGAGTCTTGATCAACTTCAATAGGATTATCAAATACACTCGATGTCTGCATAAAAGATGTAACCTTGGGAGGTTTCACATATTTCTCAAGTGCACTTAAACGACTGCCAAATTCACGCTCAATATCCTCAACCTTCTGTGCAAGCGCTGGGTCATCTAATCCTTCATAACTCTGCACCTCAGTACGCACGTGTACCTCATGGTGAACCTCCGTGTGAACATGTGTACGAGAAATAACCTTCGTTTTAACCCCAACCTTCCTCTTTTTAAAAGGTCTATGAGATGCAGCTTCTATGGAGCCATTCTTGAAATAGTCTAAACTACATGTCCACCATGATGTATTCATCTCCTTTTCAGTGGGGACAAGTGAATTAATTGGGTCTCTAGAATAAAAAAGACTCTCACAATCACCTTTTAGAAATGTTATTCCATCACTCCATGAAACACAACGGGGTATAACATCATCTTCTTTGTGCCACCAATTTGTAGCATTCGAAAATACTTCCAATAACCAAATCTGTAAAGGTTTTAAAACCATTAATGTTAAATAACTAAACTAACTTACTAGCTAAATAATATCAGTTAATTATAAAATGTGTAAAGGTTACGTTAATATAAAAGAGGTCTATTAGGTTAACCAAATCTGTAAAGGTCTGTTTCATATTGTTCGCCCAAGAAGATCATAAAAATACATCAGTTAATATAAAAGTTCAGTAAAGGTTCTCTACTTTGCAGCTGAAGTTATGGGCCCAAAAGCCAACAAAAGGGTTCGATCTCCATGCATTTCGGTGATGTTTAGAAACGCTTATATGAGCTTTTCTAAAACATATCTTCCCCATAATATCTCATATCTAAAAGCCAATAAAATATGTTTAAGCAACAAGAATCATATACTGAACATGAGTCTAAATAGAACCTTAGCCCTGACCAAATTATGGAGATTTCTTTTAGTTCTTTGTTATTGTGGATTGTAGCATAATGGCCAACATCCCATCAGATTTTCTATGCCAACGTAACAAAGATATATGATTTCTGCTACAAGTTTGAGCTTAATATGAACATGTTGTGTTTCAACAACTATTAGTTAAGCATTTTCATTCATATCACCATGTTTACAGTCTATTAACATATTTCATCGGTTTCTAATCTAACAGTTTCAGATGAGAAAACATCCCAAATCTATCTACTTCAAAAGTCAGTCATAATTACGTCACTGCATTATGTTATTATATTGATATAAATGTCACAATAAATGAGGGATTCTATTGCATATGACCACATATTCTGATAAAAATTCAGTTGCACTCAAAAGTTGATTAAAACCACACTTATCCATGCAGCGGCAATCAAAAGTAGATTTGGGGAGTCAAACATAGCATTTAGAGTGTTGAAATCTGATATCAAACCAAAGTATTGTGATCATACTGCATTGTCACACAGCCAATGTAAACAATCTACACTGCCTATTTAATTGGAATACCAATTTACGAAAACTATCACTTTTTAACAAAATAAGTGCAATGACTTGGTACAATTCTCAAAGAAACAATACCTTCGCCCAAGAAACAAAACATATTAGATAAGCATATATGCAATTAACCTAGAGAGGTCTGTTTCATAGTGTTCGCCCAAGAAGAACTATATTGCGTTAGCTCGTGAGGCGACTTTGTTAGACAAATGGCACAAACATATATAACTAGTAACTAGAATTAACTCACACAAAAAACAGGCAATACATGTAACCAGAAACCAACCCGTTCCTTATAACAATGACAAAAATGAAAGCTTGCTAACCTTAAAGACGAAAACAAATCCGTTCAAAGAATATTGAGGCTTGTATTTTTTTCCGAGGGTTGCAATTTTTTTCAAAATATCCTTATGGTGTGTTGAATCAACATTATACACCCCAAGGTGAAGCTCGTACCAAATATATTGTCCCCAAGGGAAAGCATCAAAAGCAGAAAAATCATCCACTAATGCCACAATCTCGTCTGGTATAACGTGCCTAAGCTCGTTACCCATGAATACACACTCTAAAGCCAGCAAAAGACAAACACGGACTGAATCATCATCATATAGCTTTTTAAAATCATGTTCCGTTTCACGAAGTCCTTTAAAATTTTCACCCTTTAATCTAGGTAGAGTGGGAAATACACGGTTATGAAAATTTGAAACACTGTTACTTAAATGCTTTAAAGAAGGATTTTCAAATTTGAAACCAGTTAACAAACAAAATTCCCTCCTACCAAACTCTAACGTATTGTGACCAATATCGAAAAAAAGGCATATCAGTACTAGCGTCTTTGATAATCCTTTGGTGTTGAAGCAAAAAGTTCAGGACATGATTATCATGGTCCTCCGTTCTTATATCTAACCACAGACCAAAAACACTCCTTTTAAACTTGTTATACTGTTCCTTTTTAGCTGCCAACTTCTTTGCTATAGTTTTTAGAAGGTGTAGCTTAGTTCTCAAACTAACATTCGAATCATAAACCTAAGTTAACAAAAACAAATATTAAAAATAATACTAATTTATACATGATACTAACTACAGGATTATTGAGTCTTCATGGGTATATTGTGTTATTGGAATAAGAAATACATGATACTAACTACAGGATTAAACATTTATTACATCTAAAAGCCACAAAACAGATTTGGATTTTACAAGTGACCAACTTTTTCCACCAGAAAAAATAATATACCCAAGAGGACTCAAAAAATTAATGTGCAATCTGATCTGTAACAACCCCAAACCTAAAAATAATACATGATACTAACTACATGATTAAACATTTATTATATCTAAAAATACTACTTACATCAACGCGATGAAAGGGTGAATCCATTGGACATAAACAAAAATCCGATCTACTCAATCGTGTTAATAAGTGTTACTCAATCGGTGATAGTATATGTTTTGTGTTAGTGTTTGTGAATGAAATTTAATCGGATCAGATTGGGATAATAGTTCTTGAAGAACATGTATCGATTCATTTTAGATCCGATCGTTTTGTTTGATCGGGTTTTCGTGCATTTTGGAACAGTGATAGTTACTTTTGGTAAAAATATTTTTTGTACATTTTTTTTAATGTGTACTTTTTTCTTTCCCGAAGTATTTTTGCACGTAGATAAATGTAAGTCAAGTAAAAAGAAATTGAGTAGCCGTCGATTGTGCAATATAAATGGTTATTTTGATAAAAGTAAAAAAATGTACTTTCATTTCGACACCTAACAACTACTTAAAAAAAGGTTTCGGCCCCCGTACTTTTCTAAAAAAAAAAGAAATAAACAATTCCGGTAAAAGAAAAAAAATATAACTACTTCATAATTACGGTTAAGAAATCCATTTTGTTCCATCAACCGGATCTCTTGTCAGAATCAAATCACACTAGTACTAGAAGTAGAACAAGTAGATCTCCAGATAATGTTCAAATTCTTGAAAGACGTGGTAGCCGGATCTACTACCGGAGTAAAAGATCTGCCGTACAATATCGGGGAGCCTTACTCTTCTGCTTGGGGCTCTTGGACTCATTCCAAAGGCACTTCTAAGGTACTATTCCCTACTATTTAATTCATATCTTAGGGTTAGGGTTAGAGAATTTCCTTACCACTAGGTTTTACACACAAGTAGAATATTCCATCTAATTAGATAGGATTGTAATTCTAATGTAACTTAAAGAGTGTGATACGATGGAGGTTTTTCAGGCGATTGGTGCTAGAATCGATTAAGTTTGGTTAATTTATAGTGTTTTGTATCGTAAAGTTCATGGAGTCTTAAGATGTGCTAGGGATAGTGAATTATCTCAATCTCATAAATATATGGGTGTAAGGTATGTTTGGCGCAATGGGCTGGGGTTAGGGTTGAGGCTTATATTATAAGCCGAAAGCGAATTAGTTGGAACTATATATTTCCGGCTTTTGCGTGATAATCCATTATATTTTGAAGCGTATTTAAGTAATTTAACTAGCTATAAGCCCTCATAAGCCCCTTACAATGGGCTTGGGCTTATGGAGGCTTATGGCTTATATAAGCCTCCGTAAACCCGTGTGACAAACAAGACTTATTTTAATAATTTAAGCCCGATAAAAGCCTCTCCCAAACACAGCCGTAGTCTTTTCATTGCTATGAAGTGGAATATTTGATCGGATTGGTATCGGATCTGATTAAAGATTTGAAATTGAGTTCACGAGCAGTAAGTACTTGTATGTCACTTTGTTTACGACTCTATGCTTGTCCATGCGAATCAGCTCTAAACGATAAAGTCGTCATTTTGTTTCTAAAGGAGTCTAGTGATCACACGCTTACACTGCCTTTAATTGGTTAAATGAACTTAGCCTGTTATTGATTTATAACTAACCTTGTTTGCGTGTAAGAAGTGAAGTCTGTTTTTTGTTTATGCTACTAGACACCAAGTTCTGTTTCTGATATGTTTTCTCGATTGTGTTTGTCCCCTTTCTGGGTTTTTGATGGATGTTTCTTAGGAAGAAAAAGTATGTTATGTCTTCAGGTAAAATATATTTATAAGAACAATAGTACTTGGAGCATTACGTAGTGAGAGAAAAGAAGGTGCTTATCACCAAAGCAAAATAAAAAGCAACAGGATCCAGATGTAAGTAATAAATTATTGTGAAGCTTTATAGTAGATCAGTAAGGTGGACAAGGGAATTCTTTGTGCCATGTTTTTCAATCTATTTTTTCAGAAACTTCCATAATCACGGTCATGTCTGAGTCAATAGCTTCTTTCTACGTAAGGTATTTGTTTCATTGGCTTGAAATTTGCAAGTTCGCTTGCTTTAAACCCACACCATCTGCTTTGGAATATCATTCTATTTTTTCTGTCTGTGCGTAGTTGGTGACACTTGCCTTCAATCCGTAAGGGTTTATAAAACTTAAGGTAATCATTGCAGTCACTGTACAGTGCAATGAACTGAGATCTGAAACGGCATGTATGGTACTAAAATGATCGATCTCCATGAATAGTGTCAAAAAAATTCTGCAGTTAGTGAACGACTACGATTGTTGGTTGTGCCACACAGTCCACACTGGTAGTCATTTGTTAGTTGTAATCTGAGGGGACATCTGCCTTTGGGTGGCTCTAGTGATCTGTTGCCATGGATATTACTTCCTGCAAATTCATTGTATTTTAATAATTCTTAAATGCCTTATGTGTGGGAGGGATACTTTCAAGTACTTTATTTGTATTATTTCTGTTGATGGAATCGATTGGTTGGTAACTTTGATTTATTTATTTATTATTATTATTTTTTTCCAGGTGGATGGATCCCCCGTGTCGATATTTTCACTCACAGGAAGTAATGCTGGTGATGGACGTTTAGCTGCCGGGCGCAATGGTGTCAAACGGCTTCGAACAGTGAGTTACTCAACAAGAGCAAAATTAATGGGCTTTTCATGATGGTTCATCCATTCGACCATGATATTTGTTCACAGTATCATTTTCCATATGTGTATATATCAATATATACTAAATTAGGTCTATGTTGCATGAACTGCTTGACTATGTCTTTTTGCTATTCTTAAGCAATGCAATATGCAGTTTTATGCTGGTTTCAGATGCCTAATGTCTATTAGACTACCGGAGTTCTATTAATATTCTAGAGTTTAATTAATATTCTAGTATAGTATTATTCATGTAAGTTCATTATTGTTTGTGATTAGTTCTTGGTGCTGGTAACCGGAAAGATTACTATTTAACTTGGAAAGAAAAATGATAACTTGTAAATTATGGGTGAGCTTCTTTTTATCATGTATTTACTGCAAGTCAAATAAATCTATAATTTATATATTTCAGGTCAGGCATCCAAACATTTTGTCATTTCTTCATAGTACCGAGGCTGAAATAAATGATGGCTCATCTACAAAGGTCACTATATATATTGTCACTGAACCTGTTGTGCCACTCGCCGAAAAAATCAAGGAATTAGGATTACAAGGTACAAAAAGGTACATAGGCTCATTTCTCGTGGATCTTATCGTCCTTTTGTTTTGTTCCCAAGTCATTGAACCAGTATACTCCTAACCGAGTCCTTCTATAAATCTGTCTACTAGTTTGAAATAATATGAATTTTATGTTTTTCCCTAATAAAGTGTTCTTATAAATTAGTTTTGGGACACTATCTTAATTATTCTATATCGATTTTTTTATCATAACTATATTCATCTTATGTGGTCACCATGATGTCAAGTGACCTATTCTCTCTTCAAGCTCTTATTCTGCTTGTTTCCTTTAGAATAATCATGTTGCTGAAATGACAAAAAGAACATTCCAATCTCTGGTCCATTCTATTGTTGTGTGTTATGCAATTTTTCAATTTATTTGTTCATAATAGTTGCTGCTTTCTGGCAACAGGGACGAATATTATGCCTGGGGTCTGCAGCGTATAGCAAAAGCCGTGAGCTTCCTCAATAACGATTGCAAACTTGTGAGTAGTCATTTGAACTGTAAAACATGCCTCATTATGACTTTATGACATGCTTGTAGCCTATAGTATGAATTAATGTTCACTGTTTAGTTTAGTTTGCGAAAATCAGGATCTTTTTTTGACTGGATAGACATGAGCTTCTCTTGTTTCTGTTAACTGGCCATTAGATTTGATTTCGTTGGTACTGCTGATCTTATTTGAGGGAAGTTGATACTTCAGGATGTCAATTTGAGAATAAACTAGTAAAGGATACTCCCTAGTATAGGCTACAACAAAAAATAAAATAAAATGAGTGACTAGGTGCTCCCAAGCTCACTTAGAAGTATTAAGAAAAGCATATGACAAATGTAGCATTAGCATTCTGTAATTCTTTGGATAATAATCAGTATTTAGGGATTCTGCAAGTGATTTGTGGTCAATTCATATAGCCAGTTTTATGTATATCTTATTTATATCTGATATATTATATGTGTACGATGTCATTCATAGAGTAGAGACTGTAAATGAAAGGACGGGCTAGGTTACCTGACTCAACTATTGTGCCTACGATATGATACCTGAGTGTTCAGAATTTTAAATACACCGCTTAAGACTGTCAAATCAGCAGTTCAGATGTCACTTCGGGTGAAAAGATAAGACTCAAAATTGCTTAGACACTAATTATAGTGTATAGTTCCAGTTCATGGAGTAGTACGAACATGGCACTTGATATGTATATAATTATATATTGTCATTCTCAAGTCTTAATCATCGATTGACCAAAATCTCTTTGATACCGTGAGCGTTTAGAATATTAAATCCGCTAGTTAAAATGTAAGACCAGCGGTTTAGATGCTACTTCGGGTGAAAATATATGACTCAAAATTGGTTAGACCCAGATTAGGGCATGCGAAAACCAGCTCAGTTCATGTATCATACAAATGCGACACTAGATATGTATATATAGTCATTCTCAAGTCTTAGCCAGGTTTGACCAATAACATTTCTTCCATGAAACGATTAAAAGGAAATCAATGTTTGTTGTTTGGGTGAGAAATTGTGCTCCATAGGCCAAGACTCATGCTGCTTTTTACTGTAGCAAGTGTCTATTTTTGGGTTATATTCTGTCAGTGGATTCACAACTTAACTTCTTATAAGATATGTAGACATGAAAATGTTTATTTGAAGTAGACTCCTTAGAGATACTAATCTCTTATTTTATTATTATTAACTTTTTTGGGTAAAGACTAATCTCTTATTTTACCTAGTGAAGTAAAGTTGTTGATGAACATATACTTAAAGTTGCATTTGTCAGAGGTTATGTTATGCAATGTATCCATCGTCATGTGTGTATTACAATATAGGCTGTTAACAGGTCGTTTGTAAGCAATTTAATATCCTTGAGAGCTGACATCTGACCTTTTGTACAGGTTCATGGTAATGTTTGTTTGGACAGTGTGGTTGTTACTCAAACCTTAGACTGGAAATTGCATGGTTTCGATGTTCTTTCTGAGTTTGATGGGAACAATGAAGCATCTGCAGGACCAATGCTGGTATCATGACTTTTCATATAAATTTACTTTCCACCTCCATTTAATGTTGCTTTATCATGTGGAATGGTAAATGATTGACAATGTGTAGTATCAAGGGGAGAAAATTAAATGTTTGATATAATGCCCATTGTACCGCGCAAAGCGGCGACGTCAAATATTTTTTTAACTTATAATGATTTGTAGTCCTTAACAATGATTTTCGATTTTCGATTTTGATAGCTTGGAGAGGTAGAGTGTGTGTTGTGTCTAGGTTGGTGTAAAATATGTGTAGAAGAGAGGGAAGAAAATTTGAGTTTTCTCAAAGTGTGATTTTGTTGGTGTGTGTGTATTGTGTGGCGTGTGTTATTTCAATATTGGCCATTCAGCTTTCAGCAAAATGAATGGTCAAGATTCCACAAGGGTTTTAGCTTAAAGTCAATTATTCAAGTATTGTAAATGCTTATATATGGCTATAGATATAGATATGGGCTCAATATTCAGCGCAGATAAACCTAATAAAATCCAGTTAAACCCCTTTAAGCTAATTCTACTCGTTACACTCTATCGGAGAATATAGAATGTCCATTTTCCAGCTTGGCAAGCAATACTGAAAACTTTTAAACATGAAAATACTGAGAAAACTTAACATGTATACTAATATTCGGGGTTTTGCGAGGACTATCGCTTAGGTACGTGCCCTAGTAAATAATAATATAAATGCGGTTGTGGGCGCAAACATAAACATAAATAAACCTGAACCTTAATTCTATCCTAATTCTGATAAATACATCTATGTAAGTTTGTCGGTTTTTCGAGCTCCTTGCTGTTTGCGACTCAGAATCTTAGAAATTTTTACATAAATGGTTTTGATGTCTTGAACTCTTTTGTTGGTCCAGCAATATGATTGGCTTGTTGGCTCACAATACAAACCCGTGGAGTTGGCAAAATCAGACTGGGCATCTATCAGAAAATCTCCACCATGGGCCATTGATTCTTGGGGTTTAGGCTGTCTCATCTATGAGATATTTTCGGGTTTGAAATTGAGCAAGACGGAGGAGCTGCGCAACACAGCATCATTACCAAAGGTCAGCATGCCATTATGGTTAGTGAGGCGGTAACTTCTTGATGCCCCTCAGAGTCCTAATTCTTTTTCTTTCTAATTCTCTGAACTAATTTTCTGATTTGAGCTTGGAGGGTGTCTGCTGCTCAACCATGTTTTTTTGGCGGCTCTTAAAGTTTGCCACATTAAGACATTCATTTGTTCTCGTTTCTTTCTTTTGTAGTCTCTACTTCCAGACTATCAGCGCCTCTTGAATTCGACACCTTCTCGCAGGTTGAATTCATCAAAGCTTGTGGAGAACTGTGGTTTGTTCCTATACACAATCTGGGTTTTAAATTTATGAACAACTCCTTGCTTGTGTCTATACAATTAAAATTTTATATTTCCTTATTTTTTTTCCATCTTTGACATGGTTACTTTAGAAGATTACGCAACTGTTTTTATCTGTTTGGTCTGTGATAGAAGTTTAAACTTGTATCGCAGAATATTTTCAGAACAAGTTGGTGGATACTATTCATTTTATGGAAATACTAAATTTGAAGGACAGTGTTGAGAAGGATACATTTTTTCGTAAGCTTCCAACTCTAGCAGAGCAGTTACCTCGTGAAATTGTCTTGAAGAAGGTATTGTATTTATCTATGCGTCACATTTTATCAGTATTAAAGATCAAATCTTTTATGCAGTATGTATCTGTATTTGCAGTTACTTCCTTTGCTTGCTTCTGCCTTAGAATTTGGTTCAGCTGCTGCACCTGCTTTGACTCCATTATTGAAAATTGGTGCGTGGCTTTCACCAGAAGAGTTCAACATAAAGGTCATACCCATCTGTTATATGTCTCATTATTTGCTGTGTTTTAGCTATCTTGTAATTAGTTTGCTTACTTTCGTATTTGCTGATGTTTGTACTCAATGTAGGTCCTACCAACATTAGTGAAACTCTTTGCCTCCAATGACCGAGCTATTAGAGTTGGTCTTTTGCAGCATATTGATCAATTTGGGGAGTCCTTAAGTGCCCAAGTGGTTGATGAACAAGTAAGAATCAAGTAGTAGCAACTAGGGGTGGCAATTATGACCCGTTTACTTATAAACGGGTCGATTTCTGTGTGTTATCTCAAACGGGTAGCTAATTTTTTTAATTTTAGAAGGGAATGAGTTGAATGGCTTGAACAAGTGAATGGGTCAAACATATTGAAAGTCCCCGGAAGTCTATTCCGAAATATGTACCTCCTAAATCATCACATTAATTATTTATAGTAAGTTTAACAACATGGGCACGGGTCAACCTGACCTGGTCCGGCCCACACTAAATATGACTTTTAATGACGGGAACCTGTTTTTTTTTTTTTTTTTTTTTTTACCAGTAATCAACCTGCCAGCCCCGCCCATCTTGCCACCTTTATTGAGAAGTCCCTTTACTTTGCAAGCTGATTTGTGTCGTTCTATATTCTTCATATTGAGAATGCGTGGCATTGCTTTTGACCAGGTTTACCCACATATCGCCACTGGATTTTCAGACACATCTGCCTTTCTGCGTGAACTAACACTCAAGTCCATGCTTGTTCTTGCTCCAAAGGTATGTTCATCTTCCACCTTCTCTGCATCTCTTTTCCGTGTGACACTGTGACATGTGTAATGTTTTGTGGTATCTAAAATAACATGAAAGTTTGTCATATAAATCTATAATTTATATATTTCAACTTTATGGATACACGTCATAGAACATAGATGATTTCTTGTTAATTTCTATTTTATGACAGCATGTATTTTCTCCCCAGAGATTTCCATGTTATTTCATTCCATAATCTTTCTGCCGTTCTAATAACATAAGAGCATCTTGACACAATATTGAGGTTTGGTTTTCCTTGTACATATATCACCATATCATGTATGCATGTTATCCATGTGGGCTTGTATTTATTTTCAGTTTTTTAGTCCACCTCAAATCTATATAGACATATAAGAAAAGGATAACAGTCTTATTCAGACAGATGGTATAGAGACATTTGAATTAGGGTTTGATTGCATGAAGTTAACGTGCTGTCTAATAATTTACTCATCTATTGGAAAGAAATGATATTTCTATCACCGTTGTAGCTTGGAGTATATATCTGGCTATCCGCGTATCTCTTTATCAGTGAATTATTATTTGGCATACTGTGTAGTTTGTGGGTTAAAGATGCTGTATGACATTGTCTTAATTATTCTATTTACTTAACATGCAGTTATCTCAGCGCACCTTATCCGGCTCACTCTTAAAGTATCTTTCAAAGCTCCAGGTAATCTTTTCATCACCCATCTCACAGTTACTCTTTTCTTATTCCATATCATACAGACTCCCCTCTGATGCTGATAGTTTCCCATCAAATTGTACTGTTAATGCTTTTTAACATTCTCGCTTATCTTCATTACTGATGCAGGTGGATGAAGAACCAGCAATCAGAACAAATACCACAATACTACTTGGGAATTTGGCTAGTCACCTTAATGAAGGGGTTAGTAAAGTTTCTCATATATATACCCATAGAGTATAGAAAGCAAGTTTTTATTTTAAGAATACATATATAGATAACTGAAACTGATGCATACATTTGGTATGTTGCAGACACGCAAGAGAGTTTTGATTAATGCGTTCACTGCTCGTGCTTTGCGGGATACATTTTCTCCTGCTCGAGGAGCAGGTATTCATTTTCTGAATATCCTTACACTAGTTAACATGTATGATGCGTTTAAAACTTTCTCATTTTACCTCAAGTTTGATAAGTTAGCATATGTTTGTTGTTGGCAGGTATAATGGCTCTATGTGCGACTAGTTCTTATTATGATGCCCAAGAGATTGCCGTTCGTATTTTGCCAAATGTTGTTGTGCTTACTATAGATCCTGACAGGTTATTATTCTTCAGCTAGCAACATGACAGTATGTATGATTAATCGTGATGTAATCTTATAAAAAAGTGGTTGATAATAAGGGATAATTGTCTGACAATGTATCCAACTTGACACTTACTCTAACTATTTTTTTTTTACAAACTTTAAAATTTCTTCTATTGTGTGTATCCTTATGGGTAAACTTTGATATATTTGAATGGATAATCATTTGAAAGGTATCGAACTTTCCCTTCAGATGATTAGGAAAAACAAAAAGTTCGTATATCAAATATATAGGGAAAAAAAACTAGTTATCCCTTGATAATAATCCAAAAAATACTTAAGGTTGATATGTTTGCTTGTTAAGGGTGTTTGTGTTTTTGTTGTTTTCAAATTTCAAATTATAAGTGTTTTCTGCTATCTTGGTTTCAAGATAATTATTAATTTAAGACTTTAAGTTTTATGATTGAACTAGTTTGAGATTAGCTTAGATCAGGTCACTACGAATTATATAGGTTTGATGATCATTAATAACTAGATAGGTTTTGGGGTTCTGTTTCTATTGCTTATATATTCACTTGTTTTGATCATGGCATGATGTCTACAATTCATCGACGTGTGTAATCTGTATGATAATTTCTTCCTTCAGGATATAATCAGCTATAGTATTATGTTTCTTCACCCTAGTCTGAGCCATCACCTTACCTAGTTGCATGTTGTCCTTCTGTTCATGATGGTGTTGATTTATGTTCTGACTAGTAATCATGATGTATGCCTTCATGTGCTGCAGTGATGTACGATCAAAGGCTTTTGAAGCAGTTGAGCAGTTTTTGCAGATAGTGAAGCAGTACCATGAAAAGGTAAGTGTGTTTCTTTTTCTGCTTTCTTGATGCTTTAATGGGATTTGCTCCTCAATTGACTTGGTCCTTTTCCTGGAAAGTCGAAGCTGGTCATATATAACTTTGCCGAGAAACACTTTTAATTATATTTTGCTATATGATATTTGACCACATGGCCAAAATATCAGCTAACTAGTTAAATTTATATAATTAGTATTCTTTAAGATTGGTTTCAGAAGAGTGGATTCAAGCAAGACTCGCATTTCCTAAAATGTCACACCCATGTGCTTAGTTATCACATCATTGAAATACCATTTCTATTAGTAATGTACTTTGCCTGTAAATTAGAAGATTGCTAATCTCTGCAACGATATATATGCTTTTTAGAGTAACATAAACCATTGAAAAATGTTTCCAACCCTGAATGCTGATAGAGCTTTTTGATAAACTCAAGAGTATACTGTAATATAATTAACAGCGGAGTCCTTTGATACATTTTTTTGTAGACAAATGTTGGAGATAATGCTGACGCTACAAGCTCAGGAATTGCATCACTTCCAGGCAATGCAAGTATACTAGGGTATGACTATATGGTTCCTATGTTTAAGATGTCATGTAACTTGTACCATTCAGTTCCTACAATTTGATAGAGTACATTGTTTTTTTTTTGGACAAAAGCAATTATAATGGTGGAAATTGCGACCCATTTGTTGATGAATGGGTTGATTTGGGTTACTTTTTCACTAAATGAAATATTAGCTAAATTCAAAATGGGTCAAACAAGTCAAAAGTTTCTGAAACTGTATTTTAGTGCTCACGGCCTTTTATATATTGTAGAAAATGGTTGATTATGATTAATGCAGCTTTTGTGAACTAACTTGAGAACACTAATTTCATGTGAACTGTATTTTTATGCTTACAACCTTTTATTCTGACCCGACCCTTACTAAATTACCTATTACCCACAAGTTCATTTTGCCAATTCTAAGCAAATGCAAGGAAACATGTCATACTGTCATGCAATATTGATGTATCAAAAGTTTCTGCTTGACTTGAGAGAATTTAGTTCATTTCCATTCCTGACACGAATTTTTAAAATCTTGGTTATGATGCAGATGGGCCATGAGCTCTTTATCTATCAAAGGAAAACCTTCTGAACATACTCCACATTTGTCTGCAAGTTCCAGTGCACCAAATATATCTTCTGTTTCCACTGCCAGCTCAGGTAGAAATGTAGAATCTTACATGATTTTTCTTTAATTCGTATTTTTGTTGATTGCAAGCAATGGGTAGTTACGTTTGCTAGAAACTAATGGATAATGTAGAGGTAGCCAGATGTGGGCTCCGGTGGGCTGGGTAATGGGTGTATATGGGTTCGGGCTATATCTTCTAGTACGATGAAACAGGTCAGGTTGGGTTGACCCACTGATACTTTTATATCCATTTGTTTCTTTCAAAATTAAGTCTGTGATTACAAGAACAGTATTTTTACTATCTAAATCTTCGAATACAATAATTTAGGAAGTTGAATGCTTAAAAATAGACTCTGGATGATTTTCAAATATATTGGACTGTTACCCTTTTAGCCAACTTTGGTTATTTGACCCAGATAACCTGTTTGAGATAAACACAACCCAATTCGACCCATTTTCTAAGTAAATGAGTCAAAATTGCCACCTTATTAATCATGGTTTAAAGTCTGTTGACTGTTAGCATGAACCCTGAAAGATACAACTGCCCTTTTTGCTACTACATAGGATAGATTGGAGGCCCAAGCATCTTCCAATGCTAAATAATAAGTTGATACTTGGGTTAATTTGTTAATGTGTTATAGGAGTGCCAGATGTCCAAAGTACACCAATGGTCCGTGCTAGTTCGACTGCTGACATAGTTGATCAACCTGCGCCTGAGTCACCTACTACCTCTACTGATGGATGGGGTGACCTTGATAATGGTATAATTGAAGATCAAGAGAGTGAGAAAGATGGTTGGGATGATATTACACCACTTGAAGACCTAAACCCATCCCCCGCTCTTGCAAGCATCCAAGCTGCTCAAAAGCGGCCTGTTGCACAAACCAAACCACAAGGTAATATACACTCCTCATTTCATTAGTGCTTTTTTGTGTGTATGCGTGATTGTGTGCGCGTGCGCCTGTGTGTGTGCATATTTTCTGATAGAAAAAAATGCAAGTATGCGTTTGCTTATGCCTGCAACTGCAATTCGATAAACAAAATTAGGTTTTGAGTTCAGGTGAAGCAACTATGTCCTTTATAACAAAATTTAGGTTTAATTTTACATTCAATAGATCTAATGGAGGACTAACGAAATTGAGCTGCCCAAACAAATCCGGCTTATTAGTCTTTACTAGAGGTGAAAAATGAGGGGTTGGGTCGGTTATAATTTGTCAGAACACGTGCTTTTCATAACTTTTTTGCGTAATTGCTAGTGTGAATTCTATAACTGTTATATATTTTTTGGACAAACAGTGTTATATATTTGCGTAAATGTGTGTACCACTGTTTAACTGTCCATAAAAACTACCAACTGTTTTTTGATTCCAAAAGTTATATTATATCAGTAGTAAATTATTTTAACAAAAAGGAATGGAAAAATCTTAGCTACTGGCCCTTTGCAGCCATAAAATAGCCAATTTTTTTAAGAAAAAGTCCACTTGTCTTTGTATGGGATAAAACTGCACGTGTTTGTATAAAACATTGACTCTATTTACCAAGACCACATATAGTTAACGATTACTTGATTATTTGTCAAGATGGCTGCGAAGCCCAGGAGAACAAAACCCAAATCAACCAGCCATAGTTGGTTAAAACTACCATCTCTAATTTTTTTCTTCAGCGAACCTCTAGTATTATGTGATCTCTCCATTTTCTCATAGTTGTCTTTGATTTTGTAGAATTTCAGACTTCTATTTTACAAAATTACAATAATGATATGTTTTTCTGAAATTTTTAAAAATCGATTATTTCGTGTTCCCATATACTAATTATTGTTCTTCCACAAAAGTTCTAAAATATATTCCCATCGGTTCTAAATTTGAAGATAATACGAGTGATACATTTGACCTTCATAGTCAAAGTATAACAAGTACTGAGTAATAAAGAAGTAGCTGGAGCATTTTTGGAGTCCTTTTAACTATTTTGAGTTTTTTACTAGTCAAGGTATAAATATTATCATGAATTAATGATTTACAATTTCTGATACAGCTTCAAATGTGAGAACGAAAACAACCCTTGCGAGCAAAAGTGAAGATGAAGAAGACGACTTGTGGGGTTCGATTTCTGCCCTTCCTCCAAAATCAGCAGCTTCAAAGCCTCGGAATGTGAAACAGAGTGCCACCACAATAGATAATGACGACCCTTGGGCCGCCATCGCAGCACCACCACCAACTACTAGGGTCAAACCTCTAGCCGCTGGACGGGGTAGAGGCTCTAAACCTTCTGCTGCACCAAAACTGGGTGCTCAGAGGATAAACCGAACATCGTCAGGTGGAGTTTGATATTTTTTAGAGGAATATGAAAAATAGGAAAAAGAGAAGAAATTTATACAAGGTGTGTACATTACTGTTATTATTAATTCTTTGAACTTGGTTTTGTTTTGAAATATAACTAGATTTTTTTAACTCAAGGAACTGCATTCCATGATGAATTGTATCTTACTTGGCCCAAAACACTCGGCTTGTAATACCATTTTTTGTATTAGATTACATGATCTTTTCTTCGTCAACATTCTTTTTGTTATAGTCCGAATAAAATAGGTATTTGCTCTCGCAACATTCTTAAACCCATACCCATGGTCGTTCCTTAGTGCAGACCAAATATGAAACATCGGATCTTGAGACTTAAATTCTTATAGGACCGTCGAGAGATAGTCTACTTGGTAAAATAACTTGGATACAATGTCGATAAATTGAGAGCCTTGTAATTATTATAGGCGCCGCTACGTCATCATGTAACTTATAACACGTTTATAAAATAAACACCCTTCCAGGCTGTAACTATTATTGGCGCTAGTGGGTTCTAGTTTTCTTTTTCTTTTTGATTTTCTTTTAAACAAACGCATTTCATTAAACTAGAAATAAAATTACAACACATAAAATAAAATACAAATTTCACTAAAAATAAAAATACAATACATAAAGAAATTACATTTCCTCTTGTTGTCGTTGCCAAAGATAATCCACAAGATCATGTCGAAAGTCGTTATGCACATATTTGTCACGTAGTTCATTTTGTTTCTTTCTGTGTGCACCTCTCTCGACTCATGTACGTTGCATATTGGCTAAGGGACTACAATATATCTCGTTAAATTCACTTATTTAGAATTTTTGATCTTTTAGTATCATGTTATGCAATATGATGCAACAATACATAATCTTACGTATTTTGCTCACATGGTAAAAACGTGCGGGTGGTATTATAATTCCCCAACGACCTTGAAGGACACCAAAAACCCATTCCATATATTTTCTTGCACTTTCTTGAGCCTTATTGAAATTTAAATCAACTTGGTTTTGTCTCGCCGTATATGATATGACAAAAGTAGTCCAAGTGGGATACATACTCAGCTTGGGAAAATATCTTTTGGTGTGTGTTTTACCATTCATCGTATACGGAACTTTGAGAGCGACATCATCAATGAGGTCGTCAAACAAATAATGATGTAGAACATTTAGGTGTTATTTGCACCTGCTATAAAAAAAATGCATGTCAAATCGAAAAATCTTGTGATGCAACTGCTTAGAGCATTCTTGTCGGATATATGTGAACCTCCCTTTTCAATTGCCTTGTAAGAAGTCGTACAATTCCTCCATTCTCAATGCATACAATCTATACTATCAAGCATACGCGGGAACCCATGATAATTTTTGTGTTTTTCATATATACTCAAAATATCATTGGGTGAGGGTTTTCTTAAATTCCTCCACGTATAAATCCCATATACATCTGGTAAAATTGTCCAAACTATTACGACTAAAATGTTCACCAATTTGTAAATATTCATCAAAAGAACCAGGTGATGTCCCGTACGCCAAGTGGCGTATAGCGGGCGTGCATTTCATTATAGGACTGATCCTCATTCTCTTAGCGGCATTATGCCGAGACCTATAAAATAATAGTGATCGGGAATAGGTTCAACGTTATAGTTAATTATACCTTCAACTATTGTTAAAGCATTTTGAATTCATTCAGAATTGTCGCCTAAAATTCCTTTCGGGGTATTTTGGGTTGTCGCTAAAATAATTTTCCATGAGACGTCTTTAGGCGCCTTTATAGTCTCTTGGTACGGATATCTGAGTGCTTGAACTATGGCTTCATTGTCATCAAAGGCTAGATATTGTTCATGATAATCATATAAACGTAACAACTTTTCGGCTTGATCTTCGTCGGAATAACTCATGTTGCAAGTGTATGAAATGAGAAGAAAATTTAGTGTTTGAGGTTGTTTGTATTTTGGTATTAAGTAAGATGGAGTGTTGTATAATCAAAGTGGGTATTATTGGAAAAAAGGGGCATTTTTTTACCGTTTCCTTATTTTAGCCATTGCCAAACGTTTAAATTCAATTAAAAAATCGCTGCCCGGTTGGCAATGGCACCCATAACGCTGCTATACCGCCCATGGCGGTGCAATATGGTGGCGCCATAGGTGACAAATTTTGCCTATGACATGTTATTTGGTTATTTGATCGTTGCACCGTGCACTCTAAAGACGTATGTAGCCTTCATTTTAGAAAAAGGTTTGAGAAACAATAACGTTGATGGGCCCGTAGCAAATTAATTTGCATATTCAATATGTCCCCTTACAAAAAAATGGATTTTTAAATCTTGATCATTATCATAAATTGCATTCATTGAAAGTCTGAAATCAATTTGATGTTCTTGTTAAGCTCCATACTAGTACTTGCAATGCCACCAAGGATATGCAGAAAAATGTTAGAACTCATGCAGTTTCTATGGTACTCTATGATGTATATTTTCCAATTAGAAGTAATATGTTGAGTAGAGATCATCTACCCTGTGTGAAAACTGCATTTACAATCATTTCAAGGGAAGAGGCTCCCTAGAGTGTTGAATCTTCTAGTTACCAATAATACTCAACACGATTATGATATGAATACAACAGATAACTACATGAATATTCAAGTAGCATATAACTGAAAAACTTTGATACTAGCTTTCGCATTGCAAATAGTGTTGTGGTTATTCTCATGTAACCTCTATCGTATTCTAGTGAATGCAATACAGAATCTACTAAATCTCGGTTGATACTTAAATCGGGTTAAGGTAGGCCTAAAAATCAAACTAAAAAAGAGATGAAGCAGCATGTCAATTCCAAATGTTTAGTGAAGAGAGCGAAAAATGATTACGACACATGCCACGTGAGGATTATGTTGATTATTATGTCCATATATGTATAAGAATCTTAAAATATAGTTTCAATTGCGTGAGGAACCAAGGTTGCTAAACCATAAATTGTTCAAGTGTTTTCCTTACTATTAGGTAAATTAAAACATGATGTTAATTTGATTAAGTGTATGTGTGGGCTGATACATGGAGGCACACTATATGTGTATGTAATGTATGAACAAAGACAAGTTATACATGAACTAAAAATCAAGATGTTTGTGATCTACCACATCGATGTATATCGGGTTACCCACTAATAAAAGTAGTAATATAGAATGAAAAAAAAAAAAAAAAAAAAAAAAAAAAAAAAAAGAGAGAATGCAACATAAGGTACATCTCAAATCTCAATGCTGGTGCTTCGCACCTCTTTCGTTTAGAATTAGAAGTCAATAGACCAAAATGGCTGTTTGAACATTTGTGCTCTTTCATAGACATAATCCATACAAAAATTTATATGTACAATTTTGTCAATAAAAGATGGGTTCTTAGAAGATTTTGTGTAGTTTTTCACAATCTTGATTTCTAAGCAATAATATTTGATGGTCTTAATATCTAATACCGTCTTTGTTGTTACCTTTCAGAGGGGAAGGGTGTCAAGTAGCAACTGGACATATCATCTGCTAACCGGGTGAAAGGAGAAGTATCTGCTCAGTGTATTTACACTTCTTCAACCTAAACAACAAAGCGTGATTTAGAACAACACGAGTTGGGAATCAATACCTCACAAAATGCACAAGTTCCCCAATTTACAACACTCGAAGGCTATGGTACCGTTTGTAACACCCATACCCAGAATAGGTGTCAAATGGAGATGGCAAAACATATGTTTTCATATCAAAATAGAACTTTTTGATATGAGTCAAAATAGGTAGCTTGACCCACGAGACACTCTGTCCAATTTTCATTTTATTTTTATAAAGGATTAAAAAGTTCAGTATTTATATAATAATCTGGATTTTTATTCAAATTCTTTGATTTAGACCACTTGAGGCTTTAAAAATACACTTTGGAAGACTCTTGACATGTTTGACTTGTTTGGCACAATTGACAGATGTCCTTTTTAGCTTGTTTTTATTTATTTACAGTGTTTGACCAGTTGGAGATCATTCAAAACCCAAATCAACCTTTTTATGATTAAACTGGTAAAAATGCCACAGCTAATTTTTTTATCTGGATTCATGAGGTTAGTCTATTACTATAGGTTTGAGTTGTTACCTATATGGCTTCGAACTTGGCAAATGGACGGAGCCCAAATGAGCCAAGGCAACTGAGGTAAAAGAAGAGCTGACAAGTAGCATTTATATTGTTCTAGTCGTGGTTGGATCTCTATCTTAGATTTTAAAAAAGTTTGTTGGCAACTGCATTTAAAGAGTTTATTTATACTTTTGCACTATCTGAGAGAAGCCTCAAGCATATGCAAGTCTATGTAACGAGCCAGGGATAAATGTTTTGACTAGCCAAGTCCTATTCTGAGCTTTTCAAGCTCGGCCGGACACAAGCCAAGCCCAAGACTATTCCTTTACTGAGCCAACAAGTGCAGGCTTGGCTTAGATCCAAGCACCCAGAAAAGCTACAAGTGTACATTAACATCAAGGGGGCAATTACACGAGTGGTGATAAATTGTACCTAATTAGTTATAGATGGGTAGATTTGGTAGTGTTTTGTATCAAATGGGTCCAATCACAAAATGTAGCTAAAAAGGAAACAAGTCTAGTGGATTTAACAGAACGTAAGTCATTTTTTATACATACAACTCCTAAATGGTTATATTTGTAATCATAGTCAATGTGTTCATCTTTTATTTTCTTAATCAATAAAGGACAACTGCAACCAGACGCGGCCTGTATTGTCCCATATTTCAAGATGACTTCTTTCAAATCAGTGTGTTGAACTTTGAGATTCCACAATGGAGAAATGCAAAAGTGTGTGATGAGTATTTGAATCATGGGCCACATTGTTGAACTATATGCAAGATGAATCCAAGACCAGATAGATCAATTAATAGAAGTAAATGGATACCTGAGGGAGATTCATTAACTCGTAAACAGCCTTTTGTGGGGTGAGCTCATTGTCAATAATCCGTGCCACTGCTGTAAGAACTGGCATTTTAACATTGTACTTTTGTGCCAATGCAATCACAGCTCCAGCAGTTGATACACCTTCTGCCACCTAATAATAACAGAAGAATTATATTAATATATGAAGTAGACCGAATTTAAGTAGTTAGACTAGAAGTGGCAATTATGATTCACTTATGACTGAGTCGATTTAGATTGTGTTTTATCTCAATTCTCAAATGCGTCAAATATTTTTTAGCTAAAACAGGAATGGCTTAAAAGTCGTCCAAAAGACTGGAATTAGTACATACAAGAACCTACTAAATCATTTAATCTAAAGATCTAAACTTATTTGGTTTAATATTGTCTTTGTGATTATGATTCTAACATTAATTAGTTATGAATTTCCTTACAGTTTGATTCTTTTTGTGGGTCAACCAACCCGATCCAGCCCATTTCAATGTATACTGAAAATGACATGTTTCAAGCCGAGCTAATTTTGACCCGTACACCATCTACCCGTCCTGCAAATTCTAGGTTATACTAGCAGATTTTGCATCAAGTGTTAGATAGGAACCTGGTTCATCGAACAGAGTATATCATCAAGTGTTTCTCCAGAGCCTAGACGAACTCCAACTGTCCTATTTCTCGAAAGGCTGACAAAGCATGTAAGCATTATGTCCCCTGTACCTGATAAGCCGGAGATTGTTGTTGACTTGGCACCCATCTTCATTAGATTTATAATGTAGAGCACTAATTAGAGTGGAGTAATAAAAGCTGAAATATATAGGGAAAAATCAACGACCATGAAGAACAGATCTCTATAGGTCCTATTCGTTTTGGTTGATAAACATTTTCATGTTAGTCTTGTTTTAATGGTGTAACAAACCAAGAACAAATGAAGATGTACTGGTAGAATCGAATTTTACATAATGCGGGGAAAAATGAGCATAGAGTCAATAGAAAAATGGCCCATTTCCCAACCTGCCAGATTTGACCATTTTGCCACCCCTACGAATGCCCAAACATTATCATAACATCAAAAATTGAATAGATGTACAGGGGTGAAACTTAAGCTAGAGTGTTAATGAAACAGGTTATGCTGGCTGTATATAGGCCATTACAAAAATATGTTTTCATGGACTAACAAATGCATGCATCATAGGCAAAGATTATCCACACCTTTGTTGATAACCATCGTATCTCAGAACAACCTTGTGCTACAAGGGCTGCCATTGAATTATTACCAAGATCCAAACCTTCCACAATCCCTGCTGCTATTGCAAGTACATTCTTCAGTGCACCAGCAATTTCCACTCCTGTAACATCACTGTACCATCAGGAGTTACAAACTGTGGATACACATTTTACGTCAAGTTTCAGTGACTAATAGATAACGGGGATGCAGAAACCACAAGAATTTTAGAAGCTATAAAGAGTCTCATTTACCTTGTTGTGCTAATTCTCAAGTTTCTAGAAGCTAGAAGTTGCTGAACTGCATTTGCCAACTTTTTGTCTTTTGATGCAACCACCATAGCTATCAAAACGCAAGCAAGATTAACCTTTCCATTATGTTACTCCCATTTATGTAGATGGAAAAGAGGCAAAAAGGTGATTATGGGACCGATATAAGCAAGAAAAGAAAAGATTACTCTGCAACTCACCTGTCGGCAACTTGTTCATCAACTCAAGTGCAAATGAAGGCCCAGAAAGTGCAACAAACGGTTGTCGAGAATTTTTTAATGTTTGTGGAATTATCTGAGACATCATTCTCAAGGTGTTTAGCTCCAATCCTTTACTAAGTGATATGAAAGGAAGTCCTGGCTCGACATAGTCAGCAACACCCTCAAGGAAGGAAGAACTGAACTGCAAGATAAATTAGATGAAGACATTTGCGAGTTGCGACTATTTCATTTTTGATGTAAAATGAAAGGATTGAGAGTTTTATTGTTCAACGACCTAGTCATCCAATACGAAAATGCAATATTCATGTAACTTGATATTAATGGAAACTGCTTAGACAAGTAGTTTCATAATATCCAATGGACAATATTTTGTAGAGAACAATGCATGCTTTCAAGTTCTTCAGATAACTAAAAGATGATAAATAGAGATCAAGCTGTTAGTGATGAATTGATAACCTGTACTGGTACAGCATGGAGGCAATAGTCTGCACCCGTGAAGGCAGTTTTTGCGTCTGTTGTTGCAATGACATTATCTGGTAGCTTGTGGTCTGGAAAATATTTACTACAAATGAAGAAATCAATGATTAAACTATATTGATACATTATATACTTAAACTAGAGCCCTTCATATTGTCAAATAGTTAGCAAGTAAAACGCCACAAAAAAGTTTATCTAGTAACGAGCATGCAATCAAATACGAATCTCACCCATTAAAGTGCTTCTCATTAATAGATTGACAAATTTGAGGATCACGTACAAGCATATTTACTTCCATTTGTGCCTTTCTACCTGCCACATGGGAAGCCATTGCCGTTCCAAAAGAACCACCGCCTAGAACTACCACCTAAAAGCCATTCAGAAAGTACTTTGCATATGAATATCAAAACCACTTCAACTAGTTATAAAATAATTTATTGAACATGGCGATGTGCTGATGAATATATAACCTTAATAGAGATCTTAACAAGTTATTCATGTCTTAAGACAGAGCACAAGTAAAAGGTAACTGTGGTATGCTTACCATTATACCATATCAAGAGATGCATGATAATAAAAATCAGGAACTAGAGAGAAGGCTCATGAGCTCGTGTTTAAGGTTAAACTGCCCAAAACATAGTCACAACAAATTAAACTTGAAATACACAATATCATAGAACCTCATACTAGTCGCAAGAAGAACCTATTCTTCAGCATCATGGAGACCTAGTTTTATAAGTTACAACTATAGTTTTAAATGACTTATAGGGTCAAAATGATTTAGCATTTGTTTATATAGTTCAATCAATAACGCTCTTGCTTCATTTGCTTAAATTATCTCTTTATCTTATAAAGCTATGGGGAAGGATTGTAGAACATAGTAGCAAATACTTCGTAACATTTCCATTAGAACATCACGAGACCATCTATTATAGGAAGTTAGGAACCATTAATGATTAAAATAGAAGCAAAAACAGCATTAAAAGAACAAGTAAACCACAATTCAATCCCAAAGTATGTCAATATATATGTAGTAATAAGCATCAATCTTAATAATTTATTAACAAAATCAAATACTGATAATCTCTTTTGTTGCCTTACTGAATCAAGCTTACTAACTTATACGTTAACTAGTTTCATTCTTAAGCACCATGACACGCCCAGAGTTACTAGGAAGTCCACCCACTTCTGCAACTCAGGGTTGCCGAGTATTCTCGAATCTGATAAAAATCTCATAACAGAGTATAGCCTAGATCAATATCAACTTAAAAACTGAGCTAAAGTCAAACAGTCAAACAACTAGTCAGGGTGACATAAACTCTTCTTCTTCCATCATAATCTTCGGATGTTAAGCACACAAATTGTAATTAGGACCATCCTATATCTACAATGAAGGATAATTAATGACGTTACACTTCAAAATTTCGGTTACTTTCATCGTGTAAGATCAAATTTTATCGGGTCAATTATTTTGAAACAATTTAATTATTTATTGTTACTTAGATCACATATAAAAAGGGCTTCTTTTCAGAATATTAACATAAAATTTTCTCCCAGATTAGGCTTCCATCTATCGTCTACTAAACCGTATAAAGTATGCTTCCTAGTTCCTACCTTGCCTTATATGTAATGCAGCATCTTACCAAGCCCGACCTACGTCAATGTATGTCTATGTCATTATTAACATGGAGGCAAATCCATGTATCCCTTATCGCTAGCACGCACACTAAGCATAAAATGATTCAGGATTAATCTATACTACTTATAAAGAGTGTATGCTCATTTATTTGGCGCTATACACCGCCGCTTTGCACGGGTATACGTGTAGTAATTGTAAAAGGAAGGAAAAGTAGAATAGTGTACTTTATTAGTACGTTGGAGAACATCAGTATTGGCCATCAAGCGCAAGGAACGTGACCAGCGCACAAGCTTCTCCCACGCAACTCTAACTATCTTCCGTCTGTCTCTTGTCGCACTTGCAACTTCCAGCGCCACCTCCTTCTCCGGCGGTGGTGGTGGATTGATTGCTGCAGTGCACACAGTGACTGAATTTTGAGTCGGTGAGTAATTAGTGTGAAGTAGGTTGAGTGTGTGTGGTTTTGGTGTTGGTGAGAAATTGTTGGTGAATTGAAATGCAGGTTCTAATAGAGATGATGATGAAGCCATTGTTGTTTTATGAAAGGAGCTTTTTGTTATCCCATTCGTTTTGAGTTGTTTTTCAGAAGCTTTTAATTTAAACCCCACGTTTCAAATGCTATTCTTTTTTCCCATTTATTTATTGGTCACTCTTTGGATTTTGTCTCTTTGGAGAAGCTCATCAATTGGGTTAATCGCTGAAAAGTGCAAGGGTGTAGAAAATTGATTTGAAAAAAATATAGAAAAGATTAAAGAGCTTCTTTTCAATTCTAGTTAAATAAAAAAAGTGAGATTTTGTTTTTTTAGAACAACCGCCTAGAACTACCACCTAAAAGCCATTCAGAAAGTACTTTGCGTATGAATATCAAAACCACTTCAACTAGTTATAAAATGAATTATTGAACATGGCAATGTGCTGATGAATATATAACCTTAATAGAGATCTTAACAAGTTATTCATGTCTTAAGACAGAGCACAAGTAAAAGGTAACTGTGGTATGCTTACCATTATACCATATCAAGAGATGCATGATAATAAAAATCAGGAACTAGAGAGAAGGCTCATGACTCATGAGCTCGTGTTCAAGGTTTAACTGCCCAAAACAGAGTCACAACAAATTAAACTTGAAATACACTATATCATAGAACCTCATACTAGTCGCAAGAAGAACCTATTCTTCAGCATCATGGAGACCTAGCTTTATAAGTTACAACTATATTTTTCGATGATTTTTAGGGTCAAAATGATTTAGCATTTGTTTATATAGTTCAATCGATAACGCTCTTGCTTCGTTTGCTTAAATTAGCTCTTTATCTTATAAAGCTATGGGGAAGGATTATAGAATATAGTAGCAAATACTTAGTAACATTTCCACTAGAACATCACGAGACCATCTATTATAGGAAGTTAGGAACCATTAATGATTATGATAGAAGCAAAAACAGCAAAAAAAGAACAAGTAAACCACAATTCAATCCCAAAGTATGTCTATATATATGTAGTAATAAGCATCGGTCTTAATAATTTATTAACAAAATCAAATACTGATAATCTCTTTTGTTGCCTTACTGAATCAAGCTTACTAACTTATACGTTTACTAGTTTCATTCTTAAGCACCATGACACGCCCAGAGTTACTAAGAAATCCACCCACTTCTGCAACTCAGGGTTGCCAAATATTCTCGAAAGTGATAAAAATCTCATAACAGAGTATAGCCTAGATCAATATGAACTAGAAAACTGAGATGAAGTCAAACAGTCAAACAACTAGTCAGGGTGACATAAACTCTTCTTCTTCCATCATAATCTTTGGATGTTAGGCACACAAGTTTTAATTAGGACCATCCTATATCTATAACGAAGGACAATTAATAAGTAATGACATTACACTTAAAATTTCAGGTACTTTCATCGTGTAAGATGAAAATTTATCGGGTCAATTATTTTGAAACAATTTAATTATTTATTGTTACTTAGATCACGTATAAAAAAGGCTTCTTTTCAGAATATTAACATAAAATTTTCTCCCAGATTAGGCTTCCATCTATCGTCTACTAAACCGTATAAAGTATGCTTCCTAGTCCCTACCATGCCTTATATGTAATGTAGCATCTTACCAAGCCCGGCCTACGTCAATATATGTCTATGTCATTATTAACATGGAGGCAAATCCATGTATCCCTTATCGCTAGCACGCACATTAAGCATATAATGATTCAGGATTAATCTATACTACTTATGTGTTTTTAAAAAAGCACGCTTTGCATCAAAAGTCGAACCAGAATTATAATATACTTTATTAGTACGTTGGAGAACATCAGTATTGGCCTTCAAGCGCAAGGAACGTGACCAGCGCACAAGCTTCTCCCACGCCACTCGAACTATCTTCCTTCTGTCTCTTGTCGCACTTGCAGCTTCCAGCGCCACCTCCTTATCCGGCGGTGGGGGTGGCGGTGGATTGATTGCTGCGGTGCACACAGTGAGTGATTTTTGTGTTGGTGAGTAACTGGTGTGAAGTAATTTGAGTGTGTGTGGTTTTGGTGTTGGTGAGAAATTGTTGGTGAATTGAAATGCAGGTGATGATGATGAAGAAGCCATTGTTGTTTTATGAAAGGAGCTTTTTGTTATCCCATTCGTTTTGAGTTGTTTTTCAGAAGCTTTTAATTTCAAATGCTATTCTTTTTTCCCATTTATTTATTGGTCACTCTTTGGATTTTGTCTCTTTTGGATAAGCCCATCAATTGGGTTAATCGCTGAAAAGTGCAAGGGAGTGTAGAAAATTTATTTGAAAAAAATATAAGAAAGGTTAAAGAGCTTCTTTTCAATTCTAGTTAAATAAAAATAAGTGAGATTTTGTTTTTTTATAAAAAGTCCTAGTAAAATCATGATTAAACGGGTTTTTAATATTTTTTAGTTTTTTATAAAAAGATCTTCACTAACTAAACACACCCTTAATCTTTCTTGATGAAGTCCTTTTATCATTAGGCAAAAGTTGTAACATAGAATTTTTTTTTTTTTTTATTATTATTAATTTTGTTTACAGAGATTATAAAATGCCCAATCTTTTTATTAAATTATTTATTTTAATTGAAGTGCCGTTTTCCCGTGGAATGAAACTAATTCTTATGTTATAAGTATGTTGTATAATACCTCCATCTTCAGTTACAATCCCAAACATGTTATCGTCTCCGAACATGTAGCAATGTTGTTTACATGTTTTGCCATTCAATCTCTACATTGTTATTATATGCAACTCACAATATAATAGCATTCTAAGGCGGTGTTTCTTTTCATTTAATGAGTGGGCCAAAACCTTTGTTTCATCTTAATGGGGAGATCTACAAAAATATCTCTCTCTCAATTAAGTGACTAATCTAGTAATATCTCAAAACCACTTAATTTAGTAAACAACCTCAAAGTCTTAATGCAACATATTATGTTATTGGCTAGTGGTAAGATAAATAATATGGAAATCCGCTCAATGAAAAACTACTTCAAGAACCGAGTGTTAGATGAACTCTGTGTTTAAAACATTTTTGAGGAAATTTACATGATATTCTTTAATGATGTCCTAGTGTATAGTCCTTTTATGTTTGACACATTGAGCACCTTAGAATGGTTCTACAACTAATGAGGAACAATACTTTGTTTGTAAAGAAAACTAAGTATGTGTTTAGGACAGCACAAGTTGAGTACTTAGGGATGTTATTTTAGGAAAAGGAGTGACCACTGATTCTAGTAAGACCCAAGCAATGAAAGAATGGCCATGTACCTACTAATTTGAGGCAGCTCAGGGGATTTTTGGGGTTAACTAGATATTATAGAAGATTTATTAAAGGCTATGCAAATATCAGTCAACCCTTAACTGCCCTTTTGAAGAAGAATGCATTTCAAAAGTGGAATCCTCAAGCTCAATTGGCCTTTGAAAGATTACAAGAAGCTATGGTGGCAGTCCCTTGTGTTAGCATTGCCAAATTTCAATGAAGAGTTCATTACTGAAATTATTGCTTCCAGTTTTTGCATAGGTTCTGTACTGCAACAAAATGGCCACCCTATAGCCTATTTTAGTAAAACTTTAGCTCCCATACACCAGTATTTGTCTACTTATAAGAAAGAATTGCATGCAGTGAAATCTTGGCTTTTTTGCAAAATAAGAAAGGTATTTAC
>OU343220.1:87631571-87706044 GCA_910596185.1 Chrysanthemum makinoi | reverse complement strand
GAAAGTGGTGGATGGGTTGAAGCGGATCACAGGACAACAAAGTAAGCACAATGATCAGATAACGATCAAAAGATGAGGAACTAAAAAAAAGTTGATTTCTCATTTTCATGGTTCAACAATTGGTGGACATTTTGGGGTCTATGAAACTACTAAAAGGCTCACTACTTATTTCTATTGGAAAGGTTTGAGAAAGATGGTGAAAGAGTATGATAATTGTCAAAGAAACAATGATGATCTTGCTGCTTATCCATGCTTACTTCAACATTTTCCAATTCCAGATAGGATTTGGCAAGATATATCCATGGACTTTATAGAGTCACTACCTATGTCTCATGGAAAAAGTGTTTTGCTAGTGTTGGTAGATAAATTACATAAATATGCTCATTTTTTTTTTACCAATTTCTCACCCTTATACAGCTGTTCAAGTGGCCTAACTTTTTCTAGATAATGTCTAAAAACTCCATGGATTACCCAAGACTATTTTAAGTGACATGGACAAGATCTTTATGAGTCTATTTTGGCAATCCTTGGTTAAGGTGTTACAAGTTCAATTGAAGATGTCTTCTGCCTACCATCCACAAACTGATAGTCAAACTGAGATAGTAAATAAGTGTTTGGAAACCTACTTAAGGTGCATGGCTGGTGAGAAACCAAAGGGGTGGGTGAAGTGGATTCCATTGGCAGAATATTGGTACAATGCAATGTAATAATGTACCATGAGGTGTATAGGACAAGCCTTCCCGCAATTCCTATGGTGGCCAACAACAATGTTGTTGATGCAGTGGATAGGACACTTCAAGCAAGGGAAAAGACAATGCAGTTGTTGAAGTTTAACTTAAAAAATGCACAAGATAGAATGAAGTTTTAGGAAGATAAACAAAGGTCGTGACATAGATTTTGAGTTAGGAGCTTGGGTGTATTTGAAGCTACAACCTTATAGGCAGTTAACTGTTAGACAAGGGAAACAACACAAGCTTTCTTCAAAGTTTTTTTTGGCCCATTTCATATACTAGAAAGGATTGAAAGAAAACCTACCAGCAAGTATCCTATTTTTCTGCGTATCTCTGTTCTCAATTGAAACCATGCCATTCTGAATATGCTACTATGACATAATTTCTTTAGTGTGATGATGAAGGTTTGATAGCTGTTACTCCTTTGAAACTCTTGGAAAGGAAAATGGTCAAGCAAAAAAATAGATTAGTAGTGTTTGGGTTAATACAGTGGAACAATGCCAGTGTTGATGATGCTACTTGGGAAATTTTGGCAAACATTGTGCAAAGGTTTCCTGATTTTGTGTTAGATCCTCAAGGATAAGGATGATTTGAAGAAGGGTGGAATGTTAGATGCCAAAATGAGAAGACCACAAGCTATCCGGTTCAAAATAAACCAAACATGCCTCAACCATTCATAAACAAACTTTCCCGCCTATTTTCACATTTATAAATCGCTATGCTTTCACTTGTGTCAATTCAGTTTTTTTTTATGAATTATTTCTTTCAAAGTCTTGTAACAAACTCAATAATCCAACAACAACCTTTTAAACATTTCAATATGAATTTACATTTCTTATCTTGTAATTCCAGTGTCTTGTTTGTGATTAACTTCCAATATACAAAGGATTTAAGTTAAGCACGTTTCGCCGGGTTAACTTAAATAGTATTGACATCCATTTAGATTAAGACGAAAAAAATAAAGTGACAAATATTAAAACTATGCCAAGTAAAAAAGTAATTCATTGATCGTAATATGAAATCATTAATTTAAAGCCAACAAAACAAACTTTGAAGACGCATATTAACATCGGTGCGCGAAAGAAACAAAAAATATCCAAACAAGGCTCATGATCATCATCGGCAATGTTATAAACATCTTTCTGGATATCAAGTTGTCTCATATAAATATTCAAACCCATAAAAATATCAACCACTCAAGAACCAGAACTGAAACCATCAAGTTTGGATCCGATTCGGTTCTTCACGGTTTCAGTCCGATTTTTAGTTTCGTTGCTCATCCTTAACTTAAAAAACACTTGTTACACAAACCCATAGTAAATTTTGTATGAATTGATGTTACAGGGATGACGTAAACGTTTGTGATCTCTTTAATTTCATAACTGATTAACAAACATGTGGTTTTCTTTTAGTGATACACTTATAGTAAAACTAGCGAAGCGCTAGATGGATTACAAAGAAATAAGTGGAATGGATGATGTATTACCAAGCCAAGCCAAATTTACATTTCGTCATCTATTCTTAATCCAATTAACAAAGATTTGTAAATGATATACTTGATTTTAATGTTTGTAACAAGTTGGGTTGGATCAGTTGGAAAACCCCTTGCCTCTCAACCGAGAGGTCAGAGGTAGGTGTCATTGTTATATATACAATCTCTTGTATTATTTTTACATACGTTAACGTTAAGGGTCATCATTTATTTATATTTCTCTTATTAACAATTTAAGCTGATTTATAAATCATTGAGCGGGTTAAACTTATAAAGAAAAATAACATAAGTCATTATTGAATGCAAACACTTAATTTTTTTTCCGGATATCTTTACTTAATCTCATAAAGAGGAATAACATGATTAGCTCGTATATGTATAATCTCGTATATTCATTTAAGTGTCACAGTAACTTATGCTTTCCTTTTTATATTTATAACTTCGTGCAAATACTTATATTAGTTTAATATATGCTAATATCAATATTTATAAATAACAACAACATTTGTTAAAAAAATAACAACATATTTTATATATATATATAAAATATAAAGTATAAGGGCATAAAGGCTAAAGGATATTTATTAAATTTATAAAACTATAGAAAAACATAAAAACTGATACGTATACTTAAGTCTACTAGATTTTAGCATCTAACGAACTAGATGACATGTTTGCCAGAAAGTCTCCATGACCCATAAGCTTTTCAACAAACTCTATTTGTAGATTAGAGAATCGCTAATAACTACAATACTCGATGCGTGGTTGCATAAAGAAGATAAATATATAGTTTTTAAAATTATGTGGAGTCGATTCAAGTGAAGATATTTTCTAATAGGGTTGTTTTGTTATTAAGATTTTTAATAATAGAGATTCAAAGCATTACAAAAAGACCAGATATGAATTTAATAATATCAGGTTTGAGGTATAGCCAACATACTTTAACCGCTTTTTCTCGTTTTTAATTTAAGCAATGATAACTATTTTTTTGTTACGCTATCATTTTCGTGGCTTTTAAAATTGTAACTTTGCAAATTGGATATCACCATATAAGATTATTTTGTACTATCATTTTGTATAGATATTTACATCGGTTCAAAGTTTTTGTTTGGCGCATAAATAATTATCGCTAAAGATAACAATACTATTTATTTTTTTGTGATTTTAATAAACTCTACATAACATTATCGACACCTGACAGGGCTTATACAATATATATTAACTTTAAACGACTTATTCATATATGCCATTCAAAACTACCAGCTCTCATTTCAAAAAATTGTCACGTTCCATTAAACTACTTCATCATTTCATAATTTTGTCAAATTTGAAACCCGATTTCACTCGTGGTGGTTCAACTAGTTGAACCGTTCGAAAAAACATGTCGATTCAAGTCAAACCGATAGGTTGGGTCAAAAAATGTCAATTAAACCCGTCACCACGGGTTTGAAGCTGGTCCGTCAACCCATTTTCACCAGTCAACCGGTATCGGTTTCAACGGTCAACCCGGTATCGTTTCAATTGGTTGTTTTAATTTGGTAGATGCTTTTAATCGGGTGTAATGTGAATAAATTATTGACTTTTAAAGTAATGGTGGTTTTAATAAGAGATTAATTATATTATTTATTTTCTCCATCAACCATGTTTCAACATTCAACTTTCAACATTTTTCACTTTTTCCACTTTGACCATTTTTCCATTTATATAGTATAGATATAGATATAATTTACTTAAAATTTAACAACTAAAGTTTTTTTAATCACCCACTCCTATTTTAAGAAAGGTTTTTTTTTTTTTTTTTAACACGTGTATTTTTTTAGTAACACATTTTATAAATTAGAGTAAATTAAAGACTTTTGATCAAATTGATCTTCTATTTTGACTTTTATTTACCTAATAGAAATGCCGAATGTTGTATTCTCATCGGCTCAATTGCAATTCTCAACCTTTTTCTTCTTTTTCCAATTTGTGGTTATAGTGCAAGGATGTCTAGTTTTCAACAAATCCTTTGGCTCACAAGCCACTAGAACAAAGGGTATGTTTGGCGCAAAATGGTATGGAGCATTTTGGGACGGTAAGCGGTGAGCAACGATCATTTTAAATTTTAGCAGTTATTTGCCAAAAAAGCGATGAGCTTTGACTAATTTTTAAGAATGCTAATTTTTCAAAGTTTTTTAAAAAATCAATGAGCGTGAGCTGTTAACAAAATGCAATAACTAAAATAGATAAATACAGTAACAAAAATGTGGATATAAAGTCTCATCATCACACATGAACAACTAAAATCAAACAGAATTCACAAATAAACCAAACTACACACAAACAAAAACCAATGTGACAAATCAATAGTAATATCCATGATGATGATGGTGATGATGACGACGATCCAATCCGAAACAATGCAAAAGAGGGTAACAAGCAACAGAAACACATCTCCCAATCATGCCAAATATTGATGCAACCAACAAACAAGGACAACAACAAAGTGCCATTAATGGATCTTCATCATGATGATAAGGATGATGGTGGTGATGATGATGATGCCCATGATGACCCATCTTTAAACTAATCGTAGTTGTTTTTGTTGTTTAATGTAAACGGTTAAACATGCAAGGTTTTACACGACCTCCTAAACCTTGTTGTGTTTGCTTGAAATAGTTTTGTGATATTTATATAGGAATAAACTTAATGAGGAAGTAAATACAGAGGAAAAATAGCAAGAGATGTGAATGAGAATGAATTTTAAATAAGTGAATTGCGTGTTGTATTAATGATTGGTCCCCCTCTTTAGGTTCTTCAACTATATATACGTGTGGATTTTATTATGTGACATGTTATTGGTTGAGGGCATGTCGGTTTAAAATCGTTATCATGTTTTGAAAATAGTAAAATCAAATGTAGAGTCGTTTTCGAGGCTTCGGTGTGTTTGGCATAGAACATTTACGAGCATTAGCGGTTAGTGGTTAATGTGAGTGAGGCGTTTGTGATTTTTACCGCTTGCTATATTAATGTAATTTTGTTTTTTTCTTCTCAAAATGCTCTTTTTTAACGTTTCAAGAAGTAGCATTTACGAACGTTGAACATTTAAGTTTTTTCTCTATGAAATTTATTAGAAATTTGACTAAACCAATTTAATTATGACTTTCATTATGCTCGATTTTCTAATTGACACCTCAATTGATTAATAAATTTTTTTGATTGGCACATAATATTTTTCAAGAAAGATGTTTTATAGTATGAGAAATGCCTAGCATACATCCGTTAAAAATTTACAAAAAATTGTCTATACAAATATACAATGATATAGTAAGTGAATTTGACCAATTATGTTGTAATGTGTGTGTGGATTTTGTTTTTAAAATTCTTTTTGGACATAGCATCTTGTTATAGGGGTAAAAGTTGTCAATACTTCAAAACCTTGGGCTAGTTGAATATATAAGACTTGTATAAACGAAAGAGAGTTAGTACGGACGTGATTTCATGTTCATTTAAACATGAGAGACGTGTTGCTTTGTGTAATTGCATTGCTATTAGTGCAAAACATTTATTTTATTTTATCTCAAGTGTACAATCACACAAAGCACAACATTACCTCTTATATTCAAATGAACATAACATGAGAGGATCCTTATCCTTATTTTACATATCAAATTTTCTCACATACCAAGTGATCCATCTCCACCATATATCTAAAAGAAAATCAATGGTTGAGATTAAAAACATTTTATTATTTCACATATTTTTTATAATTTAAATATCTCTTAAACCGTTAATCGTCAAGTAAAAATATTTATACCGTCGCTGACAGCATTTAATTATCTTTCTATAGACGGACACTTTGATATACTTTCGAAAAAAAATTGTTTTTTTTCACGTTTTTTTTTACGTTCTCGAAATTTCATGAAAAAATCATATATGAATTAACACTAAATTGAATATCATATGTGATATTAATGTTAAATCATAGGGTGAAGGCTGAATATACGTAACAAACTTTTCTCAAATTACCCAATATACGTAACATACTTATTTTAATCTCCACATACGTAATATACTTTCAAATCTTTACCAATATACGTAATATTGACAGGTTAACACTTTAAAAAGTTACAATAATGGTCCTGCCGCTTTTGCGTTGCTTTCACCGTTAGCCCTTTGACATTTTTTTCACTTAAAAGCTACGAATTGGTCCACGTATTGCCACTTTCACCATAATTTTGACCATCTTTCTTTATACAACATGTTTTACACGCGAACATACATTTTTACACATTTTTATACACTTTTTTATTTTATCGAGCTTATAACGTGATCGCTTTTATAACGCTTTTTAAAAACATTTTATATCGGCAATTACACGATATCATGATATATCGGTTATTACGTTTTTACATGTTTTTTTACATTTTTACACGTTCTTTACACATTTTATATTTACACCGCGTTTATACACGCTTTTTAAAAATGTTTTTATATGTTTTTTACACAATTCTATGCACGTTTTATATGGTTATATACATTTTTCACACGCTTTTATACACATTTTTACATGTTTTATATAACGTTCTTTACACATTTTATGTACATTTTACATGTTTTATACGCGTTTTTATGCATCGCGATGCATTTTATACATCGGTTTTATGTACCTTTTTTGTTACATATTTTCAAAACGTTATATACATTTTTATACAATTTTATGCACGCTTACACACGATTTTATATACGATTTTACACGCTTTTACACAAGTTTTATACATCGTATTTTACACGCTTTATATCGCTTTTTTATATGAATATATGCACGTTTTTATACGAAGTTATATACGCATATCACGTTTAACGTGTATAAAACATGTATAAAGTAAATAACGCAAAAATGTATATAAAATCGGTATAAAACGTGATAAAATCGCAAAAACGATATAAAAACGGCAGGTAAAGATGTATAAAACGTGTAATAAATCATGTAAAATCATGTATAAAAAAAATATGTATGAAACAGATGAAAGTCAAAGGACTAACGATGAAAGTCAAAGCAAACCACATGGACTATAATTTTTAAGTGAAAATGTCAAAGATTAACGTGAGTTAACGCAGTGGACCATTATTGTAACTTTTAAAGTGGTAACCGCCAATACGTATATTGGTAAAGATTTGAAAGTATATTACGTGATGGAGATTAAAATAAGTATATGCCACGATATTGGCAAATTTGAGAAAAGCTTGTTAATGATATTCACTCTTCAACTCTAAATCATATATAATATGTATATCATATGTGATTTTACACTAATATCACATGTGATATTACATATCATATATGATTTAATACTAATATCACATGAGATATTCAAATTAGTGTTTAATCATATATGATTTTTTAATGCAAATTTCAGTAACGTAAAAAAATGAAAAAATAAAAAAAAAGTGAAAAATACGAAAAATAAAATTTGTCGAAAGTATATCAAAGTGCCTATCTATAAAAAGATAATTAAATGCTCGTCGCAATGATATATATTTTTTCGCTTAACGATTAACGGTATGAAAGATATTAATATTTGAAAAAAAAAATGATGAAAATGGGTTTTTTAAATTATTCTGATTAATCTCATCCATTAAATCAAATAAAAATGAATAGTGGAGATTGATTCCTAACGAAATGATATTCCCCATTATTTATTTCTTTTTCTGCACAATTTATAAAAAAGAGATGAAATTTAGGTCATAGGAGTGAAACTGTCTAAAGCAAGTGGTAGGCGCCTAACATATCAAGGTAACTATCTGTTTTACATCGTTTTATTTTTAAAACCGATCATTTATATAATTTGGGGTTGTGAGATTGGAATTTGTTGATTATTTTTTATTATAGCTTTGTTATATTGATTTTTTTATGCCTATGTTTTAGGTTTTACATTTCATTTTTATACAAAGTTATTGGCAAGCAACACATTAATAACAATCACTTGGCTATACGGTAAATTATACATGAATCTTGAACTACAAATCAATCTAATGGATACTAGCATGAAAGGGCTTATAGCCATTTGATGTCCGTTAGGTTGAGTTGTCATTACTTATACGTATAAATGATAGTATGGGTTATGCTTGGAAAAACTAGCCGAAGTTGTAGCTGTAACCTGTCATTTGTTGTTTGTATAGAAGGGTAAAGTACATGTAGTTTTTTTTTTAAACTTGTAAAATGACATGCAAAGGAATTATTTGATGTGTCGGTTTTCCTGGTAAAAAAATAGGACACTATAAATCATCGAAAATTCATACATGTTTTAACAGCGACGGATTTTCGTTTACTTGTTGGTACTCTCTTTTATCGGTGATCAGTTTCAAATATTTTTCATCTAAACAAAAGCTTGGATAGTTGGACTCAAAAGTTCTCCGGAGCTCCATGCCAAACATACCCGTAATTATGATATATATACTCATATTGTTTCAACAAAATTATTTGCATTGCCTTTGGCAGATTTTCACACATTTATTTTTTGAAATTGTCTGAGATGATTTAAGTCTTATCCTTTACATTGTAATCATATATTTTATTTTATTCTGATTGGTTTTCTTTATAGAATTTTAGAATGTTATTTGGATTCATTGTGTAAACTTTCTTATTAGGCAGTAAATTAGATTTCAAATGAGTTTCTAATATAACGTTGATCTTCCCTAGGTTTTTAATGGGAGAGCTTGTCCCTGATATCCTTGAGCGGATACTCAAAAATTCGAAGTGAAGGATCTGATTCGATACAGAAGTGTTTGCAAATCATGGCAATCTTTTATCTCAAGTTCGAGGTTCATTAAATCCCATTTGGATTATAACTACAACAACGATCCCAAGAATACGGAAATAGATAAAAGGGTGCTTTTTGTTGGCCTCAACGATTTATGGATCAATGATCTTACTAAGTCAGAATCAAAATATACCAAACAAGGAATTGAAACAAAGTTCTGTAAATATGCTTTGTATTAAATCAATAATGTCATCATCTTAATTTGTTACAAAAGTGCTATCTATATATAGTAAATGAAAGAGTACAAAGAAGAGTTGTGTCGGTTAGGGAGATAACGGCCATAAGGCAGTTATGTTTGTAACTGCCAAAATAGCAGTTACTTTGTAACTGTCGTTGTTGACTTTCTGTGTTTGACCACTTGGGTTGACCGGGTCGTATGGGGTGAATGGGTAGATTGGGATTAACCCAATATTCTCCCCCTTAATCACAATCGCTTTGTTGTAGATCTTTGACTCCAATTAGTTGTCTCATTGTTAGGAATCTGATTTTCGGTAGTGCTTTTGTGAGCATGTCCGCCTTCCGAAATTCTCCCATATAAACTCGACTTGTAAATCTTCTCCTTCAACGATTCTCGTGATAAAGTGATATTTTATGTCAATGTGATTACTCCTCCGTGAAATAATGGATTCTTCATTAGTTCGATGGCGTGACTTGTTGTCACCATAATTGTAACCTTTTCTTCGGTATGTGCTTTGCTTAGTAATCTTTTAACCATAATCGTTTGCAAAACAGGCCTACAAGGCCGATTAATCGCCGATTAGGTGCTCCACAACCTTCCTCGGATTTATGCAAATCGGTCAAACAAATCGGTCAACCATGGTCAATGGTTGTCAATGACGGTTAATGGTGGTCAAACTTGTCGAAAACTTTCATATCTTGCCGAAAATACTTAAAACTACCCATAAAACTGTTTGAATAACTTATGGTCATTGTTTATATCTATTACAAGATGTTTCTCAAGAAAAATATTGCCGAAAATACATAAACTTGTCGAAAATACCTAAAACTTGTAGAAAATACCTAAAATTTGCCGAAAATACTAAAAAGTTGTCATAAATGCCAATCCGATTAATCACCGACATCCCGCCCCAGACCGATTACAAGCTACGTGGAGGTCGACCGCCCACTACCGATTCGCGATTTTTTGCAACATTGACCATAATGCTGTGTGTTGTTGCGCTGGCGCGCAATGAATTCGATTCACATGATGATAGAGCTACGTGGCTTGTTTTGTGTACTCCAGCTGATTGGTGATTCACCGTAGTAGAATATAATTCCAGTAGTGCCTTTGCCTTCTTGAGTGTTGACTCCGTAGCTACTGTCACTATAACCTTGTATCTGGTTTCCTCCATTGTGTTTGTAGGTGACTCCATAGTCTTTTGTTCCTTTTACATAGCGTAGTACTTGCCTGATAGCTTTCATATGTTGTTCATTTGGTTCTTGCATAAAACGACTAAGTAATCCAATGGAATAACTTAAGTCGGGTCTTGTATGTAGCCGATATCGTAAGCATCCATTAAGCTTCAGTATTCAGTTGAGTTGACCGTTGTTTCTTCAGTATTCTTTGTTAGTCTTGTTCCCGGATCCATAGGTATTAGCGTTTCGTTGCAGTCTAGCATTCCAACTTCCTTTAGGATCTTGCTTGCGTAAGCGGATTGCTTTATTGATATGTCACCTCCAGTTTGTGTGACTTCAATTCCTAAGTAGTAGGATAGTAATCCTAGGTCACTCATATCGATTTTTTTTCCATTTGAGCTTTGAATTTGTCTATCTCTTCTTTAGGTGTGCCAGTGATGATTAAATCATCTACATAGACTCCAACTAGAAGTATTGAATCTTTTGATTTCCTTGTGTAGACTGCTTGTTCCAAAGCGCATTTCTTGAAATCTAAAGACTTCAAGGTGTTGTCTAATTTTATATTCCAAGCACTTGGTGCTTGTCTTAAACCGTATAGAGCTTTTGTGAGTCTGTAGACTTTTCCGTTATCTTCTTTCTTTATAAATCCTTTGGGTTGTGTAACATACACTTCTTCTTTCAAGTCTCCATGCAGAAATGAAGATTTGACGTCAAGGTGATATACTTCCCATTTATTATTAGCAGCTATGGCTAATAGTAGTCAGACTGTTTCAATTCTTGCTACAGGTGCAAAGACTTCTTCGAAATCTATGCCATGCTCTTGTATGTAGCCTTTTGCCACTAGTCTTGCTTTATGCTTGACTATATTTTCATTAGCATCTTTCTTAGTCTTGAATACCCACTTTAATCCAATGGCTTTATGTCTTTCGGGTAGAGTGGTTAGTTCCCATGTATTGTTCCTATTAATGGAATCTAATCCGACCTTCATTGCTTCAATCCATTTTAGTTTGTTCGATGCTTCCTTGTAATTATTAGGTTCATCTTCAGCCAGTAATAATTGCTCGGGTAATACTTCCTCGGTGTTATCGTATAGATCATTTAACGTTCTAAAACCTTGTAATGGTGTATGATCAAAGTCTGGATGTAAATTCCTGGTTGTATTTGAGTTACTTTGATTTGTTGATAGAACATAGGTAGTTGGTGTAATTTGAGCGTTTACTCGCGATGAAGTTGTAGATGGTGTGCGAAATATTTGTGAAGGTGAGTTTGTTGTTGATGTTGTATCATCATTTGTAGGGATATCATTGTCTTCTTCATTTGGTTGGATTTCTTGTTCCTGATGATCATTTGTGGCTTCAAGGTTTTCGACTTCGAAGTCAAACCATTCAGGTTGATTGTTGGTGTGTTCAATCAAGTAATCCTTCCAGTCCCATGCTTCATCCTCTTTAAACTTCACATCTCTACTAACACAAATTCTTTGTGTTGTTGGATCAAATAGTCGGTAGGCTTTTGATCCTTGTTCATTTCCTAAGTATACCATTTTGTTGCTTCTGTCATCTAACTTTGTCAGATGTTGTGATGGTACCTTTGCATATGCTATGCAGCCGAAAACTTTTAGGTTTTCTAGGTTTGGCTTTCTTTGTTTAATTGCTTCATATGGAGTGATGTCTTCTAAGGCTTTTGTAGGATCGCTGTTTAGAATGTCTATTGAATGTCTAACATCTTCAGCCCTAACATTTTGAGGCATGTTGGTTGCTTTCATCATGCATCTTGTTGTAGACATAATTGTCCTATTTCTTCGTTCAACTACTCCATTTTGTTGCGGTGAGTAAGGTGCGGTTAGTTGTCGTGCTATGCCATTTTTTTGCAGTATTGAGTGAATTCGTTAGATGTGAATTCTCCTCCACGATCAATTCTGAACATTTTTAATGTTGTCCTTAGCTCATTCTCTATTGTATTCTTGTATTCCTTGAAAGTATCAAATGCTCGATCTTTCGTGTTTAGGAAATACGCCCACATATATCTTGAATAGTCATCGACTAGTAAGAATATGTATCCTTTTCCAGATGGTGTTGGTGGTGTAATTGGTCCACATAAATCTCCGTATACTAAATCTAAAGGTTATGTTGATCTAGTTTTTACTTTCTTGGGAAATGGCGCTCTGCTTTGTTTACCAACTAAACAAACATCACAAATTTGTGTTGTATGTTTAACAGCAGGTATTCCTTGAACTAACTCTCTTTGAGTCATTAATTTTAGTGATTCAAAGTTGAGATTGTTAATACAAATAAACCGTAAAAACGTTTATTAATATTTTGCGATCTCTTTGTGTTTTGTTGATAACAAATATAATGTTATCTTAAGTATAATTATAAGGATACATGTTATTTTTGTAAATCATTTACATATAGCCATTTAAATACAAAAATGTAGTAATTAAGCATTTGTTGTAATAGTTTATTAGGATGGGTAAAAACCATAACCCATGGACCATAACCCATGGATCATAACCCATACCCAAGTTGGCTAGATACAATGTATACTTAGATACATTGAATCTAAAGAAAACCCATGGACCAACCCATAACCCATGACCCATAACCAAAAACCCATGGGCAAAGAGGAGCGTCCCACGGATCCCTAGGATTACACTAGACGGATCCCAAGTGGGAGGGATCCGTGGAACATAGAAGAAATTTGCCTATATAATAAGAGCCATTTCTTCATTCTAACTCACCTATCTTCTTACTAAATCTCTCAAACACTCTCAATCTCTTCTAACATATAGATCACTTGATCTAGAGAGTTGTTCTTCTTTCTATTGTGATCCTCATATAGGTCCTTCTCTAAGGCGAGATCACGAGCATTCTACAAGTCATCCAAGCAAGGGGTCCTGATTGATTTGCCCTCCGCAAGATTTTGTAGCAAAGATCTTGTATTTGATATTTCACATATTTGTTGTTTAATAGTCGTGTTGGTTTGGTCCACCGTGCTACGGACTCGGTATCTAGCTTTGTACCGGAAAAAGTGTAAGCAACGTTGTGAAGGCTTCTCCGCCAAGTGAAGGAGTTTGTTGACATAGTGCTTGAACTCTCGAGTAGGTGACTCGGGGAGTGGAATAGGGCAAGGAAGGTGTCCTTGTAGCCGAACCACTATACATCGGTTGTGTCTTTTCTATCCCTTTGCTTTACTTTATTTACTTACTTTATCATTAGATCTATACTTTCTCTACATCCGTAAGATCTCACATATTAACGAATCTAAAGTTTTTGAAACTAACTTAAAATCGGCAAAACTATTCAACCCCCCCCTTCTAGTTTTCCACAATTGGCATGAAGAGCTAAGTTTATAAAAGTTTTAAAGTAAAATTGTATTTTAAAAACTTTTCGATCACTATGGGTTCTGAAAATTATAAGGAAGGGCAATCTATGCAAGAACCACCACTACTTGAAACTAATGGTTTTATATATTGGAAAAATAGATTCGAAACATATGTGAAATCTAAAGATATTGATCTTTGGTACATTATTGTTGAAGGCGATTTTGAGGCTACCTCAAAAGATGATAAAGGGAATGTAGTTAACATACCTCATGATAAATTAAGTGATGAATTGAAGAAAAAGCTTTCTAAAAATAGTGAAGCAAAAATGGTTTTATATAATGCTTTACCGAAAAAGGAATTCGAAAGAATTTCTATGCTTAAAACCTCTAAAGAAATTTGGACTTCTTTAGTTGTAACTTATCAAGGCAACCAACAAGTTAAAATTAATAAAATTGATTTATTTGTTCAACAATATGAACAATTTTCAATATCGGATGAGGAAACTATAGATCATTCATTTGCTAACTTTAAGACTATTATTACATCTGTTAATACAAATAAGCCGTAAAAACGTTTATTTATATTTTACGATCTTCTAATGTTTTGTCGATAACAAACGTAAAATGATTTTAACGAAACAAATAGAATACATAAATAGTTTGAGTCAATAGTTTCCTAACACACTTACGTTTTCACATAAAACACTAAAACAAGTATAAGTGATTTTATGATTTAGATACATATGTACAACAACTAATGTTTACATATTGGGTTAGCATATACTTAAACTAAGTATACTAAAATGGGTAAAAACAAGTATATACTAAATGGGTAAAAACTAGCAAATGGTATTGACCCATAACCCATGGTTTTATATATACCACTTAACCAAGTTCATTGTATCCTTAAGATACATTGTATCTAGAAAGAAAACCATGGATCAACCCATAACCCATGACCCATGACCCATAACCAAAAATACCCATGGGCAAAGGGGAGCGTCCCACGGATCCCTGGCTTTGTGCTAGCCGGATCCCTTGTGGGAGGGATCCGCGGGATCCGGGGAACAGTAGAAAAATTCCTCTATAAATAGAGAGCCATTTCTTCTTTTCTACTCATCACTTTACATACATACTTCCCCAAGTATTATAACCTTCTAACCTCAGATCCAAGTGATCTATGTAGTTTGTCTTTTGTTTTTGTGTGATTATCTAGGTTCCTCTTAAAGGCGAGATCACCACTTCTTGAAGACGAGCAAGCTCAAGTCCATGAGTTGCCATGCTTCGTCATCATCAAGACAACTAAGGTTCTCTTGTTGATAGTTCTTTCTTCCTCCGTAGATATTAGGTTGAAGGCATTAGTGAAGGATGCCGAAAGTGTCAAGATGAAAGCATTAGTGAAAGGTGCTTATCGTCCGTATCAAGAGCATTAGTGAAGAATGCTAAAGGTGTCAAGACGAAGGCATTAGTGAAGAGTGCCAAGCATTGTGTCAAAGGCATTAGTGAAGGATGCCTAAGAATCAAATCAAGTAGCATTTGGGAAGAATGTCTAGGTCGTATAATCGATGAGGTGCATCATTATACATATAAGTATTTTTTTACTTCCAAGGATGGTGATATCCTTGATGGTGTTGTAACAAGGAGTGGATCTCCTTGATATTAGGTATTGTGTTGTGAAGGGTAGTAGTTCCTCCATAGTAATGGAACTAGATGCTTAGCCTAGTACCTAATAAAGGGTAGGCGACGTTGTGATAGGATTAGTTCTCCTTGGTGTGAAAGAACTCGGTGGTTAGCCTAGCACCGTATAAAGGGTAGGCGACGTTGTGTTAGGTGTGGTTCGCCTTGGTGTGAAGGAACTCGGTATTTAGCTTTCTACCAGAAAAAGGTTAAGTTTAACGCTGTGAAGGCTTCTCGCCATAAGGAGTTGGTGTAGTTTATGAACTCTCGGTAGGTGACTCGGGGAGTGGAGTAGGGCAAGGAAGGTGTCCTTGTAGCCAAACTACTATAAATACTTGTGTCGTGGTGATGTGCTTCTTACTCTTTATCTTTCATTACACGTTTATATATCTATCTATCAACGTCCAACATAAACAACTAAATAGATTGACATAAGTCGATCTAAATATTTAAAAGGAAGTTTTAAACTGGTAAAACTATTCAACCCCCCCTTCTAGTTTTCCACAATTGGCATCAGAGCTTCGTTACCAAGTTTCTTAAAGTATGTTATACTTTAAAGACTTGATACGATCCGTGTATGTTTGAAAACTACAAAGAAGGATTTTTTTTAAAAGGTCATATTCTATTTTAAGTCATTTTGTTGGACATTGATAGATCATTCTAACAATTTTTGTTTCAAGAAATCTTCATGCTAGAATCATTTCAAAACCTTCATCTCTATTCAAAGAATAATGAAGTCAACATTCAAGGAAGGATCTAAAAGTAATCACAACCTACGTACACCAAGTACAAAGGATTACTTTAAAAGCTCATGAAGTATTTTTGGTATTATGCCAAACCAAGAAGCATAGAGGTATGTTTTACTTTCCATTAGATAGGTTACATGAGTTTAATTTATTTCATAGTTTTCTTTGTTTAATAATTACTAGCATCGTTAGAAGTCTCTTTCGTCACTTTTCCTTCTTATTCATCATCTGGAATAGTATTCCTTTTGATTCGTCAAACTAACGCCGTCGTCACATATGAACCCTCGATATGTGATTCATCAAAAACTCGTCATACAAAAACAATCTTCATCTAATACCTCCAAACTATTTTTTTTGTAAGCTAGTTTATAAGCCTACTACAAAAAAAATGACAAACAACCCTTTTTCTGTCCACAGTAGCCGGATCCCTCTAGTTGTACTAGCCGGATCCCAAATACAAGGGATCCGGGGGAACCGTGGAATAGAACTCAGCTATACGCTTTCAAAAATCACCACTGATCTTTTTCCTTTACTCACATAACACAAAATCGACTAAAACACTAATTTCATCCTCATTGGATTCCATACTCTCAAGTATTCCTTCCTAGAACACCATTGTAAGTAATTACATTAACTTGTTCTAATTTTCATCATCCTCATTCTAGGGTTTATGGTTTCACAAATCTCTAATCAATTAGTTTAATTAGGGTTTTTCAAAATTAATCATGAAAAGGGGCTTTTAACATAACTAAGTTCACATTGTGTTCACAACATTGTTAATACAAATCAAAACCATAAACCCACCTCAACTAATCTTACCTAATTGAAAAATTTGTGTTTTTAGGACCAACCATGCCTAAAGCCACTCAACAAGATCATCATGATACCATCCATTACCTTACTCATTATTATCGAAATGAGGAATTCTCAAAAACTGACCGCAAGTCTTCAAAAGCTTGAAAAACGACTTATCCACGAAGGTCGTGTAGTCAAGGAATGTTTCCTTGAGGATACCGATATTCGTCAAGTCTTCTGCAATCAATTTTGATTGTCTTCTTGACATTGATGAACAAATTTGTCCGGTCTTCATCTTTGAGTTTTATAGAAGCATTAGGATCATTCGAAACATCGATAATAGCATTTCAATCGCTTTCATCATCAATACACGAAACTTTACTCTTCCTCTCAACACCTTTGCTCAAATTCTTCGCATTCCTTGTGAAGGAATTTGTATGTACTCTCAAGATTGGGCAATTAACACTCAAAACCTTGCACTTGATTCTAAACCAATGTACCATACTCCTCTTGATGAACCCGAAACCATCCGAGACACCATTTTCAAAATAAGAGCCGACCAATCCCGTTTCGACCGAAACAAGAAACTCATTCACCTTAATCCTTTTCAAATGGAACTTTTCGAAATCCATCCCATGTATAGAAAATGGGAAGAAATCCTTAGGGAAAACGTCATAAGCCTAGTTGGAAACAAAGATCATCCAAACGCATGTCTTGTGCAAATGATCTATTGTCTTATCCACCAAAAGCCATTTAATCTCGCCTATTACATGGTAAGGAGAATGGTTGGGGTATTTAAAGCTTCCAACATGGTACTTCCATATGGTATGCTCCTAACACGACTTTGTAAGTATGTTAGTGCATTGCAACCATCCCCTATCAACAATGATCATTTCCTTGCCGATCATGTAATGGTACCTCTTACCAAAATACCCTCTAAACGCTTCAAGGTCAATGGAAAGAAACCTAAAGCTCTCTCGGACTCGTCGGAAGGAGAAGAAGAAAATGAAGAAGAAGAAAATGTCGACCGCATAGCCAACATCAAATTGGAATCCTTTGATTACTACGAACAACTTCCAACCATTCCAAACGAAACCACAGAATTCAAACAATTGAGGGGCATGATTCAAAACCTTGCTTACAACCTCACTAAGCCGTCAAAAAGGAAAAGAAAGGATTGAAGAAAGAGACATTAGGAATATGCTTATTTTCTTTTATTTTATGTATGAATGATTACGTTTTAGCACTTTGATTTGTGGTAATTTGGATATTATTACTTTATCATGTTTTTATAAGTGATGTTTTGTGATGATATGCTTGTTCTTATTGCTTATCTTAACGATTTATTAGTGTGCAAAATCTGCACATCAATTCTGTGAAGATTCTGATCTGCAGATGCCGGATCCCTAGGATTAGCCTAGACGGATCCCTCCCTTGAGGGAACCGTGGGATCCGTGACATCAGATCAGCAATACAGCATCCCTTACATCAAGATAACTTTCTAGATAACATCACATTAGCTAAACATATGATATTAGAACCCAACTAAGTCCACTTCAAGGATGAGAAAGGCTTAGACTCATTTATGGCTTACTTAAGATCTTAGTCAAAATGCCTCTTGATTTATCAACACATCAAAACTCACCATATTTCTGCTTCAACACTCACAAATTATTTCTTATCTTTCAAAACACCCTAGTGGACATATTGAACAATTTTAGGAAATTGTTTCTAGTCATCTTTATCTTAAAGTGGGTCAAAAATTCGTTTTTCAAGTCTTGTGATTTTTCAAACTTCACCTCAAGCTAAAATTTGATCTCTAGGATCATTTATTATGACTTGACACCACCAAAGCTCTTAGTGTTATCCTTGTACATCCATTGGTAGTCATCTAGTCCCATCTTCCTTCCATAAAAAGCAATCAATTGCTATAACACTCATTGCTCTTGATCATTCAAGTGTACCCTCATCTTAGGAACTTAGGAGGACTGAAACACTCAAAATAATATAGGATCTAGCTTTTAGAAACTTGATTTCTAACCTGTCATAACTGCTGAGAGCCGGATCCTTAGGATTAGCCTAGACGGATCCCTCAAGTGAGGGAACCGTGGGATCCGGGTGACATATTATGACAAACCTTGCAAAAACAATCATTTCAACTCATCTTCCTAACTCAAACACTCCATCTCATCTTAAATGAGTTCCTAGATCAGTGAAACTCTGAATTTCAACCTTGTGCATGTTAATCATCACATCTCTAAGAATCTTAGTGGATTAAGTCTTTAATGCACTTACCAAGTTCTTCCCTTTATAAGCCATATTGCTAAGAACACTTTAGTCATCAAACACAAACACAATTATCATCAATTACAACCATCTTCCTTAGTCATTTCATCATGAGAAAGGCTCCTAGTGCTAACTCATCCACTCAAGAACCACCCAAGAAAGCCCCTAAGATCATACACGAAGTTTCCTCAACCGAATCATCTCCTGTTAAGTCCACTAATGCTAGGATCTCTCCTACACCAATGAAACCAATCAAACTAATCCCCAAGAAAATTGTTCCCACCGGGATTTCATCACCAAACTCTACCAAACCAAACATACCCTCCACAATTCAACCAACATCATTGGTGCCTAGAGCCACCTCACAATCATCTCCACATTCTCACAATGTAGAAGACTTACCTCCTTTGCCATCTCACCTTCCACCACTTCCAACAAACTCACTTGAAAAGGTTGGGCAACAAAATCAAAATGTTGAATCAAAACTTGATCCAATATCAAAGTCCCTCACTCCCCCCAATAGTCCATTTTGGATTATGAGAAGACATCAAAGTCAACCACCCGACCATATGGAAGTTGATGCTTCTTTACCTCCACCCTCAAACATTGTAGAGCCATCACTCAATGAGCCTCCACCAATTCTTACTTCATTTGAAGATCCTCAACCCACTTCACTTGAACTTCCACTTCAAGAAATTCAAAACCATGACAAGGATTGCTATCATTGTAAACATGTTGAAAGGTTGATACATGAACTACGTGAAGAGCAACGTTTCATGTTTTATCACCTCCTCGAACGTTTTGAAGAGGTCAACAAACCTAAACTACAATGAGCATCATAGTCACAAGCTCAAACCTAGAACGTTTAGGAAACTTATCTCATCCTTGATCATCATTAAGCTTTTAGTTGAATCTTCAGTTTGGGTAACTCATTAGCATTAGTAGCACTTGTATGGCTAGTTCATTCTCTAAGTTTTAGAGATTTTTTTGATCATCTCTTGTTTTCATTAAATGAATATTTATATGCTATGATTATTTTGTGCGTTGTGCTTGTTATTGTATACATATCTCATCTCTTCATTAGCATTGTTTGACACATCTTCACTGCTGAAGAAAATGTCACCAGATAGCCGGATCCCTTCAAAATACCTAGATGGATTCTTCCAAGAAGGGAACCGTGGGATCCGTTGTACAGAAGGACAAATTTCTACTAACTTGAGTTTTATTTGCAGGAAATTATGCATTATACTCTTGTTTTCTAACCTTTACTTTGTAGATTTTCAAAATACATATGAAGATTTTGACACCATAAAGCTAGGGGGAGCTTTGTGTAAAACGATATTGCAAAAACATTTGCAACTTAATCCGATTTTGGATTATACTTCATGACACCCCATTGCAACTTTGCAATCTTCAAGGGGGAGCACGTTTTCGTCACTTAGACGAACCATTTGCAAACATATTTGCAAACAACATTAGTTTATTTTATGTCATGTCCTTGACGCCCTCTCAAAGGGAAGGACTCGTCAAGGGGGAGTTAAGACGAGTACCATTCCCGTCACTTGCTCTCTTTACATTTTTACATATTTTTCTAATAAAAATTGTGTTACTTTCTTTTAACACTTTTTGTTTCGACAAAAAGGGGGAGAAGAAAGTAAAAACTACTAATTCAAATTTGCTACGAATTTTAGTTTTTCTTAAAATAATTTTATATTTTGTCATCAACAAAAAGGGGGAGATTGTTAATACAAATAAGCCGTAAAAACGTTTATTTATATTTTACGATCTTCTAATGTTTTGTCGATAACAAACGTAAAATGATTTTAACGAAACAAATAGAATACGTAAATAGTTTGAGTCAATAGTTTCCTAACACACTTACGTTTTCACATAAAACACTAAAACAAGTATAAGTGATTTTATGATTTAGATACATATGTACAACAACTAATGTTTACATATTGGGTTAGCATATACTTAAACTAAGTATACTAAAATGGGTAAAAACAAGTATATACTAAATGGGTAAAAACTAGCAAATGGTATTGACCCATAACCCATGGTTTTATATTTACCACTTAACCAAGTTCATTGTATCCTTAAGATACATTGTATCTAGAAAGAAAACCATGGATCAACCCATAACCCATGACCCATGACCCATAACCAAAAATACCCATGGGCAAAGGGGAGCGTCCCACGGATCCCTGGATTTGTGCTAGCCGGATCCCTTGTGGGAGGGATCCGCGGGATCCGGGGAAAAGTAGAAAAATTCCTCTATAAATAGAGAGCCATTTCTTCCTTTCTACTCATCACTTTACATACATACTTCCCCAAGTATTATAACCTTCTAACCTCAGATCCAAGTGATCTATGTAGTTTGTCTTTTGTTTTTGTGTGATTCTCTAGGTTCCTCTTAAAGGCGAGATCACAACTTCTTGAAGACGAGCAAGCTCAAGTCCATGAGTTGCCATGCTTTGTCATCATCAAGACAACTAAGGTTCTCTTGTTGATAGTTCTTTCTTCCTCCGTAGATATTGGGTTGAAGGCATTAGTGAAGGATGCCGAAAGTGTCAAGATAAAAGCATTAGTGAAAGGTGCTTATCGTCCGTGTCAAGAGCATTAGTGAAGAATGCTAAAGGTGTCAAGACGAAGGCATTAGTGAAGAGTGCCAAGCGTTGTGTCAAAGGCATTAGTGAAGGATGCCTAAGAATCAAATCAAGTAGCATTTGGGAAGAATGCCTAGGTCGTATAATCGATGAGGTGCATCGTTATACATATAAGTATTTGTTTACTTCCAAGGATGGTGATATCCTTGATGGTGTTGTAACAAGGAGTGGATCTCCTTGATATTAGGTATTGTGTTGTGAAGGGTAGTAGTTCCTCCATAGTAATGGAACTAGGTGCTTAGACTAGTACCTAATAAAGGGTAGGCGACGTTGTGATAGGATTAGTTCTCCTTGGTATGAAAGAACTCGGTGGTTAGCCTAGCACAGTATAAAGGGTAGGCGACGTTGTGTTAGGTGTGGTTCGCCTTGGTGTGAAGGAACTCATTATTTAGCTTTGTACCAAAAGGTTAAGTCGACGTTGTGAAGGCTTCTCCGCCATAAGGAGTTGGTGTAGTGTTTACGAACTCTCGAGTAGGTGACTCGGGGAGTGGAGTAGGGCAAGGAAGGTGTCCTTGTAGCCGAACCACTATAAATACTTGTGTCTTGGTGATGTGCTTCTTACTCTTTATCTTTCATTACACGTTTATATATCTATCTATCAACGTCCAACATAAACAACTAAATAGATTGACATAAGTCGATCTAAATATTTAAAAGGAAGTTTTAAACTGGTAAAACTATTCAACCCCCCCTTCTAGTTTTCCACAACATCTTTACAAGCACTTGATGAATCTTTTTCTAGCCGTAACCATGTTAGGAGATATCTAAGGGCACTTCCATCGAAGTGGAGATCCAAGGTGACGGCGATCGGAGAGTCAAAAGATTTGACAATCCTCACCCTCGATGAACTCATAGGCAACCTAAAAGTCAACGAGCTTGTCCTTGCTAAAGACTCTGAAGCCTCAAAGGTGAAAGAGAAACAAAAATCTCTTGCCCTTAAAGCCAAAAAGGCTTCAAGCGATGAAGAGAACTCCTCTTCAAGTAGTGACGACGAGGAGTACGCTATGGCGGTAAGGGACTTTAAAAAGTTCTTTAGAAGAAAGGGAAGATACGTCAAACAACCGTATGACGATAAGAAAGGCTTTCGGAAAAGCAAAGAGGACGAGAAGCCAAAAGATGATCGTACTTGCTTTAAATGTGGGGACCCAAACCACTTTATTAGTAAGTGTCCCAAACGGGATGATCAAAAGACGTTCGTGAGAGGCACCTGGGGAATGAGCGACGAGGAGGACGAAGAAATTTGTCTCATGGCAAATGACGAGGTATGTCACGAATACTATAGTAGTTCATCACTTGATGACGACTCATCGCATAATGAATATGACAAACTATGCAATATTAGCTTAAAACTAGTTAACAAAAACAAGCTTTTAAAGAGTCAAAACCAACGTTTAGATAAAGAAGTCATAGAATTAAAAGCAAAACTAAAACGTTTAGAAAATGGTAAAATAGCAAGTGGTGAATGTGAACTTTGCGTTCAACTTCAAACACTAGTTGATCATCTAGATTCTAAAATTGCTAGAATGAGTACGAACACTTTAGATACGATATTAGATGGTGTTAAAATCGGTAACAACCAAAAAGGTTTAGGTGTTCAACAACTTGATCCATTAACTAGTGAAAGTAAAGAAACAAAATTTGTTAAGGCACTAGAAAAACTAGCCATGTGTGGCGGATCCCACGGATCCCTTGATAAGGGAACCGGCTAGTGTACTGCCAGGGATCCGTGGATCTGCTGTAGCAAACAGTAGCAATAACGTAGCTTCTTCATCTAGAACCGAGTTTGTTATAGTTAATAGGAAGAAACCAACTCATGTCACCACTAGACAACCACCTCCAAAATATAAACCTACTTTTGCAAGAAACAAAGCTCCATCTTTTTCAAAACATAATCCATCTAGGAGACCTAATAACGTTTATCCAAGAAGTAACCGTCAAATGAGATGGAACCCAAATATGCAAAATGGCTTTCCTTTTCAAAACTTTGCTCCATGGAATGCATACTTATCTTATCCATACATGTCTAACATGAATGGAATGTTTAACACTAATGGACCCATGAACAAATGGGGACCAAACTTTTGAGTTTATTATTGTCTTAGGTATGCTTAAAGGTCGACCTAGACCCAGATGAATGGGTCAAGGATAGCGGGTGCACGAGGCACATGACCGGAAATAGAGATCTATTCTCCACATATGAATCCTTCAATGGAGGTAATGTGGTGTTTGGAAATAGCAAAAGTAGAATCATCGGTAAAGGTACGATTTCTAACAAATCTCTAACCATTAACAATGTGTGTCATGTAGAAAACCTAAACTTTAACCTCTTAAGTATAGGATAAATATGTGATAAAAAGTGCAATGTACTTTTTACCGAAACCGGTAGTAAGATATTAAAAATGGCATAACCATAGGAAAAGGAATTAGGAAACATGGAGTCTATGTCATTAAAATCGGTAATGAACCTAAAGACAAACTATGTATTACCTCTATGGATGATACTTCGACCTTATGGCATCCAAGATTGGGTCACGCCAACATGCGACTTCTTCAATCGCTATCATCCAAAGATCTAGTAAGAGATCTACCTAAGTTAAAATATGAACATCACTTTTGTGATGCTTGTAATGTAGGAAAACAAGCTCATTCTAGTCATAAAGCTAAAAACATGGTGTCTACAACTAGGTGTCTAGAATTACTACATATGGATTTATTTGGTCCATCCGCTATCCAAAGTTATGGAGGCAACTACTACACTTTGGTCATAGTGGATGATTACTCTAGGTATACATGGACAAAATTTTTAAAGAACAAAACCGAAACCTTTAATTATTTTGAAATATTAAGCAAAAAGATCCAAAGACAACTAGGAAGTCCTATAGTGTCCATTAGGACGGATCATGGTAGGGAATTCGATAATGAAGTGCAATTTGGAGCCTTTTGTGACGCTAATGGTATTACTCACAACTTCTCGGCTCCAGGCACTCCACAATCGAATGGGGTAGTTGAAAGAAAGAATAGAACCCTACAAGAAATGAGTCGAACCATGCTTAATGAACAATCTATACCTCAAAAGTTTTGGTGTAATGCCGCTGATACTTCAACGTACATACTCAATCGAGTCTTAATTAGACCAATCTTAGGTAAAACTCCATATGAGTTACTCCAAGGCAAAAAGCCTACGTTAAATCACTTTAGAGTCTTTGGAAGAAAATGTTTTATTCTTAACACTAAAGATTACCTTACAAAATTTGATCCTAAATCAACCGAAGGTATCTTTCTAGGTTACTCGCCAAATAGCAAAGCTTACGTCATATTAAACAAAGAAACAATGAAGGTAGAAGAGTCATTAAATATAAAATTTGATGAAAGTCCACCCAAACCCTCTCCACCTCTTGTCGATGACGAGATAATAGAAAGTGAAGCTATAGTAATAAAGAAAAAGATAAATGAAGAAGAAGAACCTTTAAATGATGAAATAATAAACATTAAAGAGTCCAAAGATCACCCCGTAGATAAAGTCATAGGAAAGCTAAACGAACGAACATTAAGGTCTCAAGTTCAAAACCAAAGTAGCTTGTTTTGTTTCGTTTCAACCTTAGAACCTAAGAATACACAAGAAGCCATAAAAGATGAGAGTTGGGTAATGGCTATGCAAGAAGAACTAAATCAATTTGTTTCTAATGATGTTTGGACACTTGTCCCTCCACCTAGTAATCAAACCATAATAGGAACCAAATGGGTTTATAAAACAAATTAGATGCAAACGGAGTAGTGTCTAGGAACAAGGCTAGACTCGTTGCCCAAGGGTATAACCAACAAGAAGGAATAGACTTTGATGAGACCTATGCCCCCGTGGCTAGATTAGAGTCTATAAGAATACTTCTTGCATATGCTTGTGCTAATGATCTAAAGCTTTATCAAATGGATGTCAAAAGCGCTTTTCTAAATGGTTTCATTAATGAAGAAGTATATGTAGCTCAACCTCCGGGCTTCATCGATTTTGAAAACCCAAACATGTGTATAAATTAAAGAAAGCCCTTTACGGTCTTAAACAAGCTCCAAAAGCTTGGTATGATAGACTCAAGTCATTTTAATTAAACACAACTATACCATGGGGTTAGTTGACAACACACTTTTTACTAAGAAAAGAGAGTCACATATAATCATAGTGCAAATATATGTAGATGATATTATATTCGGATCCACTAGTCAAGACATGTGTGATGATTTCTCTAAAATCATGCATGACGAGTTCGAGATGAGTATGATGGGAGAACTTAGTTTCTTTCTTGGTCTACAAATCAAACAAGTAGAAGATGGTATCTTCTTCAATCAATCTAAATACATAAAGGAGATGTTAAAGAAATTCGGTCTAGAAGAGTCGAAACCAATTAGGACTCCAATGTCATCAGACACCAAACTCACAAAAGATGAAAACGGCGAATCCGTAGATAATACTAAATATCGTGGCATGATAGGTAGTCTTTTCTACCTCACGGCAAGTAGGCTGGATATCATGTTTAGTGTTTGCTTATGTGCTAGGTTTCAAGAAGACCCTAAAACATCACACCTAGAAGCCGTAAAAAGGATATTTGGGTACAACACAATTAGGATTATGGTATCCTAAGGGCACGGGAGTAGAAACAATTGTATATGCAGATTCTGACCATGCAGGTGATTACGTTGATAGAAAAAGTACAAGTGGGGTATGTACTTTCATGGGATGTTGTTTAACATCTTGGTTTTCTAAGAAACAAACGGCACTTGTAATATCAACAACCGAGCCGAAGTACGTCTCCGGCAAAGCATGCCAACAAGCACTATGGATGAAACAAGCGTTAGTCGACTACGACATTCATCTAAGCGACATAGCCATCCTATGTGACAACAAAGGTTCCATCGACTTAAGCAAGAATCCGGTATTGCATTCTCGCACAAAGCATATAGAGATTCATCATCACTTCTTAAGAGACAATGTTCAAAAGGGGAACATCTCTATTGAGAAGGTAGCATCCGAAGACAACATAGCCGACGTCCTCACCAAACCGTTGAAGCGGGAACAATTCAACTTACTTCGTCTTGGTCTTGGTCTAATGGAACAAACGTCGTAACTTATTTGACTCTACAAGGTATGTAAACACTAGCCTTCTTCTTTCTGAGTCCAGGATTTCTATTTCATGCACAACTCACAAACAATACGAGAATTTTCAAAACCCAAGATAAGTTTTCCACTTATAGCTTTCTTATTTTTTTTTCTTACAAGCTACAAACACATAACTACATACACATTTTCAAAGAAAACCTCTTTTCAAAATGTTTTCTAAAAGGATGATACCTTCCCGTATCAATTTCACAAAAGCAATTTCTCACATCTAGGACAAATCGCTTTTTCATTATTAATACAAAGTAAAAACCCGTTTTCATTGCATCTCATGTCTTTTGAATGCTAAAGGGGACACATAACTAATATGTGTTTTCGGGTACATTCATTTAAGCAACAATGAATTAGGAGCATTGATAACACTAAATTATGTACTCATGTACTAAATATGTGTTTTCGGGTTATCTCAATAGGATGCTTTTCTACTTCTAGTTTATTTTTCCTTTTCTTTTTAGGGGTCGAGATAACCCCAACTCCAAATAGTTTGCATATAGGCACACACTAGGCAAAAATGTTTCCCAAAAGAAAATTTTGTGTGCTCGAATCACCAACCCACGGATCCCACCTTCATGCTGGATGGATCCCTCAAGGAAGGATCCGTGGGATCCGTGAGACAATTTTACCTTCTATTTTCTCACTTTGGATGAAAAATCCACATTTGTTTTATTTTTGGGAGTATGCTCTTTAATGCTTGTGTTCTCATGATCACATGCCTTAAATTCATATCTAATCATTAGATTTTAATCCACATTTTGGGTCAAGCATTCATTACAATGCTTTGTTTTTCTATATATAGAACTCCCAAAATGCTTGCATAATCCATCTCATCATCACAAACACAATACACCATGTCATCCAAAAACCCTTTAGATGAATCACCTAGTACAAACAATCATCTCCATGAAACCCAAACCTTTGTACTCCCACCTTCCAAAATACCAAAATCAAACTCTAGGATATCCGCACGGATTAACATCCGATCTTGTTGTTTAGGAAAACCATCATCATATGGCTCATCACCATCAACTAACTCACCACAAAATGCTTCCATTATAGCACCTCCTTCATCACCAACGAGTACACCAACTTCTCCAAACACAATATTCAATGATCTTGAAACATCACCACCTTTAGCTCCCATTAAACTACAAGAACATCTAGGTTCTTTTCCACCACCACTTCCAAACATTTCGGACTTTGATCCGTATTTTCCTATTTTTCCACCACAACTTCCGTAACTCACAAATCAAAACAACCCGGAAGATTTCCGTACTCATTACCCACATCACCTACATTGTGAACATTGCCAATCCACTAGGGAAATTGCAATAGAAGTTAGGGAAGAAATGCGATTCATACTCAACCTCATCCTTGATCGCATCAATACCATTACTCATCCAAACCTCCATCCATAACCTTATGCAAGCATGGAAGGAATCACTACTACTATTTTCTATTTTTAGTACTTTTTTTGAAGTCATTTTCAAGAACAAGTCTTGTTCTTATTTTTTACATGCTTGTAGGTGGCATAAATACCACTACAATTTGTTGTTTTATTACAAGGCCTTGTTTACATACCTTGGCTCCCAATCTTGATTCTCGTAAATCACAAGATTATTTAAGCATGTTACTAACCTTTCTCTTTGTAGGATTTTTCTTCACTTGACGCCCAAACTAGGGGAGCTACCGTCAAAGGGGAGTTAGCGACGTGAACTAATTTTTCCACACTTTATGTTTATTTCTTCCAAGGGTTAACTTTTTTTGACAAAAAAAGGGGAGAAGAAGTAAAACTTAGGGCTTTCAAAACTTACATCTATTCTTAAGTTTTACTCATCATAATATTATGTTTTGTCATCAACAAAAGGGGAGAAAAAATACAAATACAAAAATAAAAAAGTTTATTAATATTTTTTGCGATCTCTTTGTGTTTTGTTGATAACAAATATAATGTTATCTTAAATAAAATTATAAGGATACATGTTATTTTTGTAAAGCATTTACATATAGCCATTTAAATACAAAAATGTAGTAATTAAGCATTTGTTGTAATAGTTTATTAGGATGGGTAAAAACCATAACCCATGGAACATAACCCATACGTTCAAAGTTGGCTAGATACAATGTATACTTAGATACATTGAATCTAAAGAAAACCCATGGACCAACCCATAACCCATGACCCATAACCAAAAAACCCATGGGCAAGAGAGCTATTCCCACGGATCCCTAGGATTACACTAGACGGATCCCAAGTGGGAGGGATCCGTGGAACAAAGGAGAAATTTGCCTATAAATAGAGAGCCATTTCTTCATTCTAACTCACCTCTTCTTACTAAATCTCTCAAACACTCTCATTCTCTTCTAACATATAGATCACTTGATCTAGAGAGTTGTTCTTCTTTCTTTCTATTGTGATTCTTATATAGGTCCTTCTCTTGTAAGTCGCTTGAGAAAAATCACGAGCATTCTACAAGTCATCCTTATAAGGTAGCATTAATTAAAAATAAGTTTTAATGGGTCATAATAAAACATATTGAAGTCATAAAAATTATAAAAATACATTTCTTACATGAATTGAGTGAAATAATAATTTGATTGATTTGTAACACTAACATCGGTAAACAAGATTTTTGTAGCAAAGATCTTGTATTTGATATTTCACATATTTGTTGTGTAATAGTCGTGTTAGTTTGGTCCACCGTGCTACGGACTCGGTATCTAGCTTTGTACCGGAAAAGTGTAAGCAACGTTGTGAAGGCTTTCCGCCAAGTGAAGGAGTTTGTTGACATAGTGCTTGAACTCTCGAGTAGGTGACTCGGGGAGTGGAGTAGGGCAAGGAAGGTGTCCTTGTAGCCGAACCACTATACATCGGTTGTGTCTTTTCTATCCCTTTGCTTTACTTTATTTACTTGCTCTATCATTAGATCTATACTTTCTCTACATCCGTAAGATCTCACATATTAATGAATCTAAAGTTTTTGAAACTAACTTAAAAACGGCAAAACTATTCAACCCCCCTTCTAGTTTTCCACAGAGATGTCCTAATCTTGCATGCCATAACCAAGTGTTGTCCTTCAAGTTTTCTAGTAGGCAAGAAGGTGTGCCTATCTTCAGACTTTCTTTGTATAGATGGTTTCTTTGTCTTGTGACTTTCATGAAGATTTTGTTGTCCATGTCATAAAGTCGTAATTCATCGTCTTCCATTACTACTTTACAACCGATTTCGGTGAGTTGTCCAAGGCTCAATAAGTTGCTTTTTAGGCTGGGAATGTAATATACGTGTGATATGATTCTTTGTTTTTCGTCATCACATTCTATTAGGATTGAACCTTTTCCTTTGATCTCTATGTGAGATCCATCTCCGAATCTTAATTTTCCACTAACGTTCTCATCTAGGTCTTTGAAGTGTTCTCTCATTCCAGTCATATGATTGCTGGCTCCATTGTCTAAGTACCATAGACTATCTACATTTGTCTCTTTATATCCTACATCTTCTTCGTGTAGCGAGGCAGTTTGATCTTTAAGTTTTGTTACAGGTGGGTCTTCTAATATTGCCATTAGTAAGGTAGGCTCTAAGTCCTCCTCGACAAGATTAGATTGCATACTAGTGTTTGGTTTTGAATGACACTTAGTTGCATAATGACCCATTTTATTGCATTTGTAACATTTTACTTTGCTAAGACCAATATGTGATTTGTTGAAGTTGTTGTGAGAGTTTTCTCTTCCTGCTTGTGCCTATCATCTTCTGCTTTCTGCTTTCTTTTCTTTTCTTTCTCACCCACACACTCTGCACTTGCCGGAGGTCTCGTTGGAAGCAGTCTCTCTACTTCCGGGTTTATCCTGGGACAGGGGTAGGATCTGTCTACATTTTACCTCCCCCATACCCCGCCTCGGTGGGATTGGGTATGTTGTTGTTGTTGTTGTTGTTGTTGTGAGAGTTTTCTCCTTCTTTCTTTTCTTCTTTAAATTTTTTGTGGTTTTTGCCATGTGAAAATTTAGACTTCCCACGTCCACGTCCTCTAAAGTGTTTTCCTCTATTGTCATGCTGTGTGAACATCAATTTTTCTTGATTGTCCACATGTCTTTCCTTTTTGAACTTAATCCTTTCTTCGTAGGTCTTAAGTCTTCCAATTGCTTCTTCCATAGTCATTTCACTTAGGTCGGAATATTGTTCTATAGATGCGACTATTTGCAGATACCTATCGGGTACAACATTTAGTAGTTTTCGTACTAAGGTTTCATCTTCTATGGTGTGTCCTAGACTAGCGGCTTTGTTTACGAGAGTTGTAAGTTTTGTAGTGAATGTGTCGATTGTCTCGTCTTCCTTCATGTATAACATCTCAAAGTCGGATTTGAGTGTTTGAAGTCTTGCTTGTTGAACTCTGTCTTCGCCAACGTGTCTAATTTTCAAAGCATTCCAAATGTCTTTGGCGGTTTTGTGCTTTGTTATTTGAAGTAATTGTTCTTCGGGTAAGGCTTGGTAAAGAAATGCAATAGCGGTTTTCTCTTTTTTCTTATTGGGTTGAGTCGATTCAGTCGGCTCTATTGTTTCCCATAAGCTATTTGCTTCGAGAATAATTTGCATGCGAATTGCCCATAATGAGTAATTCGCGGGCTTTAGGATTGGGCATTGAAATTGGGGTGTATTATTTGAAGTATTAGTATTAGGTTCCTTATTACCACTTTCTTTCGTCATATCTTAAAGATATTGACAATAAATCTCCAAGAAAATTTTAACACGATGTGTGTTGAAATTTCTTATTTTTAATGAGCTCTAATGTTTTATTTTCCTTAAAGGTGTATAAAACTTTTATAGGTCTAGTTTTGAAAAACTATCCTGGGAGATTAAAATTCTTAAATGAAATATCCTAAGGTTAATTACTCCTTAAAAGTTATTTCTAATATAATAAGCAGTGTAATCACTAGGTTACTATATCTAAAAAATTGATGAAGTACTAAATTTGTAAATTAAAGTAACTTATCAAACAAAAATAATATATATCAAAAATGAAAAATGTATACTATATAAAAAAAATGAAAGAGTGGTTTTGTAACTTTTGGAAACTGGAGGGGTTGATGGTCTAACCCGATGCCTTAAATAAAAAATATCCTTTGTGTGTAGCCCTACTTAAAAATGATGCGCCTCTTTTTGTATATTATTTATCTCTTTGGTTGAGATAAAAGAAAGTACGCCTTATATTTTTCTTATCTTCTTATGAGATAGAAAAATAAAACGCCTCCTTTGGAGACTGTATGTTCGTCTCTCTCCCTTTTTCTGGGAATGGATCCGTTCTCTTCTTCTCCAGATCTTTATGGTCAAATGCCTTCCTATCTTCTCCGGTGTGTGGTGTTCTTCGCGACCACTTCTTCTTTTCAATCGAATTTTTTTAGGGTTTCGGTGAATTGGGGGTTTTCAGTCAGTGAAAGATATGTATGATTAGAGAGTTTAATTAAGTCTATTTGTGGCTTAATTAACGATCTGGGCTTAATTCTTGATTCAGAACAGGTGTTTTTGTTCTAATTTGAATCTTTTAATTCTGCCCTAATTGATGACTTCGTTTAGTTTTGTTTGAATCAACTGGTTAAAACGATTTAATCATTTTCTAATCCTATTGGATTAATGATTCAGTTTCGATGGGTGAAAAAAAAATTGCGAATTGATTTTTTTTGTTGCCGGGTATGAGCAGTTACGTAGTAATTGTTCCCTTGATGCGACAGAAATATGGAACACAAAAATGATATCTTTGATTTGTGTTCAGATTATCCTTGCAGAATTTTTTTTTATCGAGATTGTTTTTCTTTTGATTCTGGAACTAAACGAAAAAATGGTAAATGATGATTTTGGTTAATGTGACCAAACCGCTCTGATACCAATTGTTGGCCTCAACGATTTATGGATCAATGATCTTAATAAGTCAGAATCAAAATACACCAAACAAGGAATTGAAACAAAGTTCTGTAAATATGCTTTGTATTAAATCAATAATGTCATCATATTAATTTGTTAAAGAAGTGATATCTATATATAGTAAATGAAAGGGTACAAAGAAGAGTTGTGTTGGTTAGGGAGATAACTGCCATAAGGCAGTTATGTTTGTAACTGCCAAAATAGCAGTTACTTTGTAACTGCCGTTGTTGACTTTCTGTGTTTGACCACTTGGGTTGACCGGGTTGTATAGGGTGAATGGGTAGATTAGGATTAACCCAATACTTTTGTCTAGATTTGGCCGCTTTAAGTTTAGTTATGAAGTTAATAACATGACTTTTGATTTCAATAATTGTCTTGTTCTTGGTTTTTGCAATGGCCTTTTATGCATCTCACCTTCTCTTAGTAATGTTTTAGTAACCAACCCCACAACTCAAGAGGTGAAAAAGGTGAGAAAGCCCAAAAATCTTGACGTCAACTACTCCCTATGTTGGGGTTTTGGTTATGATTCCTTAACCGATGATTACAAGGTTGTATCAGGGTTTAAGAAAGGTCAAAAGAGACCATGTTTTCAAGTGTTAACGTTGAAATCAAATGAATGGAAAGTTGTTGGAGATGTGGAGTATAGTTGTGTTAGTGATGTTGGTACCTTATGTAACGGGGCGCTTCATTAGTTTATGAAAGATCAGAATGGCAAAATAGTAATTGTCTCTTTTGATTGATCTAATGAGGAATTTAAAGAAATTCCCCAACTTGATGATTCTAGATATGAATTTACTATTGTTAACAACTTGGAGATTGTTGAAGATTGTCTATGCATATTGTTTCGTCGATCTAGTCTCTATAACATATGGGTATTGGGAAACCACAATGTAGAACAATCTTGGGAACTGTTGTCATATAATATCCCATATCATGCTCTCGATGATTATGCTGCAAGCTTCGACCAGCTAACACAATTTTCGTTCTTGAATTTGGAAGGTATTGGTTCTCCTATATTCATGCAGAGCCTCGTATCACCCCATATTAATGGGATACCAAAAAGGAAGAGACATGAGATGAATAAAAAGAGGAATAATAAGGTATGTTCTAATTATGATGTTATTTCATATTCTATGCATATATTGTTCTTATGGACCATGTATCATGTTTATTCATTCCAATTTTTCAGTTAGTTGAACATGGATCTTAGAACACCTGATTCTTATAGCCTTTTGACAGAATGACAGTTCTTTGAAATGTAATGTACCTCTTCTTTACAACATGATGAGATATGTTGAGTCCTTTCTATTGGTTGAAACATGTACGAGTCCCGCTGATGAAATGTTATATATACTGCATATTGAATTTAGAAGTCTTATGTTATTTACTACGTAAAGGTCCTCTTAGTAAAGTAATTACTCATCTAGAATTTTGGTGAAAACAGAAGGTTACATTTGAGTTATAGCTCTTGCAGGGCACTACCATTTGAGTTTCATTATTTGTGTAACTAAAACTTACAATTAGTTTTCATATATTTATTCATACCTTCATACCTTTTCATTTTAAATTTCAGCAAGTTAAGGGAGAACTTTCTGTCCCAGAATCAAGTGACAAAGTTTAATGTTGTAGAAGAAGTACAAATGGCGGATCCGGTATTTCTTTGATAAATCGGACATGCTCCTGTTATGGATCTATCGTTTTGATTTTAGTATCTTATGTTAATGATGATTATGTTAGGTCACTAGATTTACAACACAAGCTTAATAGAAAGAGATAGAGAGGCGGTTGAACAATCCACGAACACACACACACGTACAAGTATAAACGGTTATGCGTAGAGAGTATGTGAAAGAGTAAATTGAACAACCAACCTTAAAATGAAGGTTTACAAGGGGTATTTATAGGAGGGAAGCTAGGGCAACACTCCTAGTTCCCATCCTTATCCTTATTGGACATGGGCCTAAGCTCATGGGCCTTCTACATAAGCTTAAGGCTAATAACAAACATAAAGGCCATAATTAAGCTAACTATTACATATAAATTACTAACACTTGATTATGGTTTAGGAGTGATTCCAACAACCTCCCCCTAAGTGTTAGTGATGAAAACGGTGAAGGCGTTGATGTAATAGAAGCTTTGACGTCTTCTGACATTCTTCTTTCTTGTGAGAAGAATTGCCTTGATTCGAAGAATCTCCCCAGTGTAGTAGTTATGCTTTGACGTCATCTTTAACTTTGTTCTTTGATCATTGTTCTTTGTAATGATAGTGATAGTATGTGGTTATCTCGCATCAAGTGTCCGCCTTCAGGTCGCTTCGCTGCTCAGTGTCTCCACGTCATTCTTCAACATGCTCACACGCTCTTTGGACGTTGGAATTCAGTACTGATGAAGTTCTTTAAGTCTTTAACTTTGTAGATTCTTTGATTTGACGAAGAATCATTCTGACTATTGTGTTGCTTTTGGATAGAACTTCCATTAGTGATGATGTTGGCGTGAGCATGAGAAAAATCTGCACGATCATTCCGCTCCAGAGCTTCCATAAGAAGAAAACATACAAACGGTTAGTAATAAGCGGATTCCGGCATTTACAAGTTTGAACTTCGAGAGTGTTAACAGCATAGTGTGAAAACACAACTCTAATTCTCACAAAGGCCGTTCCTGAATCGGAGTCCCACAAGTGAGATAACACGATGTACCGAAGTACACCTACGATTCAGATGAGTCGCTGAGATACACCGAAGCATCACCTCACGACTGTAGACCGTTTGAGACCACTAAGCGCAATCCACGGGGAGTTTCCGAAGCGACCTGCTGTCAGGGCTGTTTGATGTTGACCCTGGCAGGAGTTTCCATTCAATCACTGAGGATCACAAATGTGAACCTCTCATAAATGTTCTCGACAGATTGCTAAGATCTGTGAAGGACTCGATAATGTACCACTGATGTTCTTATTGTTGAACATCAAGTGATGAAATGTCAAGTATACCTAAGAGATCTTTTGATGAATCTCGTGGCTCTAGACTCAATAGTGCATTTTGGTTTCCTGAGCGGAGACTAGGGAGAGGGTCTCCTTCTTCAATATCAGCAATCTCTAAGAGAAAGCCGATAGTTTACGTAGGGTTCCCTGTGAGAATGAAACAAGCTTCTGTTGAGAGAAACTTGAGTGGCTAAGAAGGTTTAGTGTATCTCACTAGGTCCATGACGACTTTTCATCTTCAATACCGGTGTCATCTAGTGACAACCAGTAGCATATGAATTGAACCCAGTGTCTGCCCTAAGTTGAATAATCTGGAGGGATATTTCTTTTCACCCTTTTCTTTGCATTTCTTTTTAATTCTTCAACTCCTTCTTTCTCCGATTCTCATTTTCTCCTTTTTACAATCATACCTAAGGACTTCTAAATTCTAACTATTGGTAGTGTCCTTGGGTAGATCCCTCCGGCTCTGGCGGATCATAGGACGGTTATTCCTAACCTTAGTCACCTTATAACTCCATGACTAACCTATGTTGCCATAAAACCATTTTGAAGAAAATCTCTCAAAGGGTTTGTAAATGAAAAACATGTTTGAACCACTGTGAGAGTTTTATCTTTTAGCAGAAATACTCCCCCTCCACATGTGCTTAAGAGTTTTAACGGTTATTTGCACAGTGAGGAAAGAGCGCGCACTTTTTGAATTGATCCACTCAAGATAGACAATCCCTTGCGAGACACGGTTACGTGGTATAGTTAAAGAGTTGCATTGTCAGCTTTTAGGTGACAACTAGCTCTAATAACTATCTTGAAGGTGTGGATAACCCCGAAAGGTTGTCAAACCCGTCAAAGTTCATGTCTACCAAGAGTTTCTCGAGTGGTACATTCTACTACGACAAGTCCTTTGCGAGACACGTTTACATCACTAGCGAACTAGTTTGAAATTATTACCCGTCCCGGACAAGTCTTTTCGATTTACTAACGTTAAGATCTGTCAATTCGTGGGTTGAAGTCTTTTACACGAGAGTTCATATAGCAAAACACAACATATTTCTTATCACGTATTTTCTCCCCTCAAAAATGGCATATAAAATGTTATTTTTGAAAAGTTGAGAATAAATATGACCATTTCGAGTGTTTCAGGAAGAATGACCACTGTGAACAATTTGTGAACAAAGTTTTAAGTCAAGTACTCCCCTCAACGAGTGATATAAACGGTTGAGGTTTTGAAAATCATAGGGAAAGTACTTGTTCTTTTGAGCAAAACCTTGAAAAGTGAAAGGTTTGATAGGTTTTACTCAAAAGTAAGAAGCTTTCGCTCCTTTTATAAGGATTGTGGCACTTAAGCGTACCACAGGGTCCTTTATTTACAAGTGCGGGTTGTACACTGTAATGTGTGCACAAGCCATGGACATAATAAATCATACATCCAAATTGATAATGAAAGAAGCAGTTCAAGGGGTACCGGGTAGTCCAGAGATGTTGCCAGGAGTGTGAACGGGCGTTGAAAGCCATGATGTTAATCCGGTCGACCACCAACATAGCTTTCCAATCTTATCGATCCCTTCGATACAACCGTTCATCAATCATCGTGATGATCCTCTTCAAATCCCTTCGATCCTGAGAATTCCATTGCTTAGGAGACCCAATCTTCTGATGTATATCCTTCAACCGATAAGCCAATCCGTCCCTAACCAACTTCAACGTGTGATCTCCAAATTTGAGAAGATCTCTGCACGCCATTATGCAATTTCTTTGAAGTTCACTACGGTAAAAGACGCCGAATGGTTTGCTGATGAGTGTACATTGTGATAGCTGGTTGATGTCGGGAAGGTCAAGCTGCGGTGGAGTGAAGTTGACATGGGTGATTCAACTGCCAGCTGGAGATCTTCTACACGTTCTTTGATAACTATGCGTCTGATGAAGATAAGCACTGACTTGATGAATTCACGTTGTACTTCAGTGGAGAATTGTCTCATACGACCCTGTACTTTGGCAAGGTACATGTCTTCGATGTCGTTGATAGACAAATTCTCAAAGTCCGCTTCAGAGAATGCATAATCCCTTTCGTCTTGTCTTTTGACCACAATATTCTTGAGATAAGTGTAGTCCCATTTGGACGAAAGATCAACGTGTTTGATGGCAATGATGTTTTTAGTACTGAACACCGCATGTTGAGACTTCTGAACGGCTCATACGTAGTAGATTCTTCGGCGTTCCGGCCAATGATGAATCCCATACATTGCATCACGGTCATACTCTTCCACGTTGTTGGAAAACATGTGGTTAGCTCGTTCCTCGATGGCTATGCAGTTTGAGTATTCGGCTGCCGGGAATGGAAGTGTTAGAGATGTAGCATATTTCCTTGAACCATCGCCACCGTGTAGAAGAAATTCCAAGTCTTTGTTGAAGAAATATCAGAATGGAATCCTAGGTGTCGAGGTTGGCCAATTGTAGGTAGAGGTTTAGACCAGTCTGTGTAATATGGAGGATTGTCCCGTTGAGTGAAGTCGATGTTTGCTTCTAGGTTGAGCCAATCCATGTTGTTAGACATGGCTCGTGCAATATTATCAAGGTGATATTCGACCTCGATGGCACTTTCCGAGCTATCTTTTAGAAGTTGAAATGCTTCATTCTTGATTCGCTTCAACTCGGATTTCGTCATCTTCTTCACACGGAAATTTTCTTGTAGAAATTTCGCATGCTCCAATGTATTACATTCTGTAACCTCTTGACCTTCAGTTGGGTAGGGAGTGGAATTAACAAGTGTAGAAAACCATTCAAATTCCTCTGTGTTATCTTCATCTAGCCAGGTTAGGACGTCAGCCTTGGAAGCCCTTCTTCTTCTTTTCTTAGGCCTAGATGAGGATTATGGTTTCTGTACTTTGTCGGGAGAGGCGGGTTGTTGTTGGGGCTCATGGTATTCCTCATCGTCACCACCCATATACTCAAAGTGGTCACCGGTTTTCTGAGTCTGGGGTGGTGTCTCGAATCCCTGAGGTTTATCTGCAGAAAGGGATGAGAGGATCTTTGTTGAGCAGGAGTCCTTTGTGGTGGAGGCTGCATTGAGTACTGAATGGAAGATGATTCACCAGACTTCTTTGTGCGTTTAGGCTCCTTATCCTTATCTTGATCTTTGTCTTCGTCATCTCATGAACGTTTAGGCCTTACGCCTTCTCTCGAATGATGACTTGAGTTGGTATTCCAAAGCAATGCTTCAAAACAACTTAGCTTCATGGGAGGCAAACGTTGCAGAGCGTTTCGACATTTGGGCTACTAGCCGGTTCACCAATTCATCATCTGAGAAGATTGTAGTTTCAACTGGATTGATGCTCAAATTCATTGGAGTTGATTTCATGGCTTGCTTGGCTAAATGTAAGAGATTCGGATAAAGTTATCTGTTATACATCTCCTTTTCGGTTTCGAACGACCTCCATTAAGAACTTGTGAGTGTATCCTTTTATCATCTCGTCCATGCTTCCTTGAAGATCATCCTTCATAAGCTTCAGTACATACTCCCTTTCAACTTGCATCTTGTCATTCTCATCATGAAGGTACATTAATGGTCGCAATAAAATTTAGCTTTTGTAAAGCATGTATTTCTTTCTAACCTGTTTGACCGCATTTACAATTCTTTTATGAGTATGAGAAATCCAAGATTGAGGTGGCTTCTTTACTGATTTGGATGTTGATTTGGTTGATCTTTTTGATGGTGGTGGTGAAGAATGAGAAGACGAATCTGATGATGAAGAGACATGAGGAGACTCTGGATCCTTAGGAGGTGCAGAGGTTTCTCCTTGGCGAGCGGATCTGTCTAGCAGAAACTTATCATAATCAGTATCATCTCCAGACTTTTCTTTCTCTTCATTCTTTTCTGTCTCAGTCTTTTCTTTGTCACCCTCATCTTTCTCGGACTTATCTTTATCAGGTTCCTCAAAGTCATGCTCAATATTTTCTTTCACGGGATTTTGTTGTTGCTCCAAAGTGGTGGCACCAGATCCCTTATCGGGTCGATTAACCGCATCAGGATCTGGTGAAGGTTGAGCTACACCACTTGACCCTCCGGGTCCACCCATTTGTTCTTGAGCAAATTGTTGTGCAACGTGTTGACGTCTAACAAATTTGAACTTCTTCCTGTATGATTTATCCAGTTGCTCTTCATCTGAGCTTGAGCTTTCTTCATAAGGCACAAGTATTGGAGTCTTCCCTTTTCCTTGATCAGTTGGAGGACTAGGAGGTTTAGATACTGTTGTAGTGTCATCTTTAGCGAGCTTTAGAGTAGAAAGTCTCTTCATCGATGCGTAGTATCCTCAGAGTCCTCGTCTGTTAGCTTTCTTTACGGTTCAGGCTTAGAAACGGGAATAGGAGCGGCTTCCTTGGCGGAACTGTCCCCTTTCGTGGAGGATTCCTCCTGGGGAACATCCTCTGACTCTCAGTGCTTGCGGCACTTCCTGCACTTCCTCTTCTGGTTTTCCTTATAGGTGTTCCAGAAGACTTTTCATCGAGATGACCAACTTTGCCTTCTTTTACTGCTACAAGATACCTTTTGTATGTTTCAAGTTTTTTGATTTCATTAGTCGAAGGTGATCGGGTAACACATCACCCTGTTTCTTTGTTGACGATTCCTTGATTGTGACTGATAGGATGGGTTCAGTCAACATGTCGTGATTGTCGGGGTCATTGAGCCTCTTGGGAATATCGGGATGAAGTCCAAGTGCTCTCTGGATCAACAGCTTTGTGTATCTGATATAGGGAATATTTGAGCCAAGCTTTTTGAGAAATGACATCATGTCATCCCATATCCGAGCTTCAATTTCGATGTCCTTCTTGTTGATTAATGACCAAAATATTTGCAGCTCCATGAGCTTAGGATGCTCATAGCCATGTCACGCCAGAGACTGATTTGGTGATGATGATGTAGAGGGTTCTCCACGGTTGAGGAATGTTCTTAAGCTCCACATGAGAATGCTTAGTGATAATTCCTGAAGCTTCATCATAGCCAATATCCATCAGGAATTGCAGAATTGTCTCTTCAGTAGGTGTGGCATAGAAGTCGGTTGGCTCGATATCAGGAATAAGAAGAACGGCCCGTAAATCTGCATGTGTGATGGTGATTTGTTTGTGATTTAACGTCACTGTCACCGCACTTTGACCTTTGATCCTTTGCATTGAATTCCTGAATTGTTGTATGTAGATCTCCGGTACTGTAGCAGAGTGTGAGAGCATGTTCTGGTAGGGATGATTCTTTAAAATATCCACAGCAATCAAGCAAGAAGATTCTGAGCATGTGAGGGTTTCAAAGTCAACTCTGAGATTGTTCTTTACAATCTTTCTTGGATAGCCATTAGGGAAGATATCGGCAATTGTGAGAACCTCAGGTGCATCCACATTCATTTGAGCAGCCATGTCGTGATCTGAAATAACATTAGCCAAAAGAACCAACATATCGAAAGACATAATGTTAGTCAACAGAAGGTTTTTATTGTCTAATTATTGAATATACAGTGTTAATGATTGTTACGAGTCCTAAGTCACTTGTTTGTCCAATAGTCCAATGACGTCGTGAAACGTTTCGTGAGTTAGTTAACTTTAAGTTTTAAAGTTTATGTTATCACTTATAGTTTACAACATATCAAACGATTAAGTTTATCAGTGACATTATTGGATTCGTGACGTTATGATTCATTTATTTACAAGTTTGCACGCGTAACAATTCAAAATGAAGGTTTGATCAAGGCTTATGCGTAGGAATAGTAGCTTATGCGTAAACAGGGTTTATATGCGTAGGCACAAGCTTACGCGTAGGAATCTGTCTTACGCGTAAGAAATGTTACGCGTAGGAACAGAGTAACCTGATGTGTAGAGCTTACGCGTGGCGATATAAAAACTTTACGCGTAAGGCTTACTCGTAAGAGTAGACCTTATGCTTAGAGTCACTGTTTACGCATATCCTTCACAGGATACGCGTAGTCCCATTGTAGAACCTTACGCTAGCAATGTTACGCGTAAAATTTCTCTTACGCATAACTTTCTACGCGTAAGGTGATCCTTATGCGTAGAGTAACAAGGACCTTGATTCTGAGTTTTATGCGTAGCAAGCCTGGAATAAAAACATCATATCATCAATCTTAACACATATATTCGTTTTAAGACAGATCATGGCATGAAACTCATTTTACAGATTACGCGTAGAAAGTCATACGCGTAAGTCAAAACCCTAGAGTTTAAGAATTACGCATATGATTTCTAGCCATAGGAATTGCACCAAACATTTTCTGGTAGGTCTTAGGTGTTGTGAGAGTCTAATAACCAAGTTTTAACATCCAAAAGTCAGTGAATCAAAAATACCCAAACCTAAGAACATTAAACCCTAAGTTCTAATTTTTAATCAATTAGTGTTTCTGGGTTGTTATAAGGCCTGGAAATCATTGACTCAACATGATATTAACATCACACAACAATCTTTTTGACCAAATACAATCACATTTGAAAATACCCAAAACCACGCATAAACCCTAAATTTGAAATTCACTCAATTCGTGTATCTGGGTGAGTTTTGATGATTAAAACGGTATCATTGATGTATTAGAAACGTTTTGACACTGACCTTTTAACCATAAACACACAATCTTGATCATGTGTTCATACGCATATGCGTAGAACACAAAAACAATATTATACAACGTTTTGACCGTTGGATTCATGTAAAAATCAAAACCAATGTTTAAAAACACGTTAAGATTGTGAAACAACTTACAAAATGATGATCCAAAACACGGATTTCTTGAACGATTTTCGTGCATAGGATTAGATAGGTTATGAGTAATAAATGTGAGTAGAAATGTTAGGTGGAAGAGTTTTTATTAAAAGTAACTTTAAACTTTTGGCAGTTTTGGTCCCTCCACCTTTTCCTTTTTCATACAAAGCCATTTAACTTCCATTTTGGTTACCAAACAAAGATTTTAAGAAAGAAACATGACGACACTCCCCCTCGACTTAAGAAAATGATGAAAGGTTATAAATTTTAGTCCGAGGAGTGTCATTTGAACCAGAAAATATACCACCATTGATAAAATATACAACCAGAATAGAGTAACATGCAAGTACATGGATGTTTTTGAAACAATTAAGTATTTATTTTCTCCCCCTCAACACTTGATCGGAAAAATACTGAATTTTGTAAGATTATAGTGTTGAGGAAAAATGTACTTGCAATGTTGAAAGAAAAATAGATAGAAGAGTATTTTTGTTGTTTTATCAGGTTTTATATTTTTGTATTTTGTTTTTGAAAATTATTTACAAAAGAGATTTTGGTGTTTGACAGGTTTTTTAAGACTGTTTTAGGAGGTCATCCAATTCCTCTTGAGTCAAACACCTCATACCAATCCGGTGGATCAACTCATTAAACCTAGCAGGAGCTAAGGCTTTGGTGAGAAGATCTGCTAATTGGTATTCTGTACCCACGAAGTATAATTCAACTGTACCACTGCTCCACGTGGTCCTTGATGAAATGATAGCGAAGATCGATGTGCTTTGATTTCGATCTTGGCTGAACTGAGTTGCACGAGATCGCAATGGCACTCCGATTGTCGCAGTACATCGGGATTCTGTCAAACACGTAACCATAGTCTTTGAGTTGTGTTCGCATCTAGATGACTTGAGCACACACGCCGACATGGCTACATATTCCGCTTCGGTTGAGGACAGCGATGTACAATCCTGCTTCTTCGATTGCCATGACACCGGTTTATCACCAAGAAATTGTAAAGCTCCTGAAGTACTTTTCCGTGAATCTAAGCATCTGCGTGGTCAGCGTCTGAAAAAGCGATTAGTTCAAAACCAGAATCCTTCGGATACCAGATTCCAAATTAATGGTTCCCTTGATGTATCGGAGGATTCTTTTAGCCTCAGAGAGGTGGGCATCAGTTGGTCGCGACCGATACGAGAGCAAAGATATACGGCAAAGACAATATCGGGCTGCTCGTTAGATACATGAGAGACCCAATAATACTACGGTATTTTGTAGGGTCCACCAATTTCCCATGTAAATCAGCGTCTAACTTCTTGGTATGAGCCATTGGTGTGGCATAGGTGTCATAGGTTTGCATTCCAAATTTGTGTAACAATTCAAGGGCATATTTGGACTGACTCAAGAAAATACCACGGGGTGATTGATGAACTTGTAATCCTAGAGAGAACGCAAGTTCACCCATCATGGACATTTCAAAATTTTTCTTCATTAGTTTTGCAAAAGCGATTGAGTACTTTTTATGTGTAGACCCAAAAATGATGTCATCCACGTAAATTTGAACAATTAAGATATGTGCCCCGTGATATTGTATAAAAAGAGTAGGGTCAACCAAACCTTTGGTGAAATTATTGGCAATGAGGAAAGATGATAGCTTATCGTACCATGCCCGAGGAGCTTGTTTGAGACCATACAGAGCTTTGTTCGGTTTGTAGACATGGTTCGGGAAGCGGGATCAACGATCCTCCGGTTGGCTGACATAAACCGTTTCTTTTAGTTGTCCATTTAGAAACGCAGTTTTGACATCCATCTGAAAGACCGTCATATTCATATGAGCCGCGAACGCGAGAAATATCCGAACAGCCTCAAGACGAGCAACCGGAGCAAAAGATTCTTCAAAGTCAATACCCTCTTCCTGACGATAACCCTTAGCCACCAGACGTGACTTATTTCTGATTACGTTTCCTTCAACATCCAATTTGTTTTTCCAAATCCATTTGAGACCAATGACGTAGACTCCTGTTGGTCTTTCAACCAGTTCCATACTTCAAGACGTTTGAATTGGTTGAGTTCTTCTTGCATGGATTCAATCCAGTTGTCTTTTGTCATTGCGTCTTTGATGTTTTAAGGTTCAGATTGGCGGGCAGGTGAGTGCATAAATGCAATGTTCACCATCTGTGTGAAGACGTTGTCTAAACGACTTGGTTGATTCGGGTTGCCAATAATATTTTTCAGAGGATGGTCTTTTGTCCATCTATGTGTTGAGGGTTGATGTTGGTATACATTGTGCAGATTTTGAGGATTCAAATGGCTTGTTGAAGATTCTGCGACATCTGGTGCAGCAGTCTCATTAGCAAACGGGTTAAAGAACGCATTTGGATCAAAATCTGCAGGTGGGGGTACTTCATTCAGAACATCATCAGCCTGTTCATCATTGTTGGAAGCGGTTTGTTCAACTGTTGTGTTGGAGTCAACCGGTGGTGCTTCTTCAACCGTAGTTGTTGTAGCAGTGTATCGGTATAAAGTATTATCGGGTTGAGCAGCGGAAACAGCGGATACACCTGGAGCATTTCATCAATATCGTCATGAACAGAGGAGCAAATAGTCGTTTCCATTTGTTGATGAGTGGGGGGCTTGTTCGGTGATGATGGGGTTTGGGGAAGTTTAAGCGGTTGTAACCGGGTTCCAAGTCATTATACTCGAAGCCATTTCCGTGAGTTCATCAAAATGAGCATGAATCGTTTCCATAACCTCCTTTGTTCGACGATTTCAGATTCGGAAACCTTTAGAATTATCACAATATCCAATAAAGACTCCAATGTCAGCTTTGGCTTTGAGCTTGCCAAAGTCATCACGATCATTATTAGGATAGCAAAGAGATCCAAATACATGAAAGTGTTTGAGATTCGGTTTTCTGTTGTGGACAAGCTCGAAAGGTGTTTTGTTGTGGCGTTTTGTAATCATAGAACGGTATTGAGTATAGCATGCGATAGATACAGCTTACGCCCATAAGTAATCTGGAAGTTTAGCATTGATTAACATTGTTCTTGCAGCTTCCACTAACGTTCGGTTTTGTCTTTCAACAACTCCGTTTTGTTCTGGTGTACGTGCAATAGATGTCCGATCTTTGAATTCCCACTTTCTCATAAAATTCACGAAGAGTTTGGTTAACAAATTCAGTGCCTCTGTCTGTTCTGATTGGTCGAACGGTGTTTCGTAGCTGAACTTGTATTTTCGTGAGAAAGGTGATGATCATGTGTGGAGCTTGATCTTTGCTTCGAAGAAAGTAGACCCAAGTCCAGCGTGAATAGTCATCAACAATTACTAAGATGTAGCGTTTGCCATTGATCGTTTGCACGCGCATCGGGCCACACAAATCCATGTGAAGAAGATGAAGCACATCTTGAGAGCTGTGTTCCACCTTTGAAGGAAAATGAGCACGAGTGCTTTTGCCTTGTTCACAAGGTGAGCAAAGGTGATCTTTAGAATACCGAAATCGTGGGAGTCCTTCAACTAGTTTGTGTCGAGCAAGGTTGGTGATGGTATGATAGTTTAGATGTGAGAGCGACGGTTGCCATAGCCAGGATTTTGTTGATGTTGCCTTTGAAAGTAAGCAGATGGGAGAAGAAGCAACCATGTCTTGCATAGAGATAGTATAAAGACTAGAAGTATGAGCGGACATGAGGTCGTTTCCTTGTAGATCACGAATGAAACAAGTTTTCTCCATGAAAGCAACCTCCAAATCTCCATCACAAAACTGACCTACTAAAAGCAGTTGTGACCAGGGCCTTCCACATAATAAACCCTACTAATTTCGATGTTCCCATTGATATAGTCTCCAAGTAGCCCATGATAGGCTGCGAAGTGATCATTCCCGAATCTGACAGTGCCAATGAACTTTGCATAAAGTTTGATAACAGTTTAAGGTTGCTGTCATGTGTCGGGAACATCCGCTATCAACAATCCAGAGAATGATCTGTATCATTTGCATTACACACAGAGGCGACACAGATGGAATAGAAGTAGATGTGGAACCCGAAATGTTAGAGGGTTCGGGCGGTTATAGTAGACATACACACATCAATAGCTTTAGGTATCCATTTAAATCCTAGTGTGTTATATATCCATTTCTGCCATCTCCAACTAGTATTTGCTTTAGTCTTAGTGAATGCACTAGGTGGTACTACATTCCTAGGAGGTGAAACTGGAGCTACAGGGACAACAATGCGTTTCTTAGAATCTAAAGAAGGCGGTCTACCAAGCACGGACTTAGAAAGATTAGTGGGCCTAGAGGTATTCCGGTTCTTAGGATTCCTTAAACGAGAGATGATAGCTTTAGCAACACATTTATCATGACAATCAGAATTCATACTTTTACGACAAATAACACAAGGTGCATCGGACTGAATATCAAAAGTGCTTAAAGGTTTAGCATTCGTTACATCACTATTTCTATTACATTTGCGGACGCTTAATATCTATAGTGGAAGCAACATGAGTCTTATTCATAGTCCTAGGGTGTTCTTCTACTTTAGCATTCCTTATTGATCTTTTCTTAGGTCGCAACTTCCTATTCTTCGATGTAGTGCTCCTAGGCTGTGAAGTGCGGACGTTTGGATAAGACGCAACTATTCTGTTTCGTAGAGAGGAAGCACGTTAGCAACTTGTGATTTGGTAGTAGGAATTCTAGGTTCACGATTACTAAGTGTTCTTGCTATTCTCTTAATCACGGTAGGCGGAAGTTGTTCATACTTTCCTAACATTTCTCTTAACTTGAGGATAGTGTGAATCGATCTTGATTTTCGAGACCGAATATTTCCAGCAAAATGCATAACTTCTTTAGTGTGTGCAAGATAATGATCAAGTTCATTTGATGCTTCATCACGAGTCTTTTTGAGTAAATCAAATATGACACCATATTCCTTTTTAACTTTTACAAGTTCTTGTTCATATTTTGAGATTTGACACTTAAAGACACGTTTTGATCATCCAGTTGCTCAAATTTTGGATCAGAAGTTTTGTCACGCAACTGGGTGATTTTGTGTTGAAAAGCAAGTTGTTGATCGTGAATATCTTTTTGACACCAATTAAGAAGACGTATTGCATTTGAAAGTTCGTTTGACAATCGTTTATTTTCAACGTTTAAGGACTTGATCTGAAGCACATTATCGGTGTTCTCAACATTACCACGGAATCACACGATATCGTGAGCAGAGATATAATCAAATGCATATGACAAAGAATTCAATAGCACAACATTATGGACATCAGCACAGATGACATCTTCCAAGAGTCGATCAACATCTTTTCTCAACATTTTCTTTTTACGTTTAGAATTAGAAATAGATGTTTACTATTTTCGAAAACGACCTTCATCAATCCAAGTTCCTTATGAAAGTCCCTTTCCCAAGACAATGCACAACTTTTCAAATTTTTAACATTTGGTAAAGATTTTTCTGAAAAATGTCTCTTTGTTCTCACGCGCAGGTATTGAAAATGTTGAACTTTGATTTCAGAATGATATTCTATCTCATGTTGTAAAGTTTTGAGGTCGGCCATGAAAAGGTCAAAATATCTAAGAATTTTGCGATTTTCAGGGTTTGAGTTTACTTCACTGATGGAAGGTAAAGGACCATAAGTTTGTGCATAATCCGGTTTGGGATTAACATTAGAAGACTCAGACGTTTTTATGATAATCCTTGGTGTGTTAGAAGAATCCGTTGGTGTGTTGAAAGTGACCGCTTTTGAATAGTTAAAAGGTTTGTTGTAAACAACATTTTCTAATTTTGATCGACTCTCGTCTTCCGCATCTAATTCCTCTTGACAATGATATTCAACAACACTCATAACAGAATCATCAATTTTATATTACACCTTGGAAACTTGAGATTTGGTTTGAATGCTTTGGTTGAAAGCTTAGGTTTGTAATCAACAAGATTTGGTCCATAGCCATTTGGATTAGGTTTTAAAGTAAAATTTTCAATAGCTGTGACCGACTCGCCATGTTTGTAAACAACAGTTTTAAACTCTTTAAGTTTGTTTTGCAAGCCGATGATTTCTTCAAGATGATCATCTATTCGTTGAATGCTTTTGTATCACGAGAACGTTTTTGACAAGTTAATGACTCATTAGCTTTTGATTTTCCAAGGTGAGCGTTAATTTGCTTTTTATGTTCATGTTTCATTGTTCTATTTCGACAACAAAGCATTCTTGACGGCTAAATCAACATCGTCTCTAAATATTGTTTGTTTTGATGAGATTTGGCAAAGGCTGCTTCAAAACCTTTTTCACGTTTTTCTTGAGTTTTGAAAAATTGAGTTGCTTTTGTAAACATTCAAAATCCTTGGTTAACAGTGCATTTTTGCTTTTTAAGTCCGATTAATTGCACGACATTCTTCCACTATGGTTTGTTGGTCTTGTATTAAACGCAGCAAAACGGATGAGGCAACAGTTCGGTACGTGTTCAAGCGTGAGTCACAACATGATCATTACTAAGACCTCAAGTATAACCAGAGTCAATTTGAGTATCAAGGACCATAAGGTCATCTTGATCGTCAAATATAACTCTGAGATCTATTTGAAAATCGCCGAATGAGATGTGAAGACTCATTTTGAACATTGACCTTGCGGATTCAAATGTTGGCGGAGATATGAGATCAGAGATAAATATGGTTTGTTCAATTGCATGAGACAAGCCATCGATTAATACATACTTCCGCTGTATCACTCATGTGTAACTCATGCATATTAGCCATCAACATAACATTTTGCATTGGCACCCAAATCTTCCATATCATCATCCGAAGTCATTTGCCATAAAGCTCGTTCTTTGTGCTGAGAGTTCCACCGGCTTCATCCTTAAGAGCCAGAAGAGCTTCTTTGGGATAAGCCGCGCCCTTTTCCTGGCTTTAGGCATTAGCCGGGTGTCCCTTCTCATTGCGGTTGTAGCATCGAAGGCCATTCAATCCATTTTGAGCATTTCCTGTTCCACCACTTCGAGCTATGTTGTTATTCCTACCCACATCATTAAACCCTTGACCACGCTCATCAGCGACCATAACCGATTCGAACTTCAACTCGTCCATTGTTCACAACAGCTTGATTATTTATGTTAGATGAGGAACGAATACGGTTGTTAGATTTGTTGGTATAACGGCTAAAGGCATTAGCAATCATAGCAAATCCTTATTGCAATGCTTGAATGGATCGATTCCTCATTAGCTTCACTGACAAGTGCTTGAGCATTGTTGTTGTTGTTGTTGTATGGAACCAATTGAGTTTGTTGAGATTGAGGTACGTGAAGAATCATATGGTGTGATTAGCGAGTTGGTTGAGTTCTTGGTTGAGGAGAATAAGCTGTTTTGAGCATATAAAGCAAGTTGTTGATTTTCGGTTGTGAGAGGTGCGAAAGCAATTTGAGCGGAGAATCCTTTCTCGATCAACTTCCTTTTCATGAGGCTTCAAGTAATCATTACAACAATCCAAGGTAGAATGATGCATGTTCTTCGCTGCGGAGAAAAATGACATACTCTCCCATTCAGGGACCAAGACTACTCAGAACTTAGTATTAGCTGCAATTCTTGGCATGATGATATTGTGTTTATCCAAATCATTTATGATGTCTGAGAATCGATGATGATAAGACTCTAGTGTCTCTCGAGGTTCAATCAGAAGTGTTCATAAGCCAAGTAAATTTTGGATTCCATATCCTCCTGATTGAGTGCAGATCCTTCCATAAGAAGATGAATATGTTCCCACATTGCCTTTGCAGTCTTTTGAGCATCAACACTTTGAAGAATTGGGTTAGGTAATCCTAAGAGGATATACTGCATTGCAAGTTCATCGCCTTTATAGTGTAGAAGTTCTTCGCATTCAGTCTGCCAAGATAGCAATGTTTGATTGTTCATCTCTTGGTGGATTAGCATTTGGATCGGCGGGTACAATGATAGTAGGCATCTAAAATGGACCTTCCAAGATAACCTTCTTTAAGAACTTTCCATGTGGCTTCTTCAGATCACAAAACCTAAAGAACCTTATCACCCATTGATCGTAGTTTCCTGGAGTGAGCATTGGAGGTCTATCAAGTGATCCAGCCTCATGAATTGATTATTGGCTACTTAAAGCTTCACACATCTTTGCAAACCAAGTGGGTTCCTTCTTAGTGTTCCTTGATGGATGTTGATTAAATTCGTTTGTGTAGGGTTGAACTTGAAGACTTGGTGGTGGTTGAATCATTTGAGGTTGGGGAATTGCAGCAAGTTGTGAGTATGTTGTTGATTAAATTGTTGTTGATAAATTGCTTGTTGTTGATTCCATTGTTGATGTTGTGGAGTTAGTTGTTGTTGGCGTTGAGAATAAGTGTAAGGGAAATAGTTAGAGTATGGTGGTTGTGACATGTTGAAAACTTGTGTTGGTAAAAATGGATCTTTGTAGTCGAATGAACCTTTGTTGATGAAGTATCCTTAGCTGTAGAAATCACAATAAACCAAGTAGGACTTATGCGTTAAAAACACCAAAGTTACGCCATAACAAGTAGGGTTACGCGTAGTTTTAGCTTACGCGTAAGTAGGGAAAAGACACCAAAGTTATGCGTAGACACAAAGTTAGGCGTAGAAACTTATGTGGGGGATTACCTTAGGCTTAAGATAAGGCTTAGGCGTAAGATTAATCTTATCGCAGATGATTTCTCTGGCGTAAGCTTTATGCTTATGCGCGTAAGTTTAGGGTTTTAGCCAAGTGATCTTTTACACTATCACAAAGGCAAAAGATATCCAAAGTCGGCGTACGATTTTCGGCTTATCCAAGCAAGAAAACAGAGTAAACCACGGCGAAGATCAAACCACGGATAAAGTTACTTGCAGCGTAAGATTAGGGTTTTGATCGCTGCGTAATCTTACCGTAAAAAATGATTTTGCCCAAAGATGTTTCTAAACCAGTTTTTGTGTGATGAAATAGCTTCAATAACACCAAAATGACACAAAAGTGTGAAACTTGATGTTCCAAAGCTCTCAAAAGCGGTAGCTGTGGGTTTACACCTGAAACAAAAACAAGCTTAAAAACGTGAAATCCAGCGTAAAGTTTGAAACTTTTTGCCAAAAAAAATTATTTTAACACCTTAAAACATTGAAAGTACAAGAATCTTGGATTAAAAAGTGTAAAAATCATGTTTTTAAGCGAACCAAAGTATCATTCGTTGTTTTACGCGTAGGACCTTAAACCCACTTCAAAAACAAAATGTTTCACCCAACTAGTAGGCGATTGATACCACTGTTAGGTCACTAGATTTACAACACAAGCTTAATAGAAAGAGATGGAGAGGCGGTTGAACAATACACGAACACACACACACGTACAAGTATAAACGGTTATGCATAGAGAGTATGTGAAAGAGTAAATTGAACAACCAACCTTCAAATGAAGGTTTACAAGGGGTATTTATAGGAGGGATGCTAGGGCAACACTCCTAGTTCCCATACTTATCCTTATTGGACATGGGCCTAAGCTCATGGGCCTTCTACATAAGCTTAAGGCTAATAACAAACATAAAGGCCATAATTAAGCTAACTATTACATATAAATTACTAACACTTGATTATGGTTTAGGAGTGATTCCAACAGATTATGAATGACTTCATTTTGAGGGATTTGTGTACTGCTTGATGGTTTTTAGTAACTTGTGTTTGAAACGTTTTAATAATTTGCGTGTGTATTAACATGCTATAAACTATAAAGTATAACTTTTGCTGGATTTTTTTTCATAGTGCCTTAACTATCACTACTTGTATTTTAACTGTCTTGTATAGCTGGTGGTAATATATTATCTTTGCCATGTGAAAGTGTTTGATTAGACAACCTATACTTATTTCAAAATGTGTATTTGAGATTAAACTAAAAATGTTACTACTTTAGTTCATTGATCTAACCTAAAGGGGAAATTGGTTGTGTTAGCCTATTTAGTTCAATGTTGAAAGTGTTTGTGTTTGCTTTAGTCAATGTTGAAAAGCTTGTCAGGCCACTTTTGTTAGCTAATGAGCTTATCAAGTTGAGCTTATGTCATATATAGTTCACGCAAGCTCATCTTGATAATCTTAGAAGCCGAAAAAAGTGACCCTGTGAGTTGTTCAAATATTACATATGCTCATAAGCCGAGTAAATAAGCGAACACAAACATCATCTAAAACTCTATATAACATTGGATTCCATTAGGGTTGTTTTTTTTGTTTAAAAATAAAAATGAAAAAAAAATCATCCAAACACCCTTTCATGAATTGCTTATATTTAAACTTTTGAGAGCACGTGTTCTAGTAACACCAAGTTATAAAAAGGTGTTGCACATCAGCAGAATCCATTATTAGCCGTAATGGTATCACTCAAAACTGGGACAAGTACAATCTTTTTTTTAAAGTTGATATGATAATGTTAGCCTTAATAGTTTTTATTAGAAGTGATGGTCATTTACGTTTATGAACTTTGTAACGTGTGTTAGACATCGTATTATAATAGTCAACGGTCTCGTAGATTGGACTAAGCTAAATGGGTATTAGTTTAGTTAAGCTAGCCTTATATCAATCCGTGTCCAATCCAATCCATCACAGAAGCCCATACAAGGCCCATGGCCAAGCCTTAGGGCATCATGTTACTTGTACTATAAATACCCCTCAAAGTCTCATTTGAGGGGTGTGCTTGAGTGTGTGTGTGTGTGTGTTTTCTTTGGAATATACAACATCTTGTGTTCATCTTTCTCTCTTCATATACACGGTTTTATATCATCAAGTCACCATCTTTCTCTTAATCTTTTCTTCTTTATTTACGCATAGTTTGTGTTTGTGTTTAATGTGTTCTACGCGTAAAGTGGTAAACGTGGTATTTGTGTGATAAGGTTGAGATATTTAAGGTCCTACTATTGGTATCAATCGCCTAACAATTGGTATCTACCACCACCAACAGAAGATGCATCTACAACGGTCGAAACCAATGCACCAACTCCATCAACATCATCTACATCTACTCCAGTTATTGCACCCATTCTACCAACAGTTGATGAGCAAAACCATAACATATCATTTCAAGGAGAACCTTCGAAAGCGATGCAACGTTAGATGAAGACTTATTTGAAAACCCGCTTTGCTACGGAATCACCGAATCATCTTCACTTACGAGAACCATCTAACTCACACTCGTATAATCTCACGATATCCTTCTACTCAAGTGGACAAAAGACCATCCAATTGAACAAGTTATTGGTGAACCTTCAAGGACAATTGAGACGAGGCGTAACTTGCCACTTGCGATCGCGACTTATGCATTTACCTTTGCTCAATTAGCAATATAGAGCCAAAGAACATTCGCAGGCAATGGCGTAACCCGCATGGATAGAAGCGTATGGGAGGAACTTCTCCGTCCAATAGTCACATGACTCTTTGGGATATGGTTCCAAGACCTATTGACATTCGAGTCATTGATCTCAAATGGTTATGGAAGAACAAAAGGGATGAAAAGATGGCTATGTAATTAATAAAGCTCATCTTGTGGCCAAAGAAAGGATCTGTACGCGAAGAAAGGGATAGACTTTGAAGAGTCATTGCCGTTGTAGCTTGGCTTGTATAAGATTTTCTTAGCTTATGCCACTCACAAAAAACATCCGCGGTTTATCGATGGACATTAAGACATCCTTCTTGAATGGAACTCGGAAGAAGAAGTGTACGTGAGTCGCCTGCATGACTTCATAGACATGGAACATCCAGACTACGTCTACAAACTCAAAAAGGCAATCAATGGTTTGAAACAAGTTCAGGAAGTGGTATGACGAATCCCTCTTTCCTGATTCAAAAATTTCACCAAAGGAACGGTCGATCCTACCTTGTTTACAATAAAATGCAAAAGACATTTTGATTGTTGGATTATGTGCGGACGACATCATTTTTAGGTCCACTAATCCGAATCTTTCAAAACATTTTGAAAATCTCATGAAAAGCAAATTTGAAATGTCCATGATGGGGAACTAAAATTCTTTCTTGGTTTACAAATACATCAATCCCATCGTGGAATTTTTATAAATCAAGCTAAATATACAAGCGGGATTTTTGAAAAATCATGGTATGGATAATTGTGACTCTGTTGGTACACCAATGGTAACTTCACCAAAAATTGGAGCCGATTTATTTGGGAAACCTATCGATCAAGAAATATCGAACATGATTGGTTCTCTCATGTACCTTCTGCTCAATCCAGATATTCATTTCTTTGTTTGCTTATTAGCATGGTTTCGTGCAAAGCCTAGAATCACAAATTGCACCTCAAAGAGGTTAAAAGGATCTTTCTACCCTAAGGACATCCATTCACAAGGGTCTTTGGTATCAGAAGGAATCTGGATTGATCTTATTGCCTTTTCGGATCGCGGACCCACGCGTGATCAAGTTACAGAAAAAGTACATGGGAGGAGCACAATTTTTGGTGAAAAGTTAGTAGTCGGTCTTGAAAGAAACAAGATTGCTTGCACTTTCAACCGGAGTATGTGTCTCTATCTGAGTGTTGTGCTCAAGTTCTATGGATGAGAACACAACTCACAGATTATGGCTTTACATTCGATAAAATACCTATGTATTGTGACTCGAAAAGTGCCATAGCCATATCATACAACTGTTCATCACTCAAAGACTAAGCATATCAGAGTCCGCTATCACTTCATAAAAGAACATGTGAAGAAGGTGCATTGAATTATTCTTCGTGAAGACATTACCAACTTCAAGATCTATTTACTAAAGCCCTTAAAGAAGGTTAGGTTTAACGATTTAGTTCGACGCATTGAATGCTAAGGCTAACCCCGAGAGTTAGAACGTCTTCGAATCTTCTTGAAAATTATTTTCCAAAACTTATTTGAAATATTTTTGAAAAAACAAAATACAAATTTTGAAAAACCAACAAAAGCAAAATATAAAAATATAAAACTTTCAAAAATACAAAAACAATATAAAATCAAAATCCAAAAATATTCTTCTCACGACATGTCTCAGATAATTGATATTCATGACGTTTCTAGAAATGTCATTCAACAATGATACTGTATATGCGGTGCTTGAGCAAGAGTTCTTTATATGTTTTCCAAAACATGTCGTTTCTCAAAATTTCTTCAAAATGGCTTTTCGATATCAATCGACTTGCCGGACTAAAATGATGACTTTGATTATTTTAGATCAAACTCGTGTTTTTAAAGAAAAATCGAGTGTACGCTTCAAATGCACTACATTTAAAAGGTGAGAAATCATCATCATCTTGAGCACCTTTTCAAGATTGTTCAAAAAGATTTTCAAAATCTTTCAAAATATTATGTGCTCAAGATAACTCCCTCTAAAACCCTTTAATTGATTATGCTTTATTAAAGGGGAGTATAAAACAAAAATGTTCCAAATTCATGCTTAAAACAAATCCGTTCGTCTTCCCAAAAGATTTTATAAATTTGTTTAATCCGTTGATATAAAAATATCAAGATTATGCTATTTTTTGAGGAAGCGTGATTAAAATGTGATCAAAAGTCTAATGATGCGTTGTTTGAATCTCAAAATGAGCTGTCTACGTCGGAACAAATGAATTGAGGGAATCAAAGTCAGTAAATGTACCATCTCGAGAAACTTGTGATAGATATGCACTTTCATGGGTCAAACCTCCCTTTTCAAGAAGTGTTTACAACTTCAAGGTAGTTATTAGAGCTAGTTGTCACCTAAAAACTGACAATGTAACTCGTTAACTATGCAACGTAACGTGTCTCGTGGGAATTGTCTATCATGAGCCGATCAAGTCAAAAAGTGCGAACTCTACCCTCAGTATGCAGATTTGTCAAAACTTATAGCACATGTGAAGGGAGTGTTTACGAAAATATAAAACTCTCAGAGTGCTCCAAACATGTTTTCAATCATAAACACTTTGAGAGATTTTCAAGAAAAATGGTTTTTATGGCAACATGGGGACGATCATGGAGTTATAAGGTGACTAAGGATAGGTAAATCCATCCTATGATCCACCGTAGCCGAGGAGGGATCTACTCAAGGACATCACAAATAGATAGTATTAGAAGTCCTTAGGAATGATTGAAAAAAAAGGAGTAATGTGAGAAAGGAGAAAGAAAGGGTTGAAGAATTAAAAAGAAATGTAATGAAAGGGTGAAAAGAAATAGCCCTCCATAATCAACCTTAGGCGTAACCGGTTCAATTCATGCTACTAGTTGTCACTAAGATGACAGTATTGAAGACAAAGACGTCATGGACCCAAAGTGGACGCTCGCCTAAACCTTCTAGCCACTCAATTCCTCTTAAAAGGATTTGTTTCATTCTCACTGGGAACCCTACATAATATCGACTTTCTAGAGAGTTGGTTGGTATTGAAGAAGGAGACCCTCTCCTAGTCTCCGCCAGGAAAACCAAAATGCACTATTGAGTCTAGAGCCACGAGATTCATCAAAAGATCTCATAGGAACCCTTGACATGACATCGCTTTTGCCACTCGTCAATAAGAACACAAGTGATATATTCTAGAGTCCTATGCGAGATCTTAGCAATCTGTCGAACATTTATGAGAAGTTTCACATCGTGATCTTCATGATTGAATGGAAACTCCCGCGAGGTGGTCAACATCAAGCGACCACGACATGCCAGTCACTTCGGTAACTCCTATGGATTACGCTTAGTGTGTCTCAAAATGGTCTACTGTCGTGGGGTGATGCCGGTTATACCTCGGTGACTCATCCGAACGTAGGTGTACCGGTACATCGCGTTATCTCACTTGTGGGACTCGGTTCAGAACGGCCTTTGTGAGAATTAGAGACGTGTTTTCACACTATGCTGTTAACACCCTCGAAATACAAACTTGTAAGTGCGGAATCCGCTATTACTAACCTATTTTTATGTTTTCTTCTTTATGGAAGCTCGGGCGGATTGATCGTCGCGAGATTATCCACATGCTCATACCAACCACATCACAAATGAAGTTCTCATCAAAATCAAAGGCTACACAAAGTTAAAGATGATTCTTCGTCAATGTCACAGAATCTACAAAGTTTGCTGACTAAAGAACTTCACAACAATGAAACATCAAAGTCAAATAGTAGTGTGAGCATGGTGGAGAAAGACGTGGAGACACCAAACCAACGAAGTTGACAATGGTAGACAACCACATTAATTGATCACAAAGCATGAAGGAACAAAGAATCATGACTATTCCATATCTAAACACAAAGTTCAAGCTCGAGAAAAGTAAAGATCTTATCAAGTGGAGCATCTTCTGAATGACCACCCCTTAGGGGGAGATTGTTAGCCTTAATAGTTTTATTAAAATTGATGGTCATTTCACGCTTATGAACTTTGTAGCGTGTGTTAGATATCGTGATTATAATAGTCAACTGGCTCGTGGATTGACTAAGCTAAATGGGTATTAGTTTAGTTAAGCTAGCCTTATATCAATCCATGTCCAATCCAATCCCACGAAGCCCATACAAGGCCCATGGCCAAGCCTTAGGGTATCATGTTACTTGTACTATAAATACCCCTCAAAGTCTCATTTGAGGGGTGTGCTTGAGTGTGTGTGTTTTCTTTGGAATATCTGACATCTTGTGTTCATCTTTCTCTCTTCACATACACGGTTTTATATCATCAAGTCACCATCTTTCTCTTAATCTTTTCTTCTTTATTTACGCATTGTTTGTGTTTGTGTTTAACGATGTTCTACGGCGTAAAGTGGTAAACGTGGTATTTGTGTGATAAGGTTGATTTTAAGGTCCCTGATAACTTTGGCTATATGCACCGGAGTGCAGTGTGGTAACAGGTTTATAACAAAATTTTGAAATGTATTTCCTATGCTGAGTGAGTGCTCTTATCTGCTTCTTCTACCGAAACATAACATAAAAAATAAGCAATCCCAAACACTATAACATTTATTGGTGTTATATAGTAAATGTATGGTTAATGTTATGACGACAAATCAACCCAATTATAGTAGCTTAAAAAGGCCTATTTCCTTCTAGGCTTATTGATTAATGTCGGTGCATCATTACTATGTAAAATTATATGATAAATAAAGGGCATGTTTGGCAAAATCAACCGGATTTGGAGCTATAAGGAATGAGTTGTCCTTTGTATAAAAGTGTTTGGCAATGGTATATGTAGTTGTAGTTGCAATGTGTAAAATGGTATACAAAGGAACTCATACATAAACATTTATTAGGTATGTGATTAATGTGAGGTTATTTGGGTAATAAACTAATAATAATCTATAAGCGTTGAGTTTCAAATTAAAAGTCAATTTGTAACAAAAATGTGAATCTATTTTATCCCACACAACTTTTTCCATTCAATGAGAGCATATCTTTTTATAAAAATAAGCTTGAACTCAATAGCTCCCGTAGGTCCTTGCCAAACATACCCATAATGTGGCAATGATGTATGTTGTGCTGTAAAAGAATTTTTCAGAAGTGGCAAGTTATTGGGTGAGTTGAATGCTACTCTCATATCTTTAATTCCTAAAGTCCAAATCCTTAACAAAGTCACTGAATTCAGACCTATAGCCCATTTTAATGTACTTTATAAGTGCATTAGTAAAGTGATCACAAATAGGATTAAACCTGCTCTTAGGTGTTTGGTTAGTTGATCAAAGTGCTTTTATCCAAAGTGACGTATACAAGATAATATTATGTTGACTCGAAATTATGAGAGGGTATAATGAGAAAACATGGTCCTAGGGTGGCTTTTAAAATTGACATTCAAAAGGCATATGATACAGTCAATTGAGGCTTTCTAAGGAGGATTCTTATAGAGTTAGGATTTCATGAGAGAATGGTGTATCTTTGGATCATACAAAGGTGTTACAAATCTGCTTTTACTTTAAGCATTAATGGTGAAAGTGTTGGGTCTATTATAGATTTGATGATACAAAACAAGAAGAATGAAACATGAAGGACTAAAAGTAACAAGAATGGAAACTACAAAAAGATGGAGGATTTGGAAGATTCTAGAAGATATGCTTAAAAGAATATTTAGTTTCCTAATTGTATTATGATTCCTCTTGTAAACCCTAGATGTCTTTAATATATAAAAAGACATAGGGTCATTAGTTTTAGTAAGTACGTACGAGATGTAGACGTCTAAAGGTGTGTGTGTGTGGGAACCTAAGTAGAGGGAAGCCTAGGGTTTAGTTAGTTAGTGTTAGATCAAGTCTTTGATCTTTATTATAGTTAGTTAGTTAGTTTATGATAATAAAAACCTTGTTCATAATGATGTTAATTCTATGTTTGAATATTCCGCTTTCATTATTATGTGTTCCTAGATATAATATTAGACCTCGTCTAAGAGCTATCAACGATCTTCACATGTGGTATCCGAGCCTGGGGCTCGTGATATCTAGGGATCTACAAGGTTTTTCTTGAAGAAGAAGGAAGAAAAATTCGAAGGTCGTCAAAAAATTCGTAATACTTCTACATCATCAATTTTCGAGAAGGCATAACTTTTATTGAACCATTGGATCGGGCTAAAATTCGAACTGGAGCTTCTTGGTATATCTATCTTTAATCTCACGAAGGATTGTCAATCAGACTCTCAATCAAAAGTTATAAGCAGCTAAGTCTGCTGGCTGATTTCGTAAAGGTTACAACAAGACCTTTGTTTTGAAACGATCATAACTTTTTCGTTAATCGCTGGATCGTTCTGAGAAATTTTGGTGGATGTTCTCTATATATCAATCTAACTTTCCACCGAAGGGATCTTCCATCTAAGCTTTTTGTTAAAGTAATGCTATTACACAAAGTAATCTTGCTTGAAGGCACCGAGATGCGCTACTCTTGTTATGAAAATCTGCGGTTTATATGAAATCACTATTGTTTGTCCAAAATCTTGCTCTTTCTCAAAGTCATATTATCGAAAGTAATAACGCCTAAATTTAAAAGTATCGCTTTCATATGGTTTTTGATTTAAGGGGAAGTTGAGCATTATTATTGTTATGGTTTTGGACTACACACACATACTGAGTTATTGTTCACACACACAAGGGAGTTTGGTTAAGTGTTCTTAAAAGGATTTAAAAAGGTTCGGCTTTTGGAGATTTATTAAAGAATTGATTACGAAGAGGATTATTTATCACTTATTTGAAGATGAAGTGGAATTACTTGGTTTGTGTTCTTATCATATAGCTTGATGAATCTAACAGTGTGTGATTTTTCTTATGATGCTCTATGCACACATTGGCTATCACTTGAAGGAGTTACATTGTAGTGCTCGGTGTCTCATACTAGTTGAGGATTCTTGTCAAGGGATTGCGGTCTACTTATATTTGTTGATTTGTATAAGTATGGAGTTCCGTGGATTGTAAAGATTTAAGACACAAGTTCGGGAAATTTTACTTCTTCATCAAATAGATTATACTCGGTTTTCTTCACAAGTGATCATTAAATAAAGCCTCTGATTTTGAAGAATCATTGATGTACATGCATCACTCAAAGGGAAGTGTTTGATTTTTACTCATGTTGATCATTATTACTACTGCTAGTTGAAGTTTTCTCTTGTTTTGGATCCATTTATCCTATGGTGCGTAATGGTGGGATTTTAAACATTGAAGTCTTAGATTGGAAGTATGATATTGGTTATTGGTGGTTGAGATCATTATTTGCATACGTTCCCTATTTGGATAATAAAAAAAAGGGGAAGAGATGTTTGAGTGACATGTTCAAGTCAAGGGGAAAATTATTTCATTCATGGTGAGATTTAATTATCTCAACTTTACGTCTAGGGAAGTTCGGGTATGCAAAGAATCGTGTTTGTTTGTCATCATCAAATAGGGGAAGAATGTTGGGTCTATTATAGATTTGATGATACAAAACAAGAAGAATGAAACATGAAGGACTAAAAGTGACAATAATGGAAACTACAAAAAGATGGAGGATTGGAGATTCTAGAAGATATGCTTAAAACAATATTTAGTTTCCTAATTGTATTATGATTCCTCTTGTAAATCCTAGATGTCTTTAGTATATAAAAAGACATAGGGTCATTAGTTTTAGTAAGCACGTCAGAGATGTGAGCGTCTAAAGTTGTAGGCTGGGAACCTGAAGTAGGAAACGCTTAGGGTTTAGTTAGTTAGTGTTAGATCAAGTCTTTGATCTTTATTATAATTAGTTAGTTAGTTTATGATAATAAAAAAACCTTGTTCATAATGATGTTAATTCTATGTTTGAATATTCCGCTTTCATTATTATGTGTTGTTGGGATATGAAAGTCTTTGAAGATATCAAAGTCTTGAAGATATGAAAGTCTTGTAAAAAAACTGGAAGAAGTCAAATAGTCAAAATCTTGCTAAATGTGAGTCAAAGTACTGCAAGAGGAAGTCAAAGTACTGCTAGAACAAATAAACTGTTATATTCGTTTATGGAAAGTATTGTAGATTACTTGTCGTACAAGGTTATCAATTGTAAACCAACTAGGATATCCTTGAGCCTATAAAAGGACTCCTAGATTGGCATTAGAGGTACGATTTCAGAAAAAGAGTTTTAGAGTTTACGAATTAGAGTTTAGAGAAAAGTTCGATTATCTTAGAGTTTGTTAATAAAGTTTTTCTTCTTAGCTTTGTTAAGTAAATTCCGCGTACTTAATAAAGATTGCTCAGTGTTTCTTTGTTAATAACTTAGGATTTATTCGAGGTTATTAAACCTTAACAAGCTAGTTAAGTTAGTTTGATTAAAGTATATCGATCCAACAAGTGGTATCAGAGCTTGTGTGGAAACTCTGACTAGGAAGAAACCCTACAATATCCAAGATGTCGAGTGAAGTTGTTCCACAACCCTCAATCACCTCACTCAGAATTCCAATTATCAAAAAGGGAGAATATGATCTCTGGTGCATGAAGATGAGGCAGTATATTGCCATTACAGACCATGCTCTGTGGAATGTAATTGTGAATGGGAATGAAGTTCCACAAGAACCCATTCAAGTTCTTTGGACAACCTCTAGCACCAAAGGCGGTTTACCGGTGCAACCCTAAGGAATCAAGAGAAGGCTCTTAACATTCTCTTGTCTGCCATTCCAGATGGTCATCTTCTTAAATTTCATGCTGCTAAAGATGCTAAAAGACTTTGGGCTGCTCTCAAGACCAGATTTGGAGGGAATGAAGCCTCTAAGAGGATGCACAGAAACTTGCTTTGAAACAACGGTTTGAAACTTTCACGTTGGAGAAAGAGAGAGTCTTGATGCTGCATATGATAGGTTCCAAAATCTTCTTAACATGTTGGAATTATACAAGGCAGAAGTATCAGTTGAGGATGCTAATTTGAAGTTTCTAAAGAGTTTGCCATCTACATGGCATGTGATTGCTACTATGATCAGAGGACAACAGGGGTTGGATGTTATGGACTTTGATGATCTTTATCATCAACTGAAGGTGTATGAACATGAGATGAGTGGTCAACCAAATTCCAAATCTCACAGTATTGCTTTTCTATCATCTGAAAAGAAGAGCAGTACTTCCAAAAGTGCTGCTTCTCCTCAAATCTTGTTTCTCAAAGTCTTGTTTCTCAAAATGCTGCATTTACAATCCCCATCATATACTCAGCAGGCCCCACCATCTACCACTTTGCACTCAGATGAAGTTGTGTGCTCCTTCTTTGCACAACAAGCAAGCTTAACTGTCACTTATGAAGAGGATCTAGCACAGATTGAAGAAGATGCACTTGAAGAAATTGATATCCGGTGGCAAGTTGCTATGATTACTGCAAGGATCAAAAAGTACATGAAAAAGACAGGCAAAGCTATTGATTTCAAACCCAAACAAGGAATAACTTTTGACAAATCTCAAATTGAATGCTTCAATTGTCAAAAGACTGGTCACTTTGCAAGGGAATGCAGATTTGCTAAGTATCAAGCAAACAGAACATCTGAGAAGCCAAAACTTGAGCTCAAAGAAATACCAATAACTGAGACAAAGGCCTTGGTTGCTCAAGAAAAGTTATCGAAGTGGATTTGGAGTGAAGAGTTCGATGATGAACCGGTGACTTCTGTATGATAGCGATGGACGATGCGTTAAAGACACAGTGGAAGCATTGGATGGAGCACTTGCTTTTGATGAAAATCAACATCTGCTTTGGAATCGATGATGGCTTTGGAAGATTTGATTGGAGCAGAGAAAGTGAAGATGATCCTGCTCTTCTTGCTATGGTGGCTACTTCACCAACTCAGTCTCCTATCTCTGAGGTATGCTCAAACTGTTATGAGTTTTATCAAAAATTGCTTAACAGTTATGTGATTGAAAGAGATAATTGTATTAGGGCTAGGTCTGAGGTAGCAGGTTACCAAATCACTTTAGAGTCTATAGAAGCTAAAATCATAACACATGAAAATAATGAAATGGCTTGGGCTGAAAAGTATGAACAACAGGATTACCAGTTAAAACTTAGTGAATGGAAACTAAACTGTAAAATTGCTTAAATTGATAAATTAACTAAGGAAAGAGATGATTTGTTAGCTAAGTTTCTTTGCTTGGAAAGAGTGCGGTTTGTCCCAAGTTGCTTATGTTGAAAAACAGAGAAGAGCTTACATTAGAACAGGCTTAGGATTTGGAATGGACTTTAGCAGTGTAGATGAAAACCAACCTAGTAATCAGGATGATGGTGATTTTGAGGACATAACCACTAGTGATGATGAGCTCATTAACTATGTAGATTTATCTAGTAATGATGGCTCGATTAAGTGAACCACCTCCTGAATATAAGAAAGACAATGGTTATCATCTTTGTTCCTCATCCCATTAGTCATCACCCCTCTAGGCCTGATGTTTCTCATTATGGAGTAGATAGTCTAGAGTTTAGGAAGAAGCTTGTTGCTCAATCTAGGTGAGAAACCCAAAGCTGTTGAAAACAATGTTCAAAATCCAGCAGTACCTTTAAAACAAAGTCTTGCTCAACAAGCATACCTTCTGCAAAACCTTTTCAAAACGATCTGCTAAACCTTTTGGGATAATTTTGCTCAAAACAAATTTTATCAGTCATCAAGAAGGCAAAACAATTTTGGGCATAGACATAGAAGAAATCACTTTGGTCATATGGGTCAAAAACTGTGTTTTGTGTGTTATAGTCCTACTCACTTAATCAAAGATTGTGACAAACACTCAGAATATCTAAGCAAGTTTCCAAGGAATAAGTCTACCAATCATAGACCTAGAGAGCACAAACCAGTGTAGACTAATTCAAATAGGATTAATCACGAAACTTCACACCGGATCATAGATACCCACATCGAGAGAAGACCTTCAGTATCTCACAGTACTTTTCAAAGTCTTGCTCGAGACAAGGTACTGATAACACTGCTTGGAATAGGAATCCTAGGAGATCTCAATATCAACCTAGAATGTCTCACAATTCATATAGGGGATCTAGATCACAGGAACCACCTATTAAAACTGATTGGGTAAAAAGGGGAAGTCTTGGTAAGGAATACACAGTACGTTCAACAAAAGTGAATCACTGTTTTGTGACACAAGAAAATGCTAATAAACTGGTAAAAGAGATTTATGTTGAAAAACCAGAAAGTTTTGAAAATCCACATGCTAAAACTCAAAAGATAATTTTGGATCACCATTTGAAAGATAGTGGAAATTACATACTCAAGGAATTTGAGTTTGTAACTCCACAAGGGGAACACAAGTCAGTAATGGCTTGGGTTCCTAAAAGTTTCTAACTCTTTTCTTTGTGTGCAGGGCAACCCAGAAGAGGAGCTTAAAGATCATCTTATTGTGGATAGTGGTTGCTCTGGAAGTATGACAGGTGATAAAGAGATCTCGATTTTAGAAATATTAGTGGAGGAAAAGTTGCATTTGGGAATGATCCCAATGGAGGAAGGATTACTGGGAAAGGAACAATTAAAGCTGGAAGAATTGACTTTGAGAATGTCAGATATGTGAAGGAGCTAAAGTTTAACTTGTTGTCAGTTTCTCAAATCTGTGATAAAAAGCATCCTGTGCTATTCACGGACACAGAATGTCTTATTCTTTCATCTGACTTCAAACCTGTTGATGATGACTTGGTAGTACTTAGAGTACCAAGGACAAATGATGTGTATAGTTTAGACATGAAGAGTCTAAATTCCTATGGAAGAGCCACATGTTTGGTGGCTAAAGCAACATCTGAAGAGGCACATCAATGGCATAGAAGATTGGGCCATGTGAATTTCAAGAACATCAACAAACTGGTCAAAGGCAATTTAGTTAGAGGTTTACCTTCAAAGACTTACAAGAATGATCAATCATGTTTGGCATGCAAGAAGGGTAAACAACACAAAGCTTCCTGCAAGAAGCTTGATGAAAGAAATATTAGGGAACCATTGGAGCTATTACACATGGATTTATTTGGACCTGTCTCTGTGGCAAGTTTAAATAAGAAGAATTACTGTTTGGTTGTTACTTGATGATTGTAGTAGATTCAGTTGGGTTTTCTTTTTGGGCTTTAAAGATGATACCTTTGATGCTATTCAGACTCTCATAATAGCACTTGAAAACCAATTAAGACTCAAGGTTAGAGGTATTAGATGTGACAATGGCACTGAATTCAAGAACAAGCTTATGGATGACTTTTGTGCTAATAAAGGCATCAAGAGGGAGTTTAGTATTGCTAGAACACCACAGCAAAATGGTGTTGCAGAGAGGAAGAATAGGACCTTGATTGAAGCTGCAAGAACAATGTTAGCAGATTCCTCATCTCCTATTCAATTTTGGGCAGAAGCTGTAAGTACGCATGCTATGTACTCAACAGGGTTTTTCACCAAACCACAGATGAAGACACCCTATGAATTCTGATGGGCAATAAACCCAACATTCGTTTTATGAAGCCTTTTGGATGTCCTCTTACTATTTTGAATACCATTGATAATCTGGGGAAGTTTGATGGCAAGTCTGAAGAAGGTTATTTATTGGGATATTGCACTAACAGTAAAGGCTTTAGAGTATACAACAGAGTTACTAAGAGGATTCAAGATTGTCTTCATGTTGAGTTCTTAGAAGATCAAGACAAGGAGAAAGGAAAAGGTCTGATTGGATGTTTGATCTTGAGATTTTATCTCCTTCAATGAACTATGTACCTGTTAGAGAAGAAAATCAACATTTGCACTCTGATGAAGATATTCAATATGTTGTCCATGATGTTCATATTAGACTGATGCAGTTCTGCTAAAGTTCTGAGAGTCCAAAACAAAATCTGATGTTCCTAAGCAAAGTCTGATTCTCCAAAACACAGATCTTGTTGCACCACAATCCTCATTATCTGCTGAGGATCAATCTATTCAAGAGGAACTTAATCGGATGCTTCTTCAAGATGTATTAGCACATTCTTACACTGATGAACAAAGGAGAGCTTATGAAGAGGCAAAGAAGAAGAACCCGTCTGCTGAGTACTCTCACAGTACTTTGGACAGTACTTTCGATCAAAGTACTGCTGCATCTGTTGACAATACTTTAGATGATTTGGATGAACCTACCATGTCTGGGTTAGAAGATACTGATGATGAGCTTGAAGATGAAGGTATTTTCACAAATTTCAATGAAGGTGCTGATTATACTAACTTGGATGATACATATGCAGTTCCACAGTCACCAATCTTACGAATTCATAAGACTCATCCAGCTGATCAAATCATTGGTCCTACTACATCTGGAGTTATGACAAGACACAAAGCTAAGGGTTTCACAAAACCTCACAATGCTTTACTTAGCTTTGTGTATAAACAAAACAGGCTGAATCTTAAGGACCATCAAACACCTTATTTACTTGTTTCATCTCTCAAGAGGAACCCAAGAATATTGCTCAAGCTTTGACTAAAGAAAGCTGGGTTGAAGCTATGCAGGAAGAACTTCTACAATTTAAACTTCAAGAGGTTTGGGTTTTATGTGATCTTCTAGATGGGAAGAGAGTTATTGGAACAAGGTGGGTTTTAGAGTTAAAAGGGATGAAAGAGGCAATGTTATCAAAAACAAGGCAAGATTAGTTGCTCAGGGTTATAGACAGGAAGAAGGGGTAGATTATGATGAGGTATTTGCTCCTGTGGCAAGGATTGAAGCAATTAGAATCTTTCTTGCTTTTGCTGCTTATATGGGTTTTCGGTATATCGATGGATGTCAAGAGTGCCTTTCTTTATGGTACTATTACAGAAGAGGTGTATGTGAAACAACCTCCAGGTTTTGAAGATCCTAAGCATCCAAACAAAGTCTATAAGGTGGTTAAGGCTTTATATGGTCTTCATCAGGCACCTAGAGCTTGGTATGAGAGGCTCTCTACATTCTTATTACAACATGGATACAGGAGGGGAGCTATAGACAAGACTTTGTTTATCAAGAGAGACAAGAAGGATATCATGTTAGTTCAAGTTTATGTGGATGATATCATCTTTGGGGCTACCAAGCAGTCTATGGTTAAGGAGTTTGAGCAGTGATCAGAAGGAGTTTCAAATGAGTTCAATGGGAGAGTTAACATTCTTTTTAGGACTTCAGGTTAAGCAATCCAAGGAAGGAATTTTCATTAGCCAAGACAAGTATGTTGCAGACATACTTAAGAAGTTTAATTTTGATGATATGAAGGCTGTTACTACACCTATTAAATCTATCAATTCATTGGGAAAAGATGAAGATGGACAGCCTGTTGAAGTCAAGTTATACAGATCTATGATTGGCTCACTTATGTATCTTACTTGCATCAAGGCCGATATCATGTTTGCAGTTTGTCTATGTGCAAGATATCAAGTCTCACCAAAGATCTCTCACATGAATGCAGTAAAGAGAATTTTCTGTTATTTGAAACAACAACCTAAGTTGGGGTTGTGGTATCCTAAAGAGTCACCTTTTCACTTAGAAGCTTTTTTAGATAGTGACTATGCAGGTGATAACTATGATAGAAGATCCACAACTGGTGGATGCCAATATCTTGGAAGAAGGTTAGTCTCATGGCAATGCAAGAAGCAGACAATTGCGGCAACATCATCTACTGAAGCTGAATATGTAGCTGCTGCAAGTTGTTGTGGTCAAGTTTTATGGATGCAGAATCAACTCTTGGATTATGGGTTCAATTTTAAGAATACTCCTATCAATATTGATAATGAGAGTACTATTTGCATTGTGAAGAATCCTGTGTATCATTCCAAGACAAAGCATATTCAGATTAGGCATCACTTTATCCGAGATTGCTATGAGCATAGGCTTATTAATGTGGTTAAAGTTCACACAGATGACAATGTAGCTGATTTACTCACTAAAGGTTTTGATGTGTCACGATTCAATCACTTGGTCGTGAGCATTGGAATGATTAACTACTAAGCTATGTTTAAGGGGAGGACTATAAGGTGTTAGGTATAGTCCTGTGTATTGCTTGAGGGGAGGATGTTTGTGTATTACTTAATTTATATGAAGGTTTTGGCAAAGTCTGTATTTCTGAAAGTCTTGCTTGGGAAAGTACTTGCTTGGGAAATCTGCTTATGTGGAAAGTCTTGTTTGTCGTATTAAAGTATTGTTCCAACGGTAATATTGGAGGGTAATTAAAGCCAACGGTTATTTTATTTTGGGCAGTGATTTTTCAAAATCCTACCTATAAATAACAACTTTCCGATTTTCCCTCTTACATTATTCATTACCTCTTTTCCATACTTATCTTCCAATTACCATCTCTTTATTATTCGATATAATCTTTCTATTGTGATTACTTTTTCAACAATGGTGAATCGTTTAACTGTTTTGAAGCACAATATGGTGGCTAATTTGGATAAGACTGAGGCGAATGTGGCTTTCTATGATATCATTGATTATCTAGTTGGGTCGCCTATTAGTTATGCTCTTTTAGTTGAGGCAGATGTTATTGAACCATGGATTCAAGAATTTTGGGCTAATGCTAGAGAGAATATGGAGGAGGATGAAGATTATATTAGATCCTCGATTCTTTGGAAAGACTATCAAGATTACAGAGGTCTCCATTCGTGATGATTTATTATTTGGAGATGAAGAAGGGGCTATTAGATTTGCCAAGCAACTGATTTGGGATACTTTTAGTAATTTGGGCTATGAAGGTTCTTTGGTGAACAAACTTTTAAGAAGGCATTATTCTGTCCTCAATGGAAGTTTTTGATTCATGTTTTGCTCCATTGCATAAGTTCTAAAAGCACTTCTTGGGAGCAGTTTGGGTCAAATATTGCGTCTGCCGTGGTTGGCTTAGCTACTGAGACGAGTGTTTAACTTTTCACGACTTATTTTGGATGGAATGCTCTCTCATATATCATCAGGGCAACTTGGTTGATGTATCCAAGGTTTATACAGGTTTTCTTGAACAAGCAATTGGCTGATGTTCCAAAACCTGCTGCTTTACTACCTGTTATTGTGCAACAACCTAAAATCTATACTTTCATGGCTAGGAGAAGTAACTTGTTCAGAGGTGGAGATATTCCTTTAACACCATCCATGATGGAAATTGTACAAGTTGTTCGTCATGCAGCTGCAGAGGATGAAGAAAGCTGAAGGTACTAATGATCATAGTACTGCTTCACAAGATCTGCATGCAGTCTGCTTCACAAAGTAATGCAAGTCGCTTCTCGTGAAGGTGTTTCGTTACAAGGTGATGTTTCTTCAGTCCGAGGTTCAAGCAGAAATTGAGAAAGCGCCTACTCCTCATCTTCACGAAAGTTCTATTCTGTTTCAGAGGGGCATTCACAACCTCAAGGTGATACTCATTCTATACCTCGTGAAGATTTGACGTTAGATAACTATGCTTTGACAAGGGCGCTAGCTAGGATAAACAAGACTGTTGCGCGTCAAGCTAACACGATTAGGAAGTTGAAGCGTAAATATTTCTGGTTGACAAATTTTGTTAAACCATATATTCAAGGTTTCAACTTATGGGTTAAGGAGGAAAATAAACGTCGTAAAGCTCTTCGAAAGGAATTAAAACGAAAGAAGGTTCCTCAACCATCTTACATCAACTTGGGGAGGAATTTTGAAAAGGAAAATTTGAAAGAAGATGTTATGAAGAAGAAAGAGTCTGAAGAAAATATTACAAAGATGAAAGAACTTGTAAGTATTAGTTCAGTTCGGTTAGAGGAACAAGAAGAAGAAGTACAAGTTCAAAGTACTGGTGTTCAAGGTACTTGAACATCAAAGTCTGATTTTCATGATACATCAAGGGAAGAAGTAACAACACCAATAACTCCAAGGGTATTAAATTTTGATGAAGAAGCTGGTCCTTCTACATTTGTTAGAGAAGAAGAGGAGGAAGCTACTTACATACCTATTCATTCAGCTAGTGATGATGAATTAATTGCTACATTATTTGATTTATCACAACCAAGAGGAGGAGTTACTATTAGAGAAGCACAAGAAGAAGAACAACCAAGAACTGATCAATCTGCAATTGATCCAAAAGACAAGGGAAAAGGTGTTCTGGTTGAGACTAAGAAAAAGAAGCTCACTTTGGCAGAACTTAGAGCATTTGAAGTGGCTAGGAATGAAGCTGCTGCTAGAAAAGTTCAAGAAGAATTAGATGCTAAAGACAGAGAAGAACAACAAGCTCAATAAGCTAAAGACAGAGAAGCAGCTCAAAAGGTGCAAGATGAGTTAGATCTTTGAAACTACTGAACCTTTACAGTCTCCAACACCTGTTAGATTCATGTCAAGAAGACCTAATTTAGCTAAAGAAAGGAATGCAATGATGGCATATTTAAAAGGCAGAGGATTTAAAGGATTGCAAAAGCTAAATTATGTGGATATGAAAAGATTATATGATCTGAGAGAGAGGCTTATAAGAAAGATGTTGCAGGCATTAAAGACTTTAGAGAAGAAACTTATTGGACTAAAGCTGAAAGGAAGAAAAGCTTAAAGAGGAAAAGAAAACTGATGTTACAGATGTTCAATTTTCAAAGAAAGAGAAGGTTGAATTAAGATCTGAGACTAGTGATGAATTGAAGAATTATCTCAGAGTGGTAGATTTTGATTATACCAAGGAAGATGATGATTTAAAGATGAACAGATCAAAGATCAGTACTTTTAAAGTTGTGAAAACCAAGAATGAAGAGTACATGGTTTTTCATAAGGAAGATAAAAGTTTTAAGGTTTTCAAAAGGTTATGGGATTTGTTGCATGTTATTGATAGAGTAGATCTATTCTACTTATATCAAGTTATAAAGGCGTATTTTGAAGATCATCCATTAGAAGGTATTGGATTGGTTTTACATGGGGATCTTGTAACTATGTGGGAAATTGATGAAGAAAGCACTGATGATATTTGGAAGGATCAAGAAAACTGGGAAATAGTTTCTTTGGAGATTCTTTGAAGAATCTGGAGTTCATGTTCTGGAGCTAGAAAATGGAACAATGATTCACATGTTTGCAGAAAGAAGATATCCTCTTACAGTTGATCTAATGAGAAGAATGCTTGAACATGGTTTGGAAGTAGAAGAGGATGATGAAACTGCTTGCATGGTGATCAATCTGTTTATAAACTGGACTACTATTGCTGAAAATGATCTTTAACTGGTATGAATTTTATTTGAATAAATGCTTTTGATATATCAGTACTTTTATTCAAAGTACTGCTGATCAGACAAGTACTTTCATCAAAGTATGTTTGCTAATGAAAAAACCGGTTAAATAAATTTTAGAAGAAACCTTTTTGCTTAATAATAAATATTTTTGAAATAAAGGTTGAATAAATTGTTTTTGTGATGATAACATCAATAGGTTATCAATCCACCATGGTTACAAAAGGATTGACTAATCCATGAGCAAACGGCTCTGGTAAAGATATATCAAATCCGTTTTTAGTTGTCAACTTGCTAATAAGTTGGATGGTCATCAACTCACCATATCAGTAAATGTGAAGAGTTGGCTAGCCCACAAGAAATGGCTTGTGGTAAAGGCAGTGGAAAAACCATTATTGGTAATTAGTTCACCATTAGATAAAAGAACTAACTAGTCCAGAAGGGTACAACTTTTGGTAAAGACTAAACAAATCTGTTGATAGCTGGTGATTTGCTAAAAATCATATGGTTATCAATGTACCATGGTCTTACACACCAAAACATTTGGCTACTCCAAAGATAATGGCTTTGGTAAAGAGTTCTAAATCCATTGAATTTTCAATGATTCACTTTGAAAGTGATGAGAATAGTATGCAACTTAAACTGAATCACTTTACAAATTGTCATATGTTCTTGTGTTCTGAAAAGATGGAGATTTTGGATGCTGCGTGAAGAAAACAATTCTAAAGAGATACTTTGAAAAAGCACAGATTCTACAGAGATATAATCTAAAGACTGAAGAACAATCTGTTTTAAAGATGAAGTGTTAAAGATATATTCACAAAGGAACTTGAAGTCAAGCAAGTAGAATTCAAGTTAGGGGAGGATTGTTGGGATATGAAAGTTCTGAAGATATCAAAGTCTTGAAGATATGAAAGTCTTGTAAGCTGAAAAGAACTGGAAGAAGTCAAATAGTCAAAGTATCTGCTAAATGACAGAGTCAAAGTACTGCAAGAGGAAGTCAAAGTACTGCTAGAACAAATAAACTGGTATATTCGTTTATGGAAAGTATTGTAGATTACTTGTCGTACAAGGTTATCAATTGTAAACCAACTAGGATATCCTTGAGCCTATAAAAGGACTCCTAGATTGGCATTAGAGGTACGATTTCAGAAAAAGAGTTTTAGAGTTTACAAATTAGAGTTTAGAGAAAAGTTCGATTATCTTAGAGTTGTATTAGAGTATCTGCATAATAAGCAGATTTAGAGTTTGTTAATAAAGTTTTTCTTCTTAGCTTTGTTAAGTAAATTCCGTGTACTTAATAAAGATTGCTCAGTGTTTCTTTGTTAATAACTTAGGATTTATCCGAGGTTATTAAACCTTAAGAAGCTAGTTAAGTTAGTTTGATTAAAGTATATCGATCCAACAGAAACCGTAGCACCAGCAGCAGATAAGATCCCGAAATTACACTTTCCCTTTCTCCAGGATGATGCCATGAACACGGGATTTTACAATCCTATAGTTTAAACCCAGAAATAGTTTCTTTCGCGGGATTTTACAAAACCAAGAATAAACCGTAAGATAGATCCGGAAATGCACTTTACTATTACCAGGATGTTTCCATTGTCACGGGATTTTACAAGTCTATGATTTAAACCGAGAAATAGGTTCTTTCACGGGATTTTACAAAATCAAGATAAAACCGTAAACAATGTCAGCTTGAATGTGTTATGAAAACTTTGGTTTCGGTGAATATCTGTTTTAGGGGAACATGCAGCGGTTCATAATCCAACATCAACAATATCAACAACCATCTAATAAATACTTTGGTAAACACATCATTCACGCATTTTGTCGGCAATTGCAGTGACAACATGGTGAAGTAAACCCGATATGCCAAACTTGATCGTGAAGTAGAATTCCTCAGATTTGTTACTTAAACTTGTACTAATCCACATGAAAAAGAAACGGTGTACCCAATGTACAAAACCTCTTGACATATCCTCAACTGCGTGAGACACCGAAGTGATGGTTACGTTGTGGGTTAAGCGAGAAAGAATCACAAAAGTAACTAAATAGCCAAGTCTTTATCACCCTATATAAATGCCCAAACAAGTCATCTTCGCAAAATGGTAGAAAGAAAGAAGACGAAATAAGTAAACACGCCCGGAAAATCTCACTTCAAATCCAAATAAGACATATCGAACACAAACAACCCCCTTAGTCAACTTTGTTCAAATGACCAATTCAAGCCGAGACATAATACACTCCATGAAAATGTATAAACCAAGGTAGCAAATCGCAT
>OU343220.1:87574045-87631471 GCA_910596185.1 Chrysanthemum makinoi | reverse complement strand
AGATCCTTTGTTTAGGTGTTAGGAGTAGCTTTAATTAGTTTCCTTAGAGTAGTTTTGATATAATTCATCTCCTGTAGTAGTTTGGTGCAATATAATGCTTATTTGCTTATTGATAGTGCTTATCTCTACATCAATTTACACTGCAGCTTCTATATCTTACACATAGGCCCTTGTTTTTCTATTTTTCATAGCTTTAGAATGATATTTTAGGATTTCCTGAGAATTTTCATAATTTTTTGAACAGTGTTTGATTTATTTTTCTTAAATAAAATTAGTTTTTAGTCATTTTAAAATAGCTTTTATTGCAAATAATTAAGAAAAAGTTCAAAAAAATAATTTTTCAATTTTCTCAGTTTTAGAAAAATATAAAAGCATAAAAATATTTTCCTTATTTTTCTCCTTTTATTTGGTATTTTTAACAATTTAAATTAATATAGTTTTCAAATAACATTTTTAGAGTAAAAGTAACTTTAGGTTATTTTTAGGAGTTAGAATAGTAAATAGTTGCTTTTATTAGTTTTGTTCGTTTAAATCAGGTATTTCGCGTTTTAATGTAGATTTCGTAGTTTGCCTTAGTTCTTAGGTTTTTCCATAGATTTTAATCCTATATGCTTTCCTTATCCGTAGTTTAGATAATATCATTTTATCCCTTCTCTTATTCAAATCGATGTCGAGGCGTGAGTTGGAAATTCCATTCAACCTCGTTGAACGATCTCGGTGCTCAAACCTTACACGTTTGAGTTACCCGTATACTACACACTTCTTATTATTGGTCAGTGTCCGAGCCGTTTTAAGTTTCTTACGGTTAGTCATTCACAAGTGGCTAGCTTGTGTGAGCAAGCTTGACGTTGTTTGGAAATTGAAAATCATGCAATTCCTTGCAATGTGTCCCTCACCACCACGGTTGTAATACTTATTTGTCTTGACTTGTCCACGATTTCCATTCCTTCCCTTATGCGATTTCCTCCAGCCTCACCATACTCTGCGATCGAAATGCTGCCTTTCTTGGGTGCCTGCAACAACCCCATCGGCAGAGCTTGATTGTGGATTGATGTTGTTCTGGGTTGTTTGTTGGTGTGTGGGAGAGTGTTCATGTTTTGGTGATCATGAGAGCTAGTTGACTAATTAATTTCCTCACGGATGCATGGGCATCGACTTGTTTGAACATTGGATCGAGGAATGAGTTTGTGAGTTCCATCACCCATGGGTATAACGAAGCTTTAATGGTTTAACCCCAATGTTTGAGTAGAAGGCATTTGAATCATTTGATGAGCTTGTCTCTCCTGGATTTGTTTTGGTTGTTCCAGAATCCTCTTTTTCAAACATGTGTCTCGATTCGAAGAAGGAAGGCATCTGATTTGCTCATAATTCGTATGCTTCAATCCTTTAGTGAGCTTCACAGAAGTGACAAACTTGTGCCATTCGGGTTTATGTTGTTTTACAAACTTTGAAGTTCAGTTGAATGTTAGGCATGGTCATTAGATGTTCCTCATGTCATTGGCAGTTTGTGAATCTCATGCATTAACTCATAGACATACTCATCGGTTTCATCTTGAAGTATTCAAATTCATCATAGAGTTGTGATTCTCTGTCTTCCATGGTTAATTCAGAACGAGAGAAAGAAGCATCGACATATCCCATACAGCCTTTGCTTCGGTGTTGTGATTGATAAGCTTGTAGATGTCTTTTGGAAAACCTTGCAATATGATGTTAGAAGCCCTGATATCCGCATCGAATCTCTTCTTCTCCTTATCATTGAGCTCATCATATGTCTTTGGTTTGTCTATTCCATAGATCATCGTTCCATCTTCAGTTGTATCAATTATGTCCCTAGTAGTCTCAACTCGATACGGTCCTTCATCAATTGATTTGAGAATGTTGACCCCATTTTCCTTTCAAAGACAGTACAATCTGATTCTTTGAGCCCAAGAGTCGTAGTGGGTTACGTCAAGCATGGGTGGAGGTATCGAGCCACGCTTGAACATCCCGACAACAGATGGAGATGATTGTGAGGCGTTGGTAGACATGATGACGATTAATGGTTTTATAACTCTATGATTAAGCAGGAAATAGATTCTTTCACGGGATTTTACTAAATCAAGAAGAAAACGTATTCAAATGATATCATTAATTAAGCTAGGAAACTTTTGAACCAAGTAAGCTAAGTGCCAAAGTCGCTATAGTCCCAAGTCGCTAGGAAACTTTGAACCAAGTCGCTATAGTCCCAAGTCGCTATATTACAACTCGCTACAATCCAAGTCGCTAGCAAAATTTTGACAGCAATTCGCTTAGCACCAAGTGGTTTGTCAAGTCGCTAAATAGCAACTCGCTAGGTACCAACTTCGCTAACACCAGTCGCTAACAATATAAAGTACAAATTAAGCTAACACACCAAATTAAGCTCGTGTAGTGGAGAATCCACTACGTGTACTTTTTGTCGGCTTGTCTCAATAGACAGGTCGCTAACCCAACTCGCTAATTCCTTTAACAACAACTCACTACCAAATTGCAAAGCAAGTCGCTACCAAGAAAACTTTTGTGGCTCAAGTGTTAGCATGTGAAAAACACATAAACACCACTTTTCAATCCAAAAACAATCCAACCACGATAATTTAAGCCTTCTAAATCAAAACCTAAACACTTGTGATGATTCTAAACACAAAATACAATCAAATCAAACTTTAAAACTAGAAATGATCCAAATGATGCAAAAACCACTAAACTTTTTCAAACTCAAAAACCTCCTAAAACCACTAGAAATCCAAAGATATGTAAGAGATGATCTAACCATGAATGTACCAATTGTAACATATTTGATTTCACAAACACACTAAACCATAATCATAAGTGGCGTACAAGATGGTTTTAGAGGAGAAGAGGAGTTTTAGGGAACTTAGTGAGAGAAAAAATCTTATTATGAGCTCCAACTCTACACCGGAAGGTAGAGAGTATTTATGTCTTACAATAAGCCACACAACGGGCGTGGATCAGGCATACGATTGGGTAAGGCAGGTCCGTCCTCCGCGATTGTTACTTAACTAACTACTACTTAACATAAAATAACTACGACTACGAGCTTTCTAACGAATATAAATATTTGAGGTGACCGACTCTTTAATACCTGGAATTTCTAATTCCTAACATGTAAATATTTATTCGAAAAACAAAATACAAAATTACAAAACCTTCAAAAAGCAAATAAAAAAATATAAAACCTTCAAAAATCCATAAAAACTTGAAAATCTTGGAAATTTTCAAAAAAATATTGTCATTTTATCATATTTTTTTCTTTATTCGATAATATCTATGGTCTTTGTGTTGTCATTCAAAGAATGATACGGGTCTTTAGATATTGTTTGAATGTACATAATCGTTTAAAAAAAAATTTGAGAGAAGGTAAAACTATGGTTTATTGTCATTTCAGGCAGTAACCCATTTTTCAAAGAAAGAACAGAGCCATGCTTTAACTTAAATCTTCAAACCTCATGCTCTGATTCTAAAAACAAATGTTTGTCGTTAAAAAGACAAATATTTGTCATCTAATGAAAACAAAATTGATTTGAAAATACTTCAAACTCTACTTTTGTAAATCATCCGGGCTTTTCATTTGTCAAAATCTCTATCCTTCAATCAACAACATATGTCATTGATTGACGGGGAGAATGATTTCAATCAAAAAGAGTATTTTTCAAAAATTGGCGCTTGTCGAAAAGGTCTACTCTTGAATAATCAAAAAGAAAAATGTTTTACAATATTGTATACAATTGGTACAAGACCTTTGTTATTATTATATTTTCAAAAGATACTCAAGCATGTTTAATCTTTGGAGTCTAAAGTCTCAAACTTGATCCTTATCGGTTAAATGTTTCTCATAATCAAGTCACATCTCCCCACAAAAGTGTTGATCCCAGTTGAGCAAACGATCTAATATAGAAACTGACTTAGAATAACAACTTATTAAGTATTATGCGGAATTTAACACTTAACCTTAAGAAGAAGAACATTTAACATTCAACACCTCAATATTATTTATTAATACGAATACTCTTACAGTATTAGGGTTTTTCAACCTTGAAGTGTATCGACCTTTAGATATAAAACTTATGTATTTCTAAGCAAACCTAGGACCTCCTTTTATAGACTAAGGAGTCCTTTACATAATACAATACGTAACCTACAAGATAAATATCTTTTCCATATTTATCTTAATACAATAAACTAACCGACTATACAAAACACTAGCAGTGGTTACAATATATCATCCGTGGTTACACACTACTAGCGTGTGGTTGTCTTTGTCGTTGTTACATACTTCTGCAGTGGTTATATCAAACTTGTCCGTGGTTCCAGTACTTAAAGTAATTCATGATTCAAGGAACCAAAACCCAACAATCCTCTAAACTTTACATTCCAACGAAATTCTCAAGTTTCCTGTAAGCTCAAAACATCTGAAATGGAGGATGTAGCCAAACACTTATGAGATTTAAGATTTTCTCATATTTCTTCGACAAATCATATGCTTGACCATCATAGGGTAACAGCATCTTGATAATACCAGGTTTCAACATCGAACAATAATTTACGGATACTTATTCAACGAGGATATTCACCTTGTACAAGCATGTGAATAATTTTTTCAGCTTGATTAAAACATGAACTCAACATGTTTGATATAAAAACCATCTTGTTACAGTACCATTGTAGAGTCCTTTCCATTCAGGTTCATCATGATTTGGTTCAAATAAAATCTTCAAATTATAATAGACTAGTCTCTCATGATAATCAGTTGGATGAACTTCACCAAACTTATTCTTGTAAAGTCTCCAAAGATCCATCAAATCATCCCTTTCAAAATACTGAAGCATTTGTGAAAATTTATTATACTCATAAACTTCATTGTTGAGTCTTTGAATTTTCCAAACTCCTTCACTTCCATCATTAAGCATAAACTCATAAGAAACAATTTGATTAACATCTGCAACTTCTTTAAATCTTTTGGAATCAGATGTCTCCTGAATCTCGATTTTCTCTCTTTCTTTTACTTTGCATCCACTCATCATGCTTCTTAATCCACTCTTCTTCCTGCTCAGAATTCATTGGACAGTAATCATCATGATTAATCTTCATACATCTTTCATAAATCTCAAGAATTCTTTCAAATGAACATTTACTAAGATTTTCAGAAATGTGAATGCTTGAATTCTTAATAATTTTCATTAATACATTTCTCATCTTTGCCATTGAAAGAGGTTTCTTTCTTATAACTTGCTTCCTTTCATTACCAACCTTTCTTGCCCATTCACCTAAAAGCCTAGCTTTTCCTTATCATCAACAAATTCCATTCTTGTGCAGTATATTCATCCTTTATTTGTTGAGAAGCTTGAAGAAAGTTTTGTGATTCATACCATATAGCTAACATTCTCTGACTAGCTTCCTCTTCTTTCGCTTTCTTTTCTCAAACTTTGTTCTTCAGGCAACCATATTTTTAACAAACTCGCATCATAAGCTTCTTGCGCTTTAGATTTAAACTTACGAACTGCACCCAACCTTTACCTTTTCCAACATCAGATTGAACCAACTTCTTCTTCAGAGGTTCACCAATAACTAAAGTTTTCCTCGGGTTTGGGTTTAGTTGCAGTAGTTTGAACAGATATCACAGGTGTAGAAATAGATGAAGTTTTGCTTAGATTTATCAATGTACTAGCAACTTCTTTCTCAACTTCTTTAGACTTAGGTTGTGATACAGAGAGAGTTGTGACAATAGTGGAAGTGGTTATATATATCGGTGGTTATGATTGTAGTAGGTATAGTTGTAGTGGTTATAGTTGCCATGTCGTTACATTTGTCAGTGGTTAGAAGTGTACTAACCGTGGTTTCAGACATACCATCGTGTTGTGTTACGTACTACATCCTCTACAATTTTCTTCACATTTTCAGAGCGCCTCATTCCCATCTCTATCAGATACCAAAAATGTTTGATCTCCACTATCAACATCTTCTTCCATAGATACATTAACATCCTCCCCTGAATTCTTGCCTTCACTCCTCCCGTGTTTGGATACATCCTCCTCCATATTGTTGGAGAGGAGTTCACTTCTTTTTCCTTAGCTTCCTCAAGCAGCAAGCCAGGCCTTTTATCTTCTCCAAAACCAAAACCGTAGCTTCAAGCGTCGAATATCCTTTTCATGAAACCCAGCCAATTCCTTGAGATTAGAGATCGTCTCCTCCATCTTAGTACATTGAGCCGTCAATTCATTTAAGCGTTCAAGAATATCCTCCCCACTTCGACACTGTGGCTGGGTGCGAGGTGGTTCATTGGAAAAAGTCAGCATGTAAAACTTCGAATCATGTTAGGTTCCAACCTATCCGCATCACTTGAGCTGTGTTAGCAGAGGTGAATCCTTGGATATAGAAAACATATCAGACCGGCGAACATCTATGTACCTGTATTAGCCAAGAGGCTAGGGATTCCTCCACATGTGTTAAGTTCCAAGGAACTCTCCACATTAGAAGTTGCCAATGGTTGGGTCTTATTTATGTTTCCACTATCGACCGGCATCTAAGCATGTATCAGTAGTGGAAGCCCTTCCAATCATGTCACCTTCATCACCGGCGTGACCTCATGAGCAACACCACTAGCACTAGACTGAGGTAGCTCAGTGCCCTTCAATCTCCTAGTGAAAACAATGGTTGTATCAGTGGTTTGAGATTGACTAGAAATGGGTTGAGATACACTATCAGCAGTTCACGGTATTCTATCGAGGATTAGAGTTGCATGGCGGTGGTTTCGGTGGTGCGAATCCTCATCAAACTCATGATCAATGGACAAAGTAATCATATGAGGAAATAAAGGAACATCTATAATGTTTACATTTTGTGGTGATTCCTTATATGTGCAAAAACCTTAGAAAGCATATAATTTACTTCATACTCCGGTATGCTCAACAGGCTCCTCTATTTGACTTTCCACAATCAACTGAACAAAGCTAGGATACAAATAGTATTTACCCTTTTTCCTAATGTTTTGAACTAGCCCCTCATAGATCATCCTAGACCAATTGAACTTTCTTCCATCAGACATACAAATAATAGCAGTAGCAATTTTTGAAGGAAAGTCATTAAAACACGTATTACTCATACACATTAATAAGGTGTGAATAAGAAACTTCCATTGTTTTGAAAAGAAACTCTTAAAATACTGTACCTTATCACCTCTGTGGATATAACCCAATCTTTCCAAACCATTAACAATCTCAACATCTGAAAGATTATCAACACCATCAGCATCATCAAGCTTTAAAACATCCTAATGATCTCCTCAGAGCAAATAACCTTCTCATCCACAACAGTGCTAAACACTTCTACTCCATCAACCTTTTCAAACTTAGCATTCCTCCAAAACTGATGTATGTAGGCTTTATAAATGGTTGGTGTAACAGTTAAGGCATAGTGAATAGGACTGTGAACAAGGAAATCAATCATTTGATGAAACCCTTCAGATCGATCATTCTTTGTGAGAATAGCAACAAGGTTATGTGAAGTAGAATACTTGTCAGCCATTGTGATAAATGAAGGTTATGATGTGGGTTTTTGAATTATGCAAAATAGATAAAGTGATTAGGGTTATTGAGAGCGCCAATAGAAGTGGTTTGAAGATCAAATAAATGATCCATCCGTGATTTGGGGGAAATAATATACTTTTGCAAAAGTTACCAAGCAGCCCATGTACTATCCAAAACTAGACTCCATGCTATCCGCGGTTCCAGAAAAAAATATGAAGGATAACACAAAATTTTTCCTCCCTTTGGATCATTGCCAAATGTCACATATCCTCTCCACGATTCGTTGTTGCCTCTGTATCTTTCCTCCTTTTGGATCATTGCCAAATGCCACATATCCTCCATCAAAAGCTTCAAAATCCTTCAGGTTGCTCCCATCCCAAGTCATGTGCCCGGAGCAACCACTATCAAAAACTCCTTTGTCTTTTAGCTCATCTTGTAGATTGCCCTGCACATGAAATTAAACAATTAGTTCCTTTTGTGGACCCAAGCCAATACTGACTTGGGTCTGCCCTTTGCATCAATATAATCAAATTTGTTTAGGTCCATTGATGCACAGTTGACATGATGTAAAACCTTGGTCTTAGGTTTCCATTGCCAACTAGCTGAGGCCTTTACGACATAAAATGATTTCCAACCTTGTATCAGTTATCACCTTTGGAATTTTAAAAATCTTTATCTGTGGTGATTTTTGGCTTATCAGTGGTTTGATTTTGCTTAGCCATGTTTACACTTTGCTTAGCAATGGTTGGAACCCATTTGGGAGAAGCATTGTGACAATTGATTTGTAGTCCCATTCCTCATTAACACCTGTTGGGATCATGTGTTTATTAGGATGAGGGTTTGTTTTCTTTGAAAAGTTTTGGTGATTTACCCTCCTCCATTGATTCCACACTTGTGGTCTGTTTTTATAACAATTTCTCTGTAAGTGCTCAAAACTACCACAAATATAACAAGCTTTCTTGACACATTAAAACTCATTACCTAACCTATTAGATATGAGACCATTAAAGTTTCTCTGATTGCCCTAGGTATATATCGTTTCATTTGTTCCCTAGGTACTTCCTTGTATTCTACCACTTTCTTAGTTATTTGAGCTCCAAATCTAGGTACAAGGTTAGCTTGTCTAGTATCAACTTGCTTAATAGGTTCTAACTTTTGGTACGTGTTGATACTTTACTATCTTCCTCGAGAATCGGTTCCCTATCTTCAATGATGGGGCATCGATGACGTATCAGAACTTATCTTAGGTTTCTGGTCTACTTATTCCTTCAACCGGTTTGTTAAAACTAAATTCACTACTAAATGACAGTTCTTTAGCAGGTGGTGCATGTTGCATAAGAGTGGGTGGTGGCATATTGTTGTATCCTATCCTAGAACCCTTTTTCATTAGATGACTCTCTATAGATTTATGAACGGATCAAAAGCAAATTGTGTTTTAGCTACCACAACAACATGTTTTTCTTTTCATCTAGGGCCTTTTGTTTTAGGTTTACTGGAGTTCAAGTTTCTCTTTAAGCATTTTAATCTCTATTTTTAAGATCAATTTCACCACCTAATATATTGATCTTATCTACATACTCAAACTCACATTTATCAGTATCTAAGCTTCTCCTCCACACTCTCTAGACCAACTCTATAACCTAAGTTATCCATAGTTAGTCTTTCTACTTCTTTCCTTATACTCTCAGTGATAGCCTTTTGAGATTCTAAGTTATCATTACATGATTTAAAAGAACAAGTAGACTCATTAGATACCTCGAATCGAACGAAGATGAAGCATAGTCCATAAGAGCAAAGTTATGCTCTTTTGAAGCTTCACTAGCAAGAAAAGCGCAATTGGGTCCTTCTTCAATCTGATCACTCCAATCATAATCACCAAGACCATCTTGAGCCACAATCACGAAGAAGGAGCGGAGACTCTTGGTGATCTTCTTACACCTTCAATCCTCTTAGGAGCTCGACATTCCCTTGCAAAGTGACCCTTCTTCTTGCGGTTAAAGCACTCCATCTTGCTTTTGTCGAACCCAGCTCTTCTTTGACCATCATACTTAACTTGTTCCGTCCTCTCAGAAACTTCCTTGCTTGGAGAGTTAACATTGCCATTTGCCATTGAAGATTAATCTCTTCCAGATCATCAAGATCAATTTGATCGGATCTTGATTCAACGGTAACACTAGTAGTTAAATCAGCCAGAAAAAGCACAAATTGCACCATCACGACATTATCACTAACGTTGGTATTGTTTGCAATATCCGTGGTTATACCATGGCGTGGATACATCTTGTGGGATCTTGTGATTAGTGGATACAAAAGCAATGTTTTGATTAGCAGAAGATGCATTAGCAAAGTTATTCTCAAACTCATAAACCTTCAAGTTGTTGAAGAGATTATCGAGAGTCATCTTAGGAAAGTCCTCCTTATTCCTCCACACAATTGTATGAATAGCCCATTAGATGATAGACTCTAATGAACTTCAAATTAATATCTTCTTGAAGAACCTTATAATCTCTGAGACGGTTGGGTAAATTTTTGAAGTCTATTGTATGTGCCATCAATCTTTTCTCCAGGAAGGTGAAGGTTTCAAATTGATGCTTGAGCATATTCATCCTGGACTTCTTAGTAGCTTCATTGCCCGCAAACCTTGTCTCAAGAGCATCCGGTAACTCTTTAGCAGACTCGTATTGTTCAAAGTCCAAAGCATAGTCATTGGGTATTCCATGGAGAATCTTGTGAGCCTTGATCTCTAGCTTTCTCTTAGCCTTATCAATTTCACTAACAATGGTAATTTCTTTGCCATCCTCACCCTTCTTAGGAAGAGTGTCTCCACTTTTCAATGACATCCCAGAGAGCATAATCAATCATGCGAATGTATTGCCTCATTGGCATTCTCCAGATTTGATACTCACCATGCTTGAGCATGGGTACCTGTGAAGCAGTCACCATGTGAGTTTCGTCAGACATCTTATCTTCCTTGAACAAAACTTAACTTAACCTCTTCTTGATTACAGTTTCTAGATCACAAGCTCGGATACCACTTGTTGATCAGGTTGAGCAACGATCTAATATAGAAGCTGACTTAGAATAAAACTTATTAAGTATTATGCGAATTTAACACTTAACCTTAAGAAGAGCGATTAACATTCAACACCTCAATATTATTTATTAATACGAATACTCTTACAGTATTAGGGTTTTCAACCTTGAAGTGTATCGACCTTAGATATAAAACTTATATATTTCTAATCAAACCTAGGACCTCCTTTTATAGACTAAGGAGTCCTTTACATAATACAATACGTAACCTACAAGATCAATATCTTTTCCATATTTATCTTAATACAATAAACTAACCGACTATACAAAACACTAGCAGTGGTTACAATATATCATTCGTGGTTACACATTACTACTAGCCGTGGTTGTCTTTGTCGTGGTTACATACTTGTCGATGGTTATATCAAACACGTAAAGTGGTTCGATACCGTAATTCATGATTCAAGGAACCAAAAACCCAACAAAAAGCTTTCAAAATCAATTTAAATCTACAGAGATCACAAATCTCAAATGATTTGAAATTGTGATCGGGGGAGAATCTGTGATTTAAATTGGATTTAAACGATAATTGAGTAAATGGTTTCATAAATGTTTGGCAAGCTTTCCTCCCCACATGTGCCAAACGATTTCAAATTTTCGTGCACATGTTGAGAGCATCCTTTAAACCACAAAAATTGAAAGCGTGATTGATTTGCCTCTTAGTGCAGGTTCCTTCTAATATGCAAAACTCTTTCAAACCTCATATTAAGGGGAGCAAATATGAAAACCTCATCCTTCCCCATATGCTTTATCTACTTGATTTGATCGGGGAAGTGATGTTGATATCTTTTAGAAAATGGTAATCAAAGAAGTTAATTCTTCCTCTTGCCTCGGTATTGCCAAAACGATTTCAAAGACATGATGCACATGTTGAGGGGGCTCTCGTTTCTAAAATTATCAAAACAATTCAGGTACAAAATTCTTTGATTATATATCACAAGTATCTGGATTGATTTTCAAATGGTTTTGATTGGTCCGATGGCAGATAAATAATACCAAATAGACCGACCAAATTTACTCTATGTATGGTGATATAAGGATGATAAGGTTAGGTATTAGTTCCCATGATCCGCCAGAACCGGAGGGATCTACCCAGGGACAATCCACTAGGTAGTGTAGAAGTCCTTAGGTATGATGAAAAAAAATGAGAAAAGTGAGATATGGGAAGAGTCAGAGGGCGGAGGCTAGCCTGGAATAAACCAACAAGGTTCTAGTTATGAAGTCTCGGTAAGCGAGAAGAGGTTGAAAAATGAAATTGAATGAAAAGGGTGAAAATAAATAGCCCTCCATTATTTCAACTTTAGGGAGAACCAGGGTTCAATACATATGCTCTTGGTGTTACTAAGGTAACATCGGTATTGAAGACAAGATGTCATGGACCCAGTGACGCACTACACTACAACTTCCCAAACTACTCAAGTTCCTCTTAAAAGGGCTTGTTTCATTCTCATGGTAAACCTACATAATCTATCGACTTTCTCTTAGAGATAGTTGATATTGAAGAAGGAGACCCTCTCCCTAGTCTCCGGCATAGGAACCAAATGTGCACAATTGAGTCTAGAGCCTCGAGATCATCAATAAATCTCATTAGGACACTGTCAATGAAGACTCTTTGTTTCACACAATTTGGAAAGAGAGATTATATCTTATGAGTCTTACGCATTATCCTTGTGGTATTGCCAGAACATCTGAGTGATATGCAAACATATTCACAATGAAGATGGAAAGACTTCGGAAACATCAAACAAGCTCTTCGTGGGTGGCATGTGAGATCTATCCAATAGATCAACCATGTGACAACTAAGCAGACAATGGGGCGATTCATAATTGTGAATCAATCCTGGTTCAGGTTATGGATTGAAGGATACCTTTAAAAACCGGTCTTTGTGCTTAAAATCTTTTCTCAGCACATCGTGTGTATTAATGTTTAAAAATTAAAGGTTTTATGATTGATAATTGATTTTCTTAAAACCTTTGTTGTATTGCAAAACACTTTATTGAGTAGTACGATTGCTTTTCAAATCTCTTTTCATCAATCGGTGAATCTCATTATTGGTTTACTCACTCCGTGTTGTCGTCTTTGAGATGTTCGGTTTGAGAACGCTAGAGCAGCTGCAAAACCTGTCAAAGATTCTTCGAATTATACGATCACGAGGCAGTACTTGTGCTGATCAGCGGCGGGGAACCGTGGGTCGTGTACCTCAATTCAATGAAAGTGATCAAAGACACTTTAGTGGCTTTTTGCTGCTGTTGTATGTAGGTACACCCGACGCTTGCAGCTGATCATAATGGAGAGGTCAATCCATAGCCGCATGCTCACACATCACATTCATTTCAAAAGAAATCATGATGAGTGCATCATTCCATGCTTCTGCTATGCTGCTGCCAGTATCATGAATCAACGAAAGCTTCCACTACTCTGATGAGAAGAAATCATGATCCAGAATGTGAGCATGTCGGTCCAAAAGTCACAACATCACATAATACCAACACACAAAGGATGAGTGATTTATGATAGCTAATGATCTCAAAACGACTCAACATTCATTTTCCGTGGATGGAGTTAAAGACCTCCACTTGGATTATCCAAACATGCAAAATGAAGAATCAAAGACTACGAGCTCTTGAGCAAAACAGGAACATGGATCCAAGAACAATCTTAATGTAATATCTATTTGTATTCAATGAAATTTAAGGTGACCTCCGCAGGGGAGATTGTTAGGATTTAGTAAATCAGGTTATTAAAGTGTCGGTCACCTAAAGTATATGTAATCGTTAGAAAGCTCGTAGTCGTAGTTATTTAAAGTTAAGTAGTATTTATTTAAGTAACACCGTGGAGGACGGACGGGTGTTTACCCACTGTATGCCTGATCCACAGCCCGTAGGTGGCGATTTGTGTAAGACTATAAATACTCTCTACCTCCCAAGGTAGAGAGTTGGAGCTTATAATAAGAATTTTCACTTTCTCTCACTAAGTTCCCAAACCTCTAACTATTTCTCTCTCTAAAACATCATTGTGTACGCCTATTATGATCATGGTATAATGTGTTTGTGAAATCCAATATTTTACAGAATGTCTTTCGGAGGCTCCTCTAAGACCTGTTTGACCTTTTTGCCTACTTCCATAGGCTTTTTCATGTTGTAGCTGGAGAAAACCGTTCCAATACCAAATGGTGTTTGGAATTTGACTGCGGCATGTATAGTGGAGACAACGATGCCCATCTTACGCATTCTTTCTCCCACATCAACAGTTATAGGGAGATTGAGACCTACGATGAAATACCGGGTTTCTGTCTTTTTAGCCTTCCTTCTCCAATCGTAACCTCTAAAGGGACTTCTCCGAAGGGCCATGAGTGTTCCCGAGAGAATCCTACCAAGGGTACCTTGAATCTACTCTCTTGACCTTATCGAAGGCTTGAGCTAGAAAACAATGTTCAGTAGATCACCATGAGAGCTACCACAGTCTAGGTAGGCTCTATTACTTCTGTTGGAGATCAAGACTTTGATGACCAGGGTCATTTGAGAGAACTTTGCCTTTGTGATGCGAGGGAAGATGACATCTCCTACTCTGCATAACGCTTCCTCTGCTGCTTTCCTTTTTAAACCAGAATCATCCCTGTATAACATGAGGATGGGTGCTTTGACAGGTGTGGTGTCTCTCTCCAACTGTGTGTCGGAGACCTTTTCTTTACCTTTCTTTATGTCCTTCACCAAATGTCCCAATTGGCCGGACTTCACGGCCTCTTCTATCTATTTCTTGAGCTCTCTGCAATTGTTGGTGTCGTGCCCGTAATCGTCATGGAAATAGCAGTATTTGGAAGTATCCCTGCTTCTTCCCCTACTTGCCAAACGAGGAGGAGCATCAAAGGCCTTCGCAACCTTTTTGGCAAGTATCTCCTTGGAGATTTAGACAGATTAGCCAAGAGCCCGTGATTGATGTTTTTGTGGTAGGGAGGCATGTCCCCTGCCTTGTGTGCGTTCTTTTGACCCTTCCCACAAGGATGCTTGGGGCTTTGCTATGACTTTCTTTATTTTCGACAGCCCCGTTGGTATACACTTCTTTGGCCGATCGGTGTAAGCCTTCTCCACTAAGCCATTATAGGTTGCGAGGAAGGTAAGTGGAGGAATTCCACCAGGCTTATTCCGTAGGCCATATGCGAAACACGAGATCGTTGGTCTTACTCGTCAGGACCCGATATCTAAAGGTGTCATCGATATCGGTAATGAAAGCCACTGTGCTCTCGTTTTCCTTGCCGATGTTGTACCTTTGTTAGGTGCGTTCTTGTGAACTTTTGGTGAAGTGTGATGCGAATTTGGCCTTGAGATCATCCAAATTCACAATGCTACCTGGTTTTGCCCGTTCCACCATATCTGGCGAGTGTCGAAGGGTGTATGTAAACATGTGGCAAACAGCGGGCATGACCCATTTCTGCATTCTGATAGCCCATTCGATTAGGTGTAAAAAGTTATCTGGGTCCCCCTTCCCATCATAAGTACCAATATGTGCGAGCATTTTCAACCCATCGGGTAAAGTGTAGTCTTCTATCCGTCTTACGAAGGTTGTTGTGGAACCCATGGACTCCGAATAAAGGCATTTATAAGGTGGCATGTAGGTAGGGGCAGCATTGTACGGGTTATGATTCGGAGGCATTCCAACAGGGTTTTGGTTAACATATTGAGTGGCGGTAGGTATATAAGGTGGGTGACTTCGACAAAGACGAAGGGGTATACCATAGGTTGCCGTAGGGCATGCTAGTATGGTTGAGTAAAACTAGGGTTGCTAGCCTACCCATTAGGTGGGGATAGACCCTCGAGGGTAAGATTGAGCCTGAAAAGGAGGGTACATACCATGAGGAGGAAGATTTCCTCCCCCATTCATTTTAGATGGATTGCCTTCTTTGGATCGTGAGAGGCTGCAATGGAACCCCTGCCTCATTTCGGATGGGCGTCAATAGTGGTGGCAAGTTGACCAAGTAGTCTCCTTGATGACTCCTTCCATTGGAGCCTTCCATTGTTCCTTCCCTTCTCGTTGGAGCCTCCAGGAACATCTTCAAAACCAACCGACCTTCGCTTTCGGTCTTCATGCTTTCGGAGACGATCCTCGGCTGCTTGGCGTGTAGCCCAAAGCCAAGGGCCTAGCCTCCATTTCCAACTCTTCGTCATACTCATGCGGCAGTATTCCAACTCCGCCATCTCCATTCGAGCTTGCCTCCGAGCCCTCATTAAAATTCTAGTGCCGATGTTAGCCGACAAACGGGCTGATTCTTGGATCGGGGTTAGCCGAGGTTGAAGCATGGTTGTTGGGAGTTATTTCAGGGTGAGATCATGTGGTAAAGGTGGATGCGGTTATGTTGGAAAGGTTGTTAGGATCATTGGCGGGATTGGTGTCAAGGTCGAAACCGGAGGGATGTATCCTCTCTTCCTTTATTCATGCCATAAAACTAGCGTGATTGGTGGGTGTAAGTTTGGAATACGAGACCAATAGTAGCGGGTCCCACGGATGGCGCCAGCTGATTGTACAATAATTACATTATGACCAAGCCGATGGTGATCGAAGGGTATGAGAGTGATATATGCTTGCGCCAAACTTGTAGCCAATCGCAATAAGAAATAGTAGACACCGTTAAGTGATTACGGGGGTTGGGCCCTGAACCACCTCCAGACATGAGTAAGTATGTGATACGTGTTGTAAATAATATAGAGTATGTGAAATACTGTGTTGAGTGAACATACCATTGAAATGACTAGTCCAACCTATTTATAGATGAGAAAATAAGCTTGGAGAGTGTTAGCACACGTTTCGGAGATCATGGGGAGTCCCATGCTTTGTGGTAACCGGGAGCTTCATCCCCACTCTCTCTGTCTTGGCGGGGAAGCTAAGGAGATAGTGGGAGCGTGGGGGAAGACCAAGTCAATGTTCTCCTTTGTCTTAGTGCCTTCAAGAGACTCCAAAGGGCATAGGCCTTGGCCGGAGTTCCCAACCGGTAATCATATCAATGATGAATGATTTTACGCCACCAATGACTTATGAAGAAAGACTTGAGTCTTCGTAATGCAAATTGAGGTGAAGGGGTGTCCTTCGACCTGATGGGAGGTACGTCATATATATATATATAAATATATATATATATATATATATATATATATATATATATATATATATATATATATATATATATATATATATATATATATATATATATATATATATATATAAAGCAGTACTCATTATGGAATTGATTAACAATATTGCCAAAGCTCACGGAGGCGTATCTGTATTTAGCGGAGTTGGTGAACGGACTCGTGAAGGAAATGATCTTTACATGGAAATGAAAGAATCTGGAGTAATTAATGAAAAAAATATTGCAGAATCAAAAGTGGCTCTAGTTTACTTTCACACAATTCACATGGTTCAACAAGCAATCAATATTTCACGATCAAGGGTGTAATACTCTTTGGAGTAGCGGTCCTTGTATATCGTATTAACAATCAAAATATGGTCGAAACAAAAAATCTCTATTTGATAGGGCTTCTTCCTATACCTATGAATTCCATTGGACCCAGAAATGATACATTGGAAGAATCCGTTGGGTCTTCTAATATCAATAGGTTGATTGTTTCGCTTCTGTATCTTCCAAAAGGAAAAAAGATTTATGAGAGTTCTTTCCTGAATCCAAAAGAGAGTACTTGGGTTCTCCCAATGTATTCCATACATCACACTAGATAGATATCATATTCATGGAATACGATTCACTTTCAAGATGCCTTGGTGGTGAAATGGTAGACACGTGAGACTCAAAATCTTGTGCTCAAGAGCGTGGAGGTTCGAGTCCTCTTCAAGGCATCTCAATAGTTACATATAAGTCTCTAGAACATAGAAAAGCAGGATGTCCATGACGTGTACGTGTCGGATGAACCAAATCCTCGTTGAATTTTATTTTTCCATTAGAAGGGGCTCGCACATGTTCTGCAGTACCCCCTTTCTCTTATTCGTATTAACAGCTACTATAGGAGGAATGTTTTTATGCGGTGCTAACGATTTAATAACTATCTTTGTAGCTCTAGAAATAAAAAAGAAAGGGTATGGATAAATGGAAGGATGAAAGAAAGAAAGAAAAAGAATATGGATGATATAAAATTCCAATATGTAAGGTCTATGAGTCATCTCATAAAAAATCTGTGAAATAAAGCATCTCCACGACTAATTAATTTAATAGCTCAGATATTGTTATTCATGATATTGATCCGGGTCGTAGCTCTATAATTCGGATTAGGTTTATCGTTGTATGAACTGCATTGCTGATATTGACCCCAAAAAAGAAACGGTAGGTACAGAATACTTCACAAGCAGCAGCTAGTTCAGGACTCCATTTGGTAGCTTCGCAGATAATTTCATTACCCTCGGTAGCAAGATGGCGTCCCTCATTACGAGCTTGTACGCATGCTTTTAGAGCTACTCGGTTAGCTACGGCACAGGTGCATTTCCCCAAGGGTGGCCTAAAGTTCTGCCACCGAACTGTAGTACGGAATCATCTCCAAAGATCTCGGTCAAATGGGAGCAGGTTTGAAAAAGGATCTTAGAGTGTCTAGGGTGGGCCAGGAGGGTCTCTTAATGCCTTCTTTTTTCTTCCCATCGTAGTTATTTCACAAAGACTTGCCATGGTAAGGAAGAAGGGGGGAACAGGCACACTTGGAAATTTAAATATAATATACAAAATAAATAAAGATAATAAAGTAGAAAAGATAATACAAATCGATGTTAATTTTGACCAATTCCTAATAACTTAACTATAACTAATATAGAAATCAAATAAAAATTCGAAAAAAAAAGAAAGACGAGAATTCTATTTGGAATCCCTTTTGTTGGGAACTATATTTAAAGTTGATAAGACAAAATACATGAAAGATGAAGGACTATTGAAGATAAAGAAAGACAAGGGACCTACTTGGCAAAGAAGTATTTATTATTTAGTCCCTTGTAGTTATTTGTAACCCTAGTATCTCTATTATATAAAGAGATATAGGGAATTAGGTTTATGTGTGTCAAGGTAAAACACCAGGGTGTGTGTGTAGGTCTAGGGCTGGGTATGTAAGCCTCTAGACTAGGTGATAGTCGACTTATAGTGTTTAGCCTCAGGATCATATCCTGGATGTGTTTTTTGAATTGATCGCTAGGATTGGGGCCTGGATATGTTGTTGTAAGAAACACATGATGATGATGATGAAGAAACCTTAATAATAACAATGAAAAGTTCTTTATTCCGCTGTGCATACATATTATTGTTCATTATTATTTGTGCTTATTGATAATCCTAGATAAGGTCTAAACAACCTAGAGCATCGATTCTAACATGTGGTTTCAGAGCGGGTTGCTCTCGATATCTAGGATCTACAAGGTTTCTCGAAGAAGATGGCGAAAAGAAGAAAAATTCGATTCTGAAAAAAAATTTGTAATGCTTCTGCAGGTCAGTTTTCAAACAGGTATAACGTTTTCGTTAACCATTGGATCGGGCTGAAATTTTAGGTGGACGTTCTATATATACTCATCGAACTTTCCACTGAAGGGATCGTCGATCTGAGTTTTTATGCGAAAGTTATTCGCTGTCAAAGTTGGCTGCTGAAGGAGGTATTAAAGTTTCGAATTTTTATGGTTTTTAGGGTTTTGATCTTAAACTTGTTCACTTTTAAAACCCTAACACCATGAGGTTTATTTTTATTTGTATTCTAATGCATGGTCATTAATTAAACCTCGTACTAATTAATTGGTATTGCACGTTAAGAATCACGATGATTGAAGAAAGCAGCTTGATAAAATAAGGATATGCAATGTGATGTAGTTTCTCAGATTGGTTTTCACTTTCATGGTTGTATCTGGTGCAAACCCTACAACTCGTCATGTTTTTAAGTGTTGCTGCTGTTGCGTTTTAAATTCCTACTGCTACCATTACCACTGCTAGTCTACCGATTACCACTGCCTTTCATATGGTTTCCACTGCAAGCATGTCGTTTCCACTGCTAGCTTTATCTCGTTTGCACTGCTACTGTACAGTTGTATGAAGGTGCTGCTATAGGTACATGTTTTGCATAGGCTTAAGATGCATGTGATTATAAGTATTGTTATTGATGCGTGTGATGATAAAGGTTTTTGTTTTTGCGTGCTACTCTTGGTGCTTATTGCAGACAGAATGTTTTGTAAATCTTGACTGATGCAACGCAAGTTACTGTTATCCATTCTAAAGATAAAGCTCGTTTGACATGTATTGGTTCTGATTGGACAATATGGCTTGATATGTTTGACTACTATACTGGATGTGATTTCATGCATGCAAGAAATGGTCGTTGTAGTTTTTATTGGACAATGGTATTATTCTTATGTGATTTCATGTGCCATTGGTATGCTGCTCTTTGGAAGAAGGTTAGTACTGTCATGTTCAAGTTTAGTTGTGTCCGATAAATAAGTTTATGCTACTAGTTCTACTCGATATCGGATGGTGAATTTGGTTTTGGACTTGAGGGGAAGTTGAGCATGATATGTATTGTTATGGATTTGGGTCACACACATAAGAGGATTTTGGTTATTTGTTCTTAAATGTCAAAAAAAGCTCATATTTGGATTTATTGAATTATTGATTACGAAGAAGGTTAATTATCACTAATTTGATGTTGTAGTTGAGTTTCACAGGTTTGTGTTCTTATCATATCTCAAAGTGAGGGTAACACTTTGTAGATAACTTGTTTGTGCTTAAAGGATGTTGACGAAGACTTGCAAAATCTAGTTTTCATAGGTCAAGGGGTGGATAGATGAAAACCTAGTTAACTATCACTTAAAGGAGTTACATTGTAGTGCTCAGTGTCTCATTAAAGATGAGGATTTTGTCAAGAGGTTGCGATCTACTTATATTTCTGTTGTGGTATAAGTTCGACGTCACGTGGATAGTACAAGACATAAAACACAAGTTTGGGATATTTTACTTCTTCATCAAATTCGTTATATTTGGTTTTCTTCACAAGTGATCATTACAAGGAGCTTACAGATTTGAAGAATCATTTGTTGTTCATGCACCACTCAAGGGGAAGTTTCTACTGCTTACATTCCCTATTTGGATAATAACAAAAAGGGAAAGAGATGTTGGAGTGGCGTGGCATGAATTAAGGGGAAGTTTGTTTATCTTTCATGACATACTTGTTTGTGCTTATTGGTTTTTCATTATCAACTAGGGGAAGATTGTTGGGAACTATATTTAAAGTTGATAAGACAAAATACATGAAAGATGAAGGACTATTGAAGACAAAGAAAGACAAGGGACCTACTTGGCAAAGAAGTATTTATTATTTAGTCCCTTGTAGTCATTTGTAACCCTAGTATCTCTATTATATAAAGAGATATAGGGAATTAGGTTTATGTGTGTCAAGATGTAAAACACCAAAGGTGTGTGTGTGTAGGTCTAGGGCGTGAGTATGTAAACGCCTAGACTAGGTGATAGTCGACTAATAGTGTTTAGCCTCAAGGATCATTGATCCCTGTTATGTAACCGTCTTAGAGTTGATCGTCTAGGATTGGGGCTGTGGATGTGTTTTGTAGAACACATGATGATGACGAAAAAACCTTAATAATAACAATGAAAAGTTCTTTATTCCGTTGTGCATACATATTATGGTTCATTGTTATTTGTGCTTATTGATAATCCTTGATAAGGTCTAAACAACCTAGAGCATCGATTCTAACACCTTTTCTTTAGAGAGAATCCTTGGTAAGATTGAGATGAAAACAAGAGAATTTGCATAACATATACTAGTTGTCGAAGCCCGCCCAATGGGCGGGCATGACTTGTGATTATTCTTTGAGTGTATTACTTTTCGAATAGTAAGATATATGTATATGAAGCTATTAGTAGCATCAGAAGGGTGAAAATAAATGAACATCAAGATTTATAGAACAATATGTAGAACCCGTATGCATAGGTCCATTTTAATACTCGTCTGCATTTGACTATCTGTAGTAGGAAGAATTTCAATTGGAAAGAAATAGTAAATAATTATCGATACTTATAAACCAATGTAAAGATAATCAAAATAGCTAATGTGAATAATGCAATGTGCTATACTTTCATCCACGCTTGTAAAATAAATTTCAAGTTTGTCTCGAGTGTGGTCTGTAACACGCTGAGTACTGCAAGTTAAAAACAAAATACATGGAGAAAAGATTAGGGACAAAAGAGCGGGTCATTTTGACAGCTATATATGCTATAATAAGTTATAAAAACACCACCATACTCATTTGAACCTTTTCCGTTTAAGATCAGTTTAAAATTTTAACCTATGGGACAATGTCATATTGAAAATTGAAGTACGTGTACAATTCATCTATTGTAATGTCTTGTGTAGGCTGTGACTCCTGAAGCAATATACGATGGCTCATCAGAAAGTAGTTGTAAAACTTCATTGGTAAGCTCGGCTCTCCCATATGCTCAGTGCTATATATATAGCAACCATCAAAATGAATATTCTCAGCTCAAACCCATGCCTTTTAACTGCAGTGACCCATCTTAATGTGACTCGTTTGACCCATGTTTTTTGAGTGGGATGATCCGTCTGACCCGTGTCTTTAACTTGATCAATTTTCTGTGTTACATTTTCATCTAAAGATGCTGAAATTCAGTCAAAAAAGCCTCTATTCAAAACAAAGAAAAACCTCTTTGACGACATGAATCAATATAAAAAAGAGTATGAAGCGAATTCTTAAAGAAAGGGAAAAATGATCTCCATCTTAATGATGAACATGTTATTTAGAGAAGTCGTCAAACCCTTTGCTGTGATACAGTAAGCTCCACTAAAAAATTGTGTAGTTTTTGGTGAAATTATAAATTTAGTTGGTTGTATGCGTTAGCATTAGCAATACACGTTTAGGCGACGTTATTGGGAACAAAATTATCAAAATCCCAAAAGAATGATGCATCATATACTTTCATAAACCTTTTAAGTGATTATACCAAATATATGGGTTTGACCACATTAAATATTCCTAAACAACAGTAATTATACTAAAAGAATATATCATTTATCATCTCTTAGTACCATGAGCATTTGACCACATTAAAGAATTTGGGAGAAGCTACCTGATGAGATATGGTACAACACATTTGGGAGAAACTGAGTTGCATTGTAAGATATGGCAGATATTATCAGTTTTGAGCTGGGTCAAACTATAATACATATCATATGACTTTCCATACTTACAACCCATTCGACTCATGATAAATAAAACTTGTTGCTACCTTCCAACAAATAAGATATAATAATGGATAACTTATACCTTTTAGTGATATTATCCCAGGTCCCAAGTAAGGTATTCATTGTCAAGACTGTAGTGAAGATAGACGCCTTGCATTGATTGTGTGGCTAGGCTTCTATGTTCAAGTGACTTTGACTGGTAAAGGACCTCTGGATAATTAATGTCACCAGGAAGGTATATTCCTAATGGCTCTAGAGTCTCAATCCCACAGTATCATACAAATTATGTCCCAACCTATTTTCCATTTGTCCGTCTTCTCGCAACCAAATCCTTGAATCTGGTAAGCCAAACCAACCAGGAAGATATTCTTGAAGCTTTTTCTTTCTCTCAAATCAATTGTTGCCTAAATTGCATAACCCTATAACATATAAAATATAGTTAGCGGGAATCAATAGATACTTAGTAAATGTTACATAAGTTTGTTTGATTTGCCAAGTATTTATTAAAGTTTCAATTTTTTTTAACTCAGCTATTGCTTCGGCGCCATTGTCACTGACGAAACAACAACTACATCCATCACATGTTCCAGCCCAGAAACAGACTCGTCAGTTAAAAAATGATGCAAAGTGCTTAAAGAATTAGAAAACAAAGACCCATATACTCTAACGGCTGCATTAAAGAAAAAATGAAGTAAAGGAACCCGTATAATTAAATTAAAGGAACCTGTAAAGACCGAATCTTGAAGAGTCTGAAATGAAGTGACCAAATGTTTGTGATTCAAATATATTTTTTACTTTCTCTACACCATCGAATTCGGTAGAAAAAATGACAATGTCAGCTTCAATTTGAGACTTCTCTTCTTGCTCAACAATGGAAATCCCTTGTTCATACATGTTATAATTAGGAGTTTTCTTCAACTTGACACTTCCTTTATCGAGTGCATCAAAGAATTTATGGTGATCAGGCATATGCAAAACCAACCCAGAGGTCATTTTTGCCTAGGCCTTGTTCTGCCATGTAATACTTGGCTAGTGGAAGTGTAATTTTGATGTGGCTTTCCAAAAGTTTCATTAATGTCCAACGCTGTTAATTAACATTATTAATTCTCATCTAGTTAACTATCAACTATGAAAAAATTAACATTATTAACTTTCAATTAAGCGGTGAGCTAGGGAGCTTACCATGGGTGAAAGTAATGTGGCAACAAGACTAATAAGAAAACCTTGTTCCGGCTTATGAAGATCAAGCACAACAAAGAGACTGAATACAAGATGAATCATAGGGATTCCCATTGGATACAAGTCCCTTAACTTCTAGTGGTCGTGCCTATAAACCATTGTACACAGATGTTCTGGCCCTGATCCATCCAAAAAATATTAGCACCATACCCCGAGCTAGGAAATCAAGGAATTTTCTAAGATAGGTAGCTGCAACTTAAATCATCTAACTAACCATTAATCTCAATGCAACCCCTTGCAATATCAAGTCCTGATTTCCTAAACCGACAACTACAACCTTCTTCCCTTTAACCAATTGTTCAGCTGCATCCACATTGTAAAGGCTTAATCCGCAAAGAGCTTACCAATATTCATCCACCAAACGTCACATTTGACGAATTAAAAACACTTCAGTACTTACATGCTGGTTTATCAGAGTCAATGAGACTCTTCCCACCAGTTCCAATTAACTCCAGATTGACAGTGAATGATGATGTGTTACCCGATGGTACATTTGTTGGTAAAGGGTGGTTTGCTGATTACTCAGCGTATGAAATGGGGCGAATGGAGAGACTTTGGGGGTCAGATTGTAAAGAGTTTAAGCCCGAAAGATGGTTGGATGATAATGGAGTGTACCAGCCATTGGATCAGTTCAAGTATCCTGTTTTCATGGTGGTTTTAGGATGTGTTTAGGGAAAGAAATGGCTTATTTGCAGATGAAATATGTGGTTGTGGCTGTCATGTATGAATTTGAGATTGAGGTGATTGGTGGGGGTGGAACAGTTGAAAACATGGTGAATTCGCCATATAGTTTGTCTCTTCTTTTAAGTATGAAAAATGGGTTACTTGTAAAGTTAAAGAAGAGATAACATCGCTAATTAGGTTATGTTTGATTAGTAAGGAATAACTACAAATATAATCCGTTTGATAACAGGTTGAATGAATCAATGTATGGAATTATACATTCAAGTCTTAACGTGGTAATGGGGAGTTGTATTTTTGGGAGTATCAAGCATACTTGTTATGGGCACGAGCGTCTGATTTGATTTCACTTTTTGGTACATAAGTAATATAATCAAACCTTCTAGCTGATAGGTTTATCTGTAACATAAATAAAGCATACGCAGCAAGTGTAAATTGGCATGGAAGAGTGTACGTGAAACATAGAATCTGTACATTTTAAAGTTTACATATCCACTTGTCGCATTCAGTTGTGATGTGTAAAGATTCAGGGATGTGGAAATAACACAATCTGCTTAGATATCCACTATAATTTTCCTAAATGTTACACAAATGATTTTCGTGATGACATCATTTGCCACCTAGCAAATAGGCCAAAAGGTGGTACCTCAGTTGTTTGATTTATACTAATTTTTGGACACACTGCAATCAGGGGGTTTCTCCGTTATCAGAATTGCTGGTGTCGGCACATACTTCCTTTTTCCAGTTATGACTAAATTTGAAAGTGATCTAATACACTGCAACATTCAATTAGTAGTGATCGCCTAACTTCTTGAACTCATCTTTACCACAAGTTGCTGTAAAAGTTAGCTGTACAATAGTACAGTGAACCTACGTTAGAATATCCAGAAACGTGGTCGATGGTAACATAAAACACAGGTGAAGGGGAGGCCCATACCAAAAGAATGCCGGTAAAGGTGGTGTGTTCCGATGAAAAAAGTATGAAAAAGGTGGAATCATGGACTATGGAAGAAACTTTTACAAAACGATAACCTCATTAATAAGGCAGACAACAAAAGTGTTTTACAGTAAACAATTTTATGTGCAACAGATAATAATATCAAACACTCCATCTTAAAGCTTTTGGTTTTCGCTCCGCATCTAATATCGACTCTAAAACTTGAAACATTATTACAAATAAATAATATTTAATTATACTAATACATTTATGGATCGACCTTAGAGGTAGGGACGGTTAGTAATAAGGACAACTTACTTTGCATGATTTATGTGTCAGTGTGTTTATGAAGGTCATCAAAGTCTGTAAACTGAAAATCAAATTGTGTTGTTGCTGGTATTGGCTGTGTCACTTCCTCTATCAAGGTTTCACAAAAATCAAAAGGCGGGGAATCCTCAAGCCATGCAAAACTTCGTCTCTACAAACACAAAGAACTAATCACCTTTTATCAGACCAATACAAAAAGTTACATAATCGATCTCCAACCCATTTATTTATAAGTTACCGAGACACTTCAGGGTATGTTCTGGTCTTATGAACAACGTAAATATAACAGCCCTAAGTATTTTTAATAAGAAAGATATTGGAGTTAAGTGGAGACAATTTTAGTAATCATATTTCACAACAACTATTTATTATATAACTTTCAAATTTTGGAAAAAAAACCTGTTATGGATCAAACCAATCCAACCCGTGTCAACACATAGAGAAGTACGCATTATGATCCATTACCCAATCAGCCTGACCAAGTCAGACCAGCCTATATTTTCCAACTCGACATAATAGTAAATAAGATTTTGATGACAGTTTGAACATATCTCGCTTCCACAGACATATCTTCATCATATAATGGAGACTGTTTAATAGCTAGCACGGGTTTTGCAGTTTCCCATATCTCTCTCTACAAATTCCATGTACACCAACACAACAAATCACAATAATAACATTACTTGTAAATACCACATTGTTTTTTCACACCACAGATGATTCAACGGTGTGGATATATACCCTCTTTCTAAATGTGCATACTTAAATGCCCTCTAGAAGACACACTATCACCATCCACAGATTCTTTGCTTTCATCATCTGATGGCGGCTACATCTAATCAGGGGGTGAGTGCCATCTAATAAAATCTTATAATATGTACTAAGGATTTGCAGCCTTAGAGAAGATAATAAAAAGCAGCATATGGTTAGATACTAAATTAGATTTACAGAAAGATATTGAAAGTGTGTCAGCCAAAGTAAATGAAGTTTCACATGGTCAATAGTGTTAATTCTAAGTGAAAGAAATACTCACAATAACGCAGGTAGTACTAGTTGTTACGCTAGAAGTCCTTTTTCTCTTTTAAAAGGGTTGCTCTCTTCTGCTCTCATCTACATCATTCAAATCAACAATTAGACATCATTTGAATCATGATTCTTCATAACTAATGTATTGTTTAGAAATGAAGCATTGAAGTGGGGACGGTGTTCCAAATGGGTTTGTGTTTGGTTCAGCACCAACACGCCATTTCTGCAGCTGTTGTTTGGCCAGTCTCAGAGGGGACACCTACAGTCCACTAACATGCGTCAGGTTCTTGCCTGGGTGGACCAACATCTTTTCGCTGATGTGGGGCTTGATCAGCATCAAGGCCTAGCTCTCCATTACCCGTCTTCTACAACTAAAAAGCAATCAAGAAACCTTGTTTAGAATCAACATATAAAAATTCAGAACTAATGCAGATAAGTTGTTGGGCTGAGTGATGGATCAAGTTCTAATCCCCAATTTCTGACTCTCTAACGCACCCCCACCTCGCCTAGCACCCTATGTCGCCTTCTCATTGCTTTCTGTAAGGAGAGTGAACTTCTCTGTCAACTGCATTGCCAAAGCTTGTAGTCGAGTTTGCTCAACATCATGGAAAAAAATGGATTGTGTAGGTTGATCCCATCTGGTATGATGAACTTGATCATTGATCATCATTTTATTGACTATGCAATGGATTTGATAATCCTAGAGGTGAAACACCTTCGAAATCTGGTCAAGTTTTAGGCTTCCGTAGCACAAGGAATAAGTGGTAAGAAAGCTCTTTAGAGCTTCTTACTTGATCTTGTCTTTTAGCATATCCATGACATTTTCACGGTTCCTAAGGGGTCTCCAAGCAACGATCCTAGATGTTTTCAGGACGGCGGCCAGTGAGCACCATACAAGTTTGATGAACAGCCTCTTGAAGTTCGAGATTGATATGCATGTGGTATGGCATTCGCCTTCCCTTTTCCATGCATTCCTGCACAAATATATCATAGGATTAACACGAGTTTGTCTTCATTGAAGATCACAACTTTCTTCAAGTTATCTAAGCTATTAAGACATTGTTGTAGCAGAGTTTTCTTTGGCCTCAAAGCTTCCTGTTTCAAGAACATGAATCAGAGGTTCAATTGCATCTGCGTTTGCAATGATGCTTTTGTTCTTATCGTTTATCGATAAGTTCAAAATGGCAGTGACGACATTTTTTTTGACTTTTTCATCACTTGAACGAAGTAGGCCAATTAGTAAGCTGATGGCCCCATTGTTTGCTGTAACGATACGGTTATCCATATTATGCCTGGCAATTAACCTTTACTCCCTTGTATCATTCCAAACTTCATCAAGTGAAGTGGTACTTAAGTTGTCAACGAATTTTTTCACTTGGGTTTGCACTCCACTAAGATCAGGCTTGGTTTATGTGGTTGGAGTAGAAACTATTCTCAGTCCAAACCTTTCAACCCAGAATTGAAAGTTGCTGAGGAAGGTAGATCTGAGGATGCAAGCACTTCCATCGAGTGCACCGGAAAGTGTTATAAGATGGTGTTGAGGAAGAAACTGCAGATACATTTGCTTGTTTGTTCATTTGAATAGGCTCACGACAAATAGCATTTTCAGAAATTAATTTACCCTTTGGAGACCCATGTAGAAACAATGTGGGTATCGGACTTTGATACGGTGATATGTGACCACCTATACTTAACACATTAATGTCCATTTGATCCATGTCCCACCTCTTGAAACGACTATCAATTAAACATCACAAACAATGTCTAAAGATCTAACTGTAAACGAAAGTAATTTATGCTGCAAAGAAATGGTTATTCATCAACAATTCTGATCCATTTATTTATGAATGGGCTAATTTGAGTTATGTGTCATCTAAAATAGGTAAAATGGTATGGAGCTAACCGTTTAATTGAACTTGCAACGGATATGGTATCCCGACCATATGCAATCACCAATAATGGACCATCTCTAGGAAAAGAAACAAATAGCATAAACTGGGTGAGAGATAGAAAAAAAAAAACAGATCTTAATAAAACACAACGTATATACTTTCCAAAAGTTTCCACAGTAATGGTGGAGATTGGCTCAACTTCTGGTATAATTGGTCTGCAGAACCATATAGACAGCCGAATAAGACATATGTTACAAAGTATTGCTCTATATAAACTTAAAGACATGTACGTAAATTAATTTTCAAGTGATGAACTTGTTACGTATTGTGCGTTAGGGATATATAGCAAATTGAAAATGTGAAACAGTGGAGATTTCACCAAGTTGGTTAATAGTATTTGCATTTAAACCCGTGTTGTAACAACCTGCATTTTCAGGTTACTTTTCATTTTTTGAAAAGTTACTATTCACTTTCACTATTTATCCCGTAAAATTTTTATTTCACATTCTCGTAAGTTAATTTATTTTAGTAATAACCTGAAAGTTTGACAATCATTAGCTCATCTTCGCAAAATTATTAAGAAAACATCGTCTTAAAGTTTCGTTTTGGTCAGAGCACTATTTAAACATCCCGCGCATAAGAATCCAAACTCGACAATTTTCTCACATCAGATTAATTTTTAGATCACTCATAATCAATTAGAGAATTTTTAAGATTTCATTTAAATGTTACCAATTAAACCCTGAGCCGTACGAGACTAAACTTACGTTTTAAACAATTCTACTTAGACCAGACTAACCATTCCTGCTGTGTTTTCAAAGATGTTTTGACACTTTTACATTTTTAGAAAAGTCAAACATATTTCCCTCCTTCTTTGACCATAAAGAAATTAACCTTGTACGTTCTACATTTTTTCTTAAATCGCGTAACTTTTAGACTTCACGTATAACTGTTAAGTTATCTCACGTATAAAGAAACCCACATTTTGACATCTCATATCACTTATAGACTAATTTTAGTCTACTTTAAATAAATCACAGTCATTTCCCGAAATCTCGTTCTTTTATGATAAATTGCATTTTACGCGTTTTTTACCCGTGTTTCCAGCTTTAGGCAGCGTTTTTGCACCCAATGAGACTTATCACTCATTTTATATTTTTAGATGGAGTATAATGATGAGTTTCATCATTCCTACAAGTTTCGTATTTTTACGATACCCAGTTTTACGTTTTATGGCTTAACAACTTACGGTTGGCATTTAACGGAACCAAATCATGCTATAAACTCAAGATAATACCAAGACTATCCACCTAAGTCATTTTATCTCCATATGACCAACTATAGGGAGGGGAGTCATCATTTTGGTGGCTTGATCCTAACCATGATTCATTTAGATCATTACAAGTGTCTAAAGTGAACCATGGTTAACATTTAACCCAATATATGGTTAACCAAATCTTTCCTCCTATAAATAGCAAGTGAAAGCTTCATAAAAACCTCATCCCCTCTCTATTTGTTCTTTCATATCATAAAACAAACACACCTTTCATAATTTGTTTCATAACTCCAAGTTTATGCTAAGAAGTTTCAAGTAGTAAGTTACTACATCAAATCTCTAGCAAGTTTAAGTGATCTTCTTGAGTTTAGATCCACTCAAGTCACTTTGAACTTCATCACCAATCCTTCAAGATTACAAGGGTGCCAAGGTGTGGAAGTCTTGCTGAATCCAAGGTCCTAAGTGTTCAATCAAAGTCCTATCCTTACTAGTTACTCCTTTCTTGATTGAAAGCCAAAAGTTGTAAGCAACTAATTACCACCATCATCTCATGTTTATTATTCATAATCTTGATAATTTCATGCTATATATATGGTTACTATGTTGATTCATGATGTACATATGCTCAATCACATGTTTTAATTCACATATTGTAGTAAAGTAACAAACTAGTAAACTAGTCATATTCTACACATTTGAGACCATTAAAACCAGTCACATGTGGATTTTCTAACTTATATACTATGGTTGACAAGATAAAAATGTAAACATAGCAACCTGAATCACCCGAACCGGACAAACGAGTCAAAAGATACGGCCAAAAGAAGTTAGCAAAACCAAAACGCCGAAACTGCCTAACATAAGCTGTTAAGCAGCTGTCCGTTTTGAAAGTGGCACTTCTGGTTTAAATCATCAAAAAGTTAAAACACGAAAGTTGCCTGGAACGACGTTTCCCTTCAATAGGTAAGTAGGTCGGACCTTGAAAATGCTTAAATAGGCCATTATCTTTCAAAAACTGAAACTGCCCTATATATAGTCTCACGACTATACTTTTGTCACAACTAAAAGAAAACCAAGAGGCCTAATGGCCTTAAGCCAAGACCAAAGCCACGGCTAAGTTCAAAGCTGAGTCTCAAGACCATGGTAGTCAAGACCAAAGCCACGTCAAGGCCATGGCTAAAGCCTCAAGGCTTATTTACCCAAGACCGTTAACTAAGGTGTTAACCTTGGCAAATCAACACCAACACAAACCAAACGACATAACTTTATATACTTACATTAGCAAATGATCATATTTATAAAACGACGAGAACTTGTAAAAACATGATAAACTTATTAATATAACAATCTTCACTCAAAACATATGTTTTATCTACTAAGTGGTACAATAGTAGGGAGCTTCATGTGAGGGGTTTCATTTGAGTAAAACGTATCGACGAGTTGTTGGATTTACGAATTAAAGTGTCCTAGCTCCTCGAACGTTTACTACATGAGCTCTGAATTGTGATGGCCTGAACGGTAGTACGATATCTATAAACTAAATACGTTTACACATACTAAACTGTTACTATAAGCAACGAACTATAAATGACTACATCATGATCAACATAAAGACGTATATAGGCTTGTTATTTCTTTCGCATCATTATTTCAAACCTAAGTCGCAACATCCTATTCTAGGTTGCTCGTAGAAGTTCTCACGGCATATCCATCATTCTCATTATACATTTGATATCATTTACTCTAAGGTGAGTTCATAGCCCCACTTTCTATTACTTAATTGTTTTTCAAACCCTTGGGGGAGATACATGCTTTATTTTAAAACGAACACATTGCTTTCAAACTGTATGATTACCTGATTGTCATATTGTCACTAAGTAACCATCATTTGCCAAACATAAGTCCCTAAATCATGAATCATTAATCACTAGTGAGAGTGGGCGCGAATATTGAGAATAGATCTATTGGGATTGACGAATCCCATTTGTGTTGACCGAGTAGGCAAACAAACGCACTATATTTGAGTAACATTAGGTAAAAACGGCAATTTTACCTATTAGGGCTGGTACCAACAATTTCTCCAATTAATATTGGAACACGTTAACGCCTTGGTTGCATGAGCTTGGTGACAAACAAAAGCGGGCTCAAGTATCATATACTTGAGGCAGCCGTACCAAACAATAATTATTGTTTTGTTTTCAAACCATTGGTGTGAGTCTAATTAACTCACATTACCAACATAATGTGTTCAACCATCAAACAAACTCTATGAATTTCACTCAACCTTTGTGTTGACAGTTTTAAGCATGTATTTCAGGTCCATTGTACGAGGCTGGTACGGAGGAGCACAGATACTCAAGAAGGCTATAAATTTTATTATCATTCGAAAACCCATTTAATGTATTTTGTAAACCGTGAAACTACTGGGACCTCATTTTTGTAAACTCTGATATTCATATAAATCGAATGATAAATCTTTTAAAATGACTCTATTAGAGTTCGTTTTCTATTGTTATGACTGTTGTGCCATGAAGTAACACCCAGTTTGAATTCCGCTGCGTATCACGAAGTTGGGGGTGTTACAGATTGGTATCAGAGCCATGGTTATAGAGAAACGGGTCTAAATTGAGACCTAAACTATAACTATTTTTACAAACAAAAACATTTTATAGCCTTCCGCTCTCCGTGCCTTCCATCCTCCAGATGATTATGTGACTTCCATGTAGTTTATGCTACACAAACATACTAGTATATTGATATATACACTCGACATATTTTCAATCATTTTAGCTAAATGATAGACTAAACATATCTGCGTATGCCTATTCTAAGGCATTACGACACAATCATATTTTTCCAATCTCCCAATCATGCATCTACTCGTGCATTTTAGGATTACGAAACTTTATCCAAGACATTGTAACTGATTACAATGATCTTTCCTACTTCCCAAACATTGTGAGATACAATGGTCTCATTCATTTTTCAAGACACTGTGTGATACAGTGGTCTCTATTACACTCTCAGACACTGTAAATCCTACAGTGGTCTCTATTACATTCTCAGACACTGTAAATCCTACAGTGGTCTCAATTACATCCCAGACACTAGAAATGAAGCAATTAACTCATGTATTCCTTAGACATTGTGAGTTACACAATGATCTCTCCATCATTTCTCAAGACATTGTGAGTTACACAATGATCTCTCCATCATTTCTCAGATATTGTGAGTTGCACAATGGTCTTTATTATTTCTAGACATTGTGAGTTGCACAATGGTCTCAACTACTTCTCAGATATTGTAAGTTATACAATAGATTCTAGAACATATCTTATAAAACCTTATATGATATTCTTTTACATGAAGCCCATCACAATCTATCGATTTTTCTAATGGAAATACAAGAAATGGGATTTCTAAAAGATAAACTGACTCAACATCTACAAAAGCTGAAGTTCAGCAACTTTCTCTACATTCATCAAAATTCTCTTCTAAAACCTTCATTGTTAAAGGTTCGTGATTCTAGCCAAGTATGGACTATTTTAGAATTACTTAAAACTTCCTTTCCACATGTATCTACCTATACTATCTTCTATGCAATGGAATGTGAAAACATAGGTTACAAGTCTTTTATGGTCGGGACTTGCAACTGAATGGTTTGATATCGCCTTTGCCTTGTGGATATTTTCTCAAAAGCTATGGACATATCACGAGTATACCTCATTTAGGTATTTGAAAATTTTATCGAACCTCGGCTAAATATAGTCTAGTCACCTATATTTAACCTAGGGACAGTGGACCATAGTCTGACTAATTATGTTCGACTAAAATTTTTCAAACACTGAGAATAGTTATACCAGGGTTATATTCAGGTTAATTTCCTACTTAAACTCGATAAACCACTAGAATTCATTAAAAAGATCTAGAGACATGATAGTGTCTTACCACTCAGCGAGATCTTAATACTTAATTATACTACCTAATTTCATTCTTGAAAGTTTTCATTTATGAAATACTCCTAACTACTATCTTGGGATAGTTATCAAATCTTCTCGTCATTTCTTAGAAGTACTAGACTGTTTAGGTTTCAAGGATATCATTCCGCCATAATCCTTTAAAATTCACTTATAATTTTAAAGCAAACTTGACATCTCTACCGAAGAATAATGGTAAACATACACTACACTCTCCTAATAATCAACATATAACTTCATTATCTGAACCCCATTATAAGTCAGTATGTAAAACTTCACAGTATCACGTTTCTTTTAAACACTAGTAGACATAAACACTATACGATATAGCCTTCATCTTAAAACTACCTAATACATGATCGATTTTGGAAGTGGTTTGGACAACCACTTGCCACTATCAAGACTTTCCTACAAACGATAATTATCACATCATTCTAAACCATTTCACATCAACAACATCTTATACCTTTAGATTCTCAACTTAAGCCACCACCAAAAACATAAAATGCTACATAACTAATTCTATGACAAAAAACTTAAGAACGCAAAGATTAGAATTCGGCGCATATACCCACATTTTCCTAGACAATTAAACATCAGATAACACACACTGAATTTCAGGACGGAATTCCCATTAAGGTGGTGAGACTGTAACAACCCGCATTTTCAGGTTACTTTTCATTTTTTGAAAATTACTATTCACTTTTACTATTCACTTTCACTATTCATCCCGTAAAATTTTTATTTCACTTTCTCGTAAGTTAATTTATTTTAGTAATAACCTAAAAGTTTGACAATCATTAGCTCATCTTCACAAAAGTTATTTAGAAAACATCGTCTTAAAGTTTCATTTTGGTCAGAGCACCATTTAAACATCCCGCGCGTAACGAAAACCAACTCTGACAATTTTACTCACATCAGATTAATTTTTAGATCACTCATAATCAATTAGAGAATTTTTAAGATTTCATTTAAATGTTACCAAATAAACCCTGAGCCGTACGAGACTAAACTTACGTTTTAAACAATTCTACTTAGACCCAGACTTAACCATTCCTGCACTGTGTTTTCAAAGATGTTTTGACACTTTTACATTTTTGGAAAAGTCAAACATATTTCCCTCCTCCTTTGACCATAAAAAATTAACCTTGTACGTTCTACATTTTTGCTTAAATCGCGTAACTTTTAGACTTCACGATAAACTGTAAGTTATCTCACGTATAACGAAAAACACATTTGATATCTCATATCACTTATAGACTAATTTAAGTCTACTTTAAATAAATTCACGGTCATTCTCATGTCATATCTTTGTGTTTTTTTTACCTGAAATCTAGTTCTTTGATGATAATTGCATTTACGCGTTTTTACCCGGGTTTCCGCTTAGGCAGCGTTTTTGCACCCAATGAGACTTATCACTCATTTTATATTTTTAGATGGAGTATAATGATGAGTTTCATCATTCCTACAAGTTTCATATTTTTACGATACCCGATTTTACGTTTTATGGTTTAACAACTTACGGTTGGCATTTAACGGAACCAAATCATGCTCTAAACTCAAGATAATACAAAGTCTATCCACCTAAGTCATCTTATCTCCATATGACCGACTATAGGGAGGGGAGTCATCATTTTGGTGGCTTGATCCTAACCATGCTTCATTTAGATCATTACAAGTGTCTAAACTTAACCATGGTTAACATTTAACCCAATATATGGTTAACCAAATCTTTCCTCCTATAAATAGCAAGTGAAAGCTTCATAAAAACCTCATCCCCTCTCTCTTTGGTCGTTCATATCATAAAATAAACACACCTTTCATAATTTGATTCATAGCTCCAAGTTTATGCTAAGAAGTTTCAAGTAGTAAGTTACTACATCAAATCTCTAGCTAGTTTAAGTGATCTTCTTGAGTTTAGATCCACTCAAGTCACTTAGAACTTCATCACCAATCCTTCAAGATTACAAGGGTGCAAAGGTGTTAAAGTCTTGCTGAATCCAAGGTCCTAAGTGTTCAATCAAAGTCCTATCCTTACTAGTTACTCCTTTCTTGATTGAAAGCCAAAAGTTGTAAGCAACTAATCACCACCATCATCTCATGTTTATTATTTATAATCTTGACAATTTCATGCTATATATATGGTTACTATGTTGTTTCATGATGTACATATACTCAATCACATGTTTTAATTCACATATTGTCGTAAAAGTAACAAACTAGTAAACTAGTCATATTCTACACATTTGAGACCATTAAAACCAGTCACATATGGACTTTCTAACTTACATACTATGGTAGAAAAGATAAAAATGTAAACATAGCAACTTGAATCACCCGAAATGGACAAACGAGTCAAAAGATACGGCCAAAAGAAGTTAGCGAAACCAAAACGCCGAAACTGCCTAACATAAGTTGTTAAGCAGCTGTCCGTTTTGAAAGTGGTACTTCTGGTCCGAATCATCAAAAAGTTAAAACACGAAAGTTGTCCGAAACGATGTTTCCCTCTAATATGAATGAAGCTCGGACCCTGAAAATGCTTAAATAGGCCATTATCTTTCAAAAACTGAAACTGCCCTATATATAGTCTCACGACTATACTTTTGTCACAACTAAAAGCAAACCAAGAGGCCTAATGGCCTTAAGCCAAGACCACAGCCATGGCTAAGGTCAAAGCTGAGTCTCAAGACCATGGTAATCAAGACCAAAGCCACGGCAAGGCCATGGCTAAAGCCTCAAGGCTTATTTTCCCAAGACCGTTAACTAAGGTGTTAACCTTGGCAAATCAACACCAACACAAACCAAACGGCATAACTTTATATACTTACATTACCAAATGATCATATTTATGAAACGACGAGAACTTATAAAAACTTGATAAACTTATTAATATAACAATCTTCACTCAAAACATATGTTTTATCTACTAAGTGCTACAATAGTAGGGAGCTTCATTTGAGGGGTTTCATTTGAGTAAAACGTATCGACGAGTTTCTGGATTTATGAATTAAAGTGTCCTAGCTCCTCGAATGTTTACTACATGACCTCTGAATTGTGATGGCCAGAACGGTAGTACGATATCTATAAACTAAATAATTTTACACATACTAAACTGTTACTATAAGCAATGAACTATAAATAACTACATCATGATCAACATAGAGACGTATATAGGCTTGTTATTTCTTTCGCATCATTATTTCAAACCTAAGTCGCAACATCCTATTCTAGGTTGCTCATAGAAGTTCTCACGGCATATCCATCATTCTCATTATACATTTGATATCATTTACTCTGAGGTGAGTTCATAGCCCCACTTTCTATTACTTAATTGTTTTTCAAACCCTTGGGGGAGATACATGCTTTATTTTAAACCGAACACATTGCTTTCAAACTGTATGATTACCTGATTGTCATATTGTCACTAAGTATGTCACACCCCCAAATTACCTGTATTGCAGCGGAATGGAATTCCTGGGGATTGACTGTCATAGCATCACAATCACAGTTATATTGAACGACCTAAAGTGTCGTTTTAGAAACACATCGTTTGATATTTATATAAAACATACAAAGTTACAAGATAGGTCCCAAAAGTTGATAAAGTTTGCGGAAATATAAGTTTATTACAAGTCCAAACGATGTTTGAAAGAAAACATAATATACAATGAGACAAGTCGACGCCGCGACTCTATGAGGGTTCCTTATCGTGCCATGATGCGAATGTCTTAATTACCTGAAAATACATTGCTAAAACGGTCAACAATAATGTTGGTGAGAAATCATAGGTTTATGAAAAAGTTTTATACAACCACACAAGTATAGACCATATATGACAAACATGCCACATAAAAATGTTACAATTGCTATAAGTCCATGACACGGAAACTAGACTGATCATGATGTTCGCCCAACAGAGTGTTTGCCAAACAACTCAAATAATGATATTAAATGAAATGCATCCGTTTACCCAGTTGGAATCCACCAACCCGGATGGAGGAGTCACCCTCGATAGATCTATCCACTCACCCTCGCTTCTATGAAATTAACGGTTCATGTTATATAATGGGACATTCAATTGGCATGAGGTAACTTAAGCAATGTAATGAATTTGATATACTTGGTATCGTAATAAAAATGATGTGCAATGTATTCTCCCCCGTAGGTTTGAAAATAAGTATAAACGTATACAACGGGGCTATGAAAACTCACTTGATGAATTGATGCGATGACAAAAGTGTGTACACCAAAATGTAGCGTGAATCTCAAAACTTGACCTATTATGAATGATATGATACGCAATAAGTTATGATGTAATGTTATGCATGCAATTCGGATGATATCTATACCACTTATGAATTTTTGAAAATAATACTTTTCGTCGAAAAAAATAATCTTTTAACGTCTTGACCATTTTTAAATTACTCCACATGTTTTTACGTTGAAATGATATCCGACGATAATCATTTAGTGATTTATTAAGAAATTATAACTTTTCGTCGTAAAATAATGTCGTTGAAATATTCATGAAAGTGACTAAACGGCCTCTAAAAGCTAGTCGTAAAATGATGCACATCGAGCATTAGGAAACGTACTCAATGGTTTTGGGAAGCTTGTATCTTTATCTCAAAGTTTTAGTACATGAGTTTCCATCCTAGAGGTCTCAAACATTAAGAAAAATATAGGTTAAGTGTGGTACTTGTGTCCCAAAATATAGTTTAAGGATGGTTTTCGGCAAAGTTTGAGTAACCATATTTAATTCATTACAACTCCGCTAAACAAACGGTCGGACATTTTGGAAAATATACTTGGCGAACTTACTTTTACTAGAAGACATCACTTTATAAAAAGTTCTACATCAATGTTAAAAACAACCTTCAACATGGTCACTTGTTTGCCGTAATACTTGTCTATTAGAAATTGAATAGTTTTTCTTATATATTAAAGTTACGACAATTTTTGTAAACGTGCATAATTTAATCGTTACAAATCCGTTTTCTACGTTTTATAGGTCCTTAGCTTTGTATCAAAGTGTACTAATATATTTTTGATAAGTCGACATAATTTATAACGCCTAAGTTTCATTTTTGACTCGTACAAAATAAACATAACATGCTGAAATTTCCAGAAAATTATAGTTTTCGTCGCCTAACTTGAAAAATTCATAACTTCTTCGTTATAGCTCCGTTTTAATCCGTTCAAGCGGCCACGTTTTCGTTTTAAAGTGTATTTTCTAAATATCTAGGCCAAAAATTTTTACTTACTGTCTAATTTTCCAGATTTTGAAAATAAGGACAGACCCTTTTGCAAACGTGTCGAAATGAGTTTTTCTCGCCCCAAACCTATTCTAACCCATTCAAAACAACTCCGAAGCTATTCTAATCCTACCATACACCTTCTTAGGGTGTCATGGGTTCCTAGACATCACCAAGAGTGATTTATAACACGGAGTAATTATAGGATGACACAATATATATATAACTCTTAAAATCAATGAAAAAGTGGTATAAACATCATATGACTTGCATGTTTTCTCAAGTAAAATGAAATGACCATAACAATGAATATGAAATATTAACATAAATATGGATGCTTACTAGTCAACTTTATGAGGTTACAAGAACAATGGATTTTTCCTAATCACCCTAGGTTTTTATTGCAAAACCTTAATAAAGAGTGATACTAGAGTGTTAAAAACTTGTCTAGAAAATTTTTATGATGATTCTTTCTTAGTCCTTGTGGTTGCCGGTTCTAGAGAGAAGAGAGGAAGGAGAGAAATATTTTGATATTTTCACTTGGATAATGAATGAATGTGTTAAGTGTTTAATATGATATTTAAGTTAGGATATTTAGCCAAGTATCAAATGACTCACCCCTTGTGTCGACAAGGGGTGTTAGTCATATATTTAATACATTTTTTTTAATTAAGTATAAGTGTAATTATATGTAAGTTACTTGAAGACTTGTGGTGAATTGTATACACATTTGAATATTTAGGGTAGCGTTAGATAAAAATAACTTTTAACGGGTCAAGATAAAATATATTTAGGTCATAAAAATTATAAAAATACATTTCTTGCAAAATTTGAGTGAAATAATAATTATCGTGTAGTTTTTAAGAAAAACGTCGTAATTATATAAATATAACAATTTAGATACAAAATAAATTTAAAACACTGGGTAAACTCATAATATTATTTTATAAACTTAATATGAGTATAAAAATATATTGTGATAATTTTTGGAAGTAACGGATCAATTGTTCAAAATAATTAATTACGCGATAGCGTTTATTTAATATGAAATTATACGGTTAATGTAAAATGCGAAACCATGCATGAACTAATATGATGATAATGATGCTAATGATATGTAGACTAAACTTAGTCTATATGGAATGTCCTTGATGATAGTTCATGAATTCACAGCTAAACCATTACGGTTACGTGAATTTGATGCTCGTAAACCTAGTTTACGATAAATGATAAATGATGAAGCATGAGTAATGTTTTGAAATATGACCTGAAAATACGAGTTGTCACATTCGCCCATCCAAAAAGGAATTCAGTCCCTGAATTCAGTCCTTGTTGGGTCCTACAGTGTTGTTGGTGAAAAGATGAGGATATTTGAGGCGCATCTGGTCTTCCCGTTCCCAAGTAAACTCAGGACCTCTTCGAGAATTCCAGCGAACCTTCACGATAGGAATACGACTTTTTTTCAACTGCTTGACCTCGCGGTCCATGATTTCTACAGGTTCCTCCACGAAATTGAGTTTATCGTCGAGTTGAATTTCTTCCAATGGAATAACGAGTGATTCGTCTGAAAGACATTTCTTCAGGTTTGAAACGTGAAACGTGTTGTGTACGTGACTAAGTTCTGTCGGAAGATCAAGTCGATAAGCTACAGGGCCGACTCTGCTCAAAATTTTGAATGGCCCAATGTACCTCGGGTTCAACTTCCCGCGTTTTCCAAATCGTACCACGCCTTTCCAAGGCGATACTTTCAACATCACTTTGTCGCCGACTTGAAATTCTAACGGTTTGCGTCTAACATCTGCGTAACTTTTCTGTCGACTCCTGGCAGTTCTGAGTCTATCTCGGATTTGGACTATCTTTTCTGTTGTTTCCCGTACCATTTCCGGACCAGTGAGTTGTGCGTCTCCAACCTCGGCCCAACAAACAGGTGATCGGCACTTTCGACCATAGAGTGCCTCAAATGGTGCCGCTTTTATACTGGTGTGATAACTATTGTTGTACGAGAATTCGATTAATGGCAAATGGTTAGCCCAACCATTTCCAAAATCAATCACACATGCCTTTAACATGTCTTCTAATGTTTGAATTGTCCTTTCAGTTTGACCATCGGTTTGTGGATGATATGCTGTGCTCATCTCTAATTTGGTTCCAAATGAATCTTGTAATGATTTCCAGAAGTTTGAAGTGAATCGACTATCTCTGTCGGAAATGATGGAAATTGGTGCTCCATGCCTCGAGACTATTTCCTTGACATAAAGTCTAGTAAGTTGTTCCATGGAATAAGTCTCTCTAATTGGTATGAAATGAGCTGATTTGGTAAGACGATCAACGATTACCCATATAGCGTCGTAACCTCCCGATGTCTTAGGGAGTTTCGTGACAAAGTCCATCGTAATGCGTTCCCATTTCCATTGGGGAATTTCTGGTTGTTGGAGTAATCCTGAAGGTTTCTGATATTCGACTTTTACTTTGGAACAAGTAAGACATTTGCTCACGTACGTGGCAATCTCCGCTTTCATGTTCGGCCACCAATAAAGTTTCTTGAGATCCTGATACATCTTATCAGAACCTGGGTGAATAGAATACTTTGACTTATGCGACTCGTGCATAATCAATTCTCGTATCCCGCCATAAAATGGTACCCACATTCTTTCCTTGAAGCATAATAATCCATCTGCTCTCTTTACAAAGCCATTTGCATTTTCAGGCATACCATAAAGCTTTTCACTTGGTCGGTTTTCCTCCTTGAGTGCCTCGATTTGTGCCTCGAGTATTTTTGATGGTAAAGGTGAACTGATCGTCATTCCTAATGATCGAACTCTTAAAGGTTTGGGTCTTTCTTTCCGGCTAAGAGCATCAGCCACAACATTGGCTTTTCCCGGATGATACTTGATTTCACAATCGTAATCGCTGAGTAATTCTAACCAACGACGTTGCCTCATGTTAAGTTCCTTCTGATCAAGAACATATTGCAAACTCTTGTGGTCCGTAAACACTGTGCACTTTGTACCGTAAAGGTAGTGTCTCCAAATCTTGAGTGCAAAAACTACGGCCCCCAACTCAAGATCATGTGTGGTGTAATTCTTCTCATGGACCTTAAGTTGTCGAGAAGCATAAGCTATCACCTTCTCGTTTGCATTAATACAGCTCCAAGCCCTTTATGTGAAGCATCGCAATATACAACGAAGTTCTCAATTCCTTCGGGTAGTGCCAAAATCGGCGCACTGCAAAGCTTTTGCTTCAACAACTGAAAAGCAGCTTCTTGTTTCTTTCCCCATTCGTACCTCTTGTTTTTCTGTGTCAACTTGGTCAAAGCCTTAGCTATCTTTGAAAAACCTTCGATGAATCTTCGGTAATACCCGGCGAGTCCTAGAAATTGTCGGATTTCCGTAGGATTTGTTGGAGTAGCCCAATCTTTTACGGCTTCAATCTTTGCAGGGTCTACTTGTAGTCCTTGACTATCAATGACATGACCAAGAAATTGTACTTTGCGATTCCAAAAATCACACTTCGAAAATTTGGCATACAACTTCTCATTCTTGAGTAGTCCTAAAATCGTTCTCAAATGCCCTTCGTGCTTTTCTTTGCTCTTTGAGTAAATCAATATGTCGTCGATGAATACTATAACAAACTTGTCCAAATACGGTTTGCATACCCTATTCATGAGATCCATGAATACTGCAGGTGCATTAGTTAATCCGAACGACATTACTTGAAACTCATAATGTCCATAACGTGTTCTAAACGCTGTTTTCGGAATATCCTCCTCCCGCACTCTAAGTTGATGGTAACCTGACCTTAGGTCAATCTTTGAATAGATACTAGAGCCTTGCAACTGATCGAACAAGTCGTCGATTCTGGGGAGTGGGTAACGATTCTTCACCGTTAACTTGTTCAGCTCTCTATAATCTATACACATTCTGAAGGATCCATCTTTCTTCTTCACAAACAAGACCGGTGCTCCCCAAGGCGAGGAACTCGGCCTAATGAATCCTTTGTCTAAAAGTTCTTGCAACTGATTAGACAACTCTTGCATTTCTGATGGTGCTAATCGGTAAGGTGCTCGCGCAATTGGTGCAGCTCCGGGCACTAAGTCAATATGAAATTATACTTGACGTGCCGGTGGGAGTCCTGGCAAGTCTTCAGGAAAGACTTCAGGAAATTCTCGAGCAATCGGTACATCCTCAAGTCGCTTCTCCTCCGACTTCTTCTCGGTTATATGTGCTAAGAAAGCAAAACAACCTTTCTTTATGTACTTCTCCGTCTTGATGCATGATATAATACTGAGTCTAGTTCCACTTCGTTCCTCATGAATGATCAAAGTTTCGCCGTTGTAAGGAAGATGAACAACTTTTCATCACAAATGATTCTTGCACGATGTTTGGACAACCAATCCATACCGATGATGACGTCGAAACTACCAAGTTCTACGGGCATAAGGTCTATATTGAAGGGATGATTTAGAAAATTGAGTGTACAACAACGGACAATGGTGTCGGTGCTAATTAAGTTACCATTAGCTAATTCAATGTTGTATGATGTGTCTAATGTGGTTGGTTTGATATTGAGTAAAGGTGCAAATATAGTGGACACAAAACTCTTATCGGCTCCCGAATCAAATAAAACTGATGCATAACGATTATTGATAAGGAAGTACCGTAACGACATTCGGGTCCTCCCTAGCTTCTCCACCTACCATGACATAGGCTCTTCCTTGTGCCATTCCACCTTGATTCCTGTTTCCTTGGTTCCTTCCCTTCGGACACTCAGTCTTTAGTGTCCCTTTCTCCGCAACCAAAACATGTCACTGGTGGTTTCTGATTTTCCCCTGTAGCTGGCATCTTGCATTCCCTAGTTTATGTCCCATTTCTTACAATCCCGCATGGTTCAGGATAACGTCCCGGCTTGTGATGACTAGAACACATCTCACACTTAGGCAAAATTCCCGTGTACCCCTTTTTCTCCTTTGGGCCTGCAACATAGGCCTTTGCAACCTCTTGTCTCTTAGGTGGTTGTTGAGTGACATTTCCACCTCTGTTGTTGTCCCACTTCCGTTTGTTGTTGTTATTGTTGTTATAGTTGGTGTAATTGTTTCGGTTATTGTTGAAATTGGAGCGGTTGTTGGTACTGTTGTTTCGGTTGGTGTTGGCGATGTTTCTTCTCTTCACTACTTGTGCCATGAGCTTTTGAGTCACTCGAATAGATTCCTCAATTGTTTGCGGATCAAAAGAAATCACGTCTCCTTGAACAACCTGGGGAAGTCCCCCAATGAAAGCCTCCAGTAGCTTTTCATTATCTGAAACCATAGATGGGCATAACGCGGCCAATTCTTGGAACCTTCGAATGTAAGTATCAATATCATACCCAATAGTTACCAATTCATAGAATTCGGTCTCCAACTTCTTCACCTCCGTACGCGAACAATACTTCCTCGTTAGCAACCTTTTGAATTGCTCCCAAGTGAGCTTGTACGCATTTTCCATTCCCATTGGTTGAGCATACGAATTCCACCACGACATTGCCCCATCAAGTAGTGTACTTGTAGCAAACTTAACCTTGCTATCCTCCGGGAAATTACATAACAGAAACACGGATTCCATTTTCTCGAACCATCTAACCATGGCAGTTGCCCCTTCAGTACCCTTGAACTTAGTGGGATCTCCACTTTTAAAATCCTTATACGTACAACTTCTAACCCCGGACCCTCCTACAATGCCTGCAGCAGCAGCATGTCTAGCGGCCTCGGCAGTGCCGCAGCTCAGCAGCAGCCGCCACCGATGCTCTCTCAGTCCTTAATGCATTGGCTATGCTATCGTTCACATACTTCTGCATAGCAGCTTGTGTCAATTCAGGTGTGGCTTTCTTTGGCACCATTGCTCTTCAAAACCATAAGATGAAACAATTATGAGAACTCGTAAGTAGAAACAAACATTACACATATATATCCACAACCACAACATGCATAATATAAATGAAATCACAACGGAACAACCACGAAATATCACAAATATAATCACAACACACGTGGATAATATACATGAAAATTTCGGCCTTCATGGACCAATATCATAGATAGTAAAACCATTCCTACATAGTTGAGTCAACACTTGATATTTTGTTTGTACAACAATCAAAAGACAACAAGTTCTTTAAACTATGTCACACACCTTGTGACTAGGATAATAGTAAATAAAAACTATACATGATAAAAGTCTACACTAGGCACCTCCTGGTGCTCCGCCAGCTCGATCATGTAGATCTCGAATCTGTGTAGTCAAACTAGCAACCAAACCCCTCAACTCGCTAATCTGACCCTGTGCAGTAACAATGCTCTCACGAGCTAATGCCAACTCCTGAGCCTGACGTTGAAGTTCGTCCTGTGCTATCTCGGCTCTATCATATAACTCAGGCATCTCCTGCCTCAACTCAACAATATGCCCCCAGTTCTCTAACTGTCTAGACTCTAAACCCTGGTGAGCCATATCAATCGAAACCCTACCTATCACGAGGCCTTCAACCTCCTCCTCAATGGTCTCCACTCGGTCCAATGACAGTTCCTCAAATTGTCCTAACATCCTATCTATCTGAACCTGTTGGCTATCTATACGTGCCCCTAATGTCTCAGTGGAAGGCTGTATGCAGCGCAGCCTTTGAGCTCTCTCCCATCTCGAACCTAGCTGGTGGTTCGGGCTCTGTAGAGGGTGATGCAGGGATGTCAAAACGTGCACGCTTTTTGAGCGGCAAGTCCAATGTAGGTATAGGCTCCCTAAGATAGTATGATGAAGATGATGATGATAATAGTGGTGATGGTGGATGAATCGGGCCATGTGTAGGGCTAACAGGTGGTGTAGGTGCGACTTCGCCCTCCTCAAAGGGTTCGGTCTCAGTGTCAGTCACTATAAGTGGTAAGTCCGAAGTAGAGCCAATAGAAGATAAAACTACAGTGTGTGATAAGGCATCGTTCATGTTGGTGTCGGATGAGACATCCTCCATGTTCGTGTCAGATGATATAGGGATAGTGTCGGAATCTGAAGACATCTCTGTGACAACCGATGTAAAATAAAAGTAAATAACTCGAATAAAATGTATATGAATCCGCATGTAAAGTGAACATGCACTTATGATGAAATGATGAGATGCTATGATGATGTAGTTATAGTCTAGGGTCAATGATGCAACCTAGTTCTCTATAACTGAAGCTCTGATGCCAATCTGTCACACCCCCAAATTACCTGTTTTGCAGCGGAATGGAATTCCTGGGGATTGACTGTCATAGCATCACAATCACAGTTATATTGAACGACCTAAAGTGTCGTTTTAGAAACACATCGTTTGATATTTATATAAAACATACAGAGTTACAAGATAGGTCCCAAAAGTTGATAAAGTTTGCGGAAATATAAGTTTATTACAAGTCCAAACGATGTTTTGAAAAGAAAACCATAATATACTTGCGAATGTCTTAATTACCTGAAAATACATTGCTAAAACGGTCAACAATAATGTTGGTGAGAAATCATAGGTTTATGAAAAATGTTTTATACAACCACACAAGTATAGACCATATATGACAAACATGCCACATAAAAATGTTACAATTGCTATAAGTCCATGACACCGAAACTAGACTGATCATGATGTTCGCCAAACAGAGTGTTTTGCCAAACAACTCAAATAATGATATTAAATGAAATGCATCCGTTTAACCAGTTGGAATCCACCAACCCGGATGGAGGAGTCACCCTCGATAGATCTATCCACTCACCCTCGCTTCTATGAAATTAACGGTTCATGTTATATAATGGGGACATTCAATTGGCATGAGGTAACTTAAGCAATGTAATGAATTTGATATACTTGGTATCGTAATAAAAATGATGTGCAATGTATTCTCCCCCGTAGGTTTGAAAATAAGTATAAACGTATACAACGGGGCTATGAAAACTCACTTGATGAATTGATGCGATGACAAAAGTGTGTACACCAAAATGTAGCGTGAATCTCAAAACTTGACCTATTATGAATGATATGATACGTAATAAGTTATGATGTAATGTTATGCATGCAATTCGGATGATATCTATACCACTTATGAATTTTTGAAAATAATACTTTTCGTCGAAAAAAATAATCTTTTAACGTCTTGACCATTTTAAATTACTCCACATGTATTTACGTTGAAATGATATCCGACGATAATCATTTAGTGATTTATTAAGAAATTATAACTTTTCGTCGTAAAATAATGTCGTTGAAATATTCATGAAAGTGACTAAACGGCCTCTAAAAGCTAGTCGTAAAATGATGCACATCGAGCATTAGGAAACGTACTCAATGGTTTTGGGAAGCTTGTATCTTTATCTCAAAGTTTTAGTACATGAGTTTCCATCCTAGAGGTCTCAAACATTAAGAAAAATATAGGTTAAGTGTGGTACTTGTGTCCCAAAATATAGTTTAAGGATGGTTTTCGGCAAAGTTTGAGTAACTATATTTAATTCATTACAACTCCGCTAAACAAACGGTCGGACATTTTGGAAAATATACTTGGCGAACTTACTTTTACTAGAAGACATCACTTTATAAAAAGTTCTACATCAATGTTAAAAACAACCTTCAACATGGTCACTTGTTTGCCGTAATACTTGTCTATTAGAAATTGAATAGTTTTTCTTATATATTAAAGTTACGACAACTTTTTGTAAACGTGCATAATTTAATCGTTACAAATCCGTTTTCTACGTTTTATAGGTCCTTAGCTTTGTATCAAAGTATACTAATATATTTTTGATAAGTCGACATAATTTATAACGCCTAAGTTTCATTTTTAACTCGTACAAAATAAACATAACATGCTGAAATTTCCAGAAAATTATAGTTTTCGTCGCCTAACTTGAAAAATTCATAACTTCTTCGTTGAAGCTCCGTTTTAATCCGTTCAAGCGGCCACGTTTTCGTTTTAAAGTGTATTTTCTAAATATCTAGGCCAAAAATTTTTACTTACTGTCGAATTTTCCAGATTTTGAAAATAAGGACAGACCCTTTTGCAAACGTGTCGAAATGAGTTTTTCTCGCGCCAAACCTATTTTAACCCATTCAAAACAACTCCGAAGCTATTCTAATCCTACCATACACCTTATTAGGGTGTCATGGGTTCCTAGACATCACCAAGAGTGATTTATAACAAGGAGTAATTATAGGATGACACAATATATATATATAACTCTTAAAATCAATGAAAAAGTGGTATAAACATCATATGACTTGCATGTTTTCTCAAGTAAAATGAAATGACCATAACAATGAATATGAAATATTAACATGAATATGGATGCTTACTAGTAAACTTGATGAGGTTACAAGAACAATGGATTTTTCCTAATCAGGTTTTTATTGCAAAACCTTAATAAAGAGTGATACTAGAGTGTTAAAAACTTGTCTTGAAAATTTTTATGATGATTCTTCCTTGGTCCTTGTGGTTGCCGGTTCTAGAGAGAAGAGAGGAAGGAGAGAAATATTTTGATCTTTTCACTTGGATAATGAATGAATGTGTTAAGTGTTTAATATGATATTTAAGTTAGGATATTTAGCCAAGTATAAAATGACTCACCCCTTGTGTCGACAAGGGGTGTTAGTCATATCTTTAATACATTTTTTTTAATTAAGTATAAGTGTAATTATATGTAAGTTACTTGAAGACTTGTGGTGAATTGTATACACATTTGAATATTTAGGGTAGCGTTAGATAAAAATAACTTTTAACGGGTCAAGATAAAATATATTAAGGTCATAAAAATTATAAAAATACATTTCTTGCAAAATTTGAGTGAAATAATAATTATCGTGTAGTTTTTAAGAAAAACGTCGTAATTATATAAATATAACAATTTAGATACAAAATAAATTTAAAACACTGGGTAAACTCATAATATTATTTTATAAACTTAATATGAGTATAAATATATATTGTGATAATTTTTGGAAGTAACGGATCAATTGTTCAAAATAATTAATTACGCGATAACGTTTATTTAATATGAAATTATACGGTTAATGTAAAAATGCGAAACCATGCATGAACTAATATGATGATAATGATGCTAATGATATGTAGACTAAACTTAGTCTATATGGAATGTCCTTGATGATAGTTCATGAATTCATAGCTAAACCATTACGGTTACGTGAATTTGACGCTCGTAAACCTAGTTTACGATAAATGATAAATGATGAAGCATGAGTAATGTTTTGAAATATGACCTGAAAATACGAGTTGTCACAAAGTAACCATCATTTGCCAAACATAAGTCCCTAAATCATGAATCATTAATTACTAGTGAGAGTGGGCGCGAATATTGAGAATAGATCTATTGGGATTGACGAATCCCGTTTGTGTTGACCGGGTAGGCAAACAAACGCACTGTATTTGAGTAACATTAGGTAAAAATAGCAATTTTACCTATTAGGGCTGGTACCAACAATTTCTCCAATTAATATTGGAACACGTTAATGCCTTGGTTGCATGAGCTTGGTGACAAACAAAAGCGGGCTCAAGTATCATATACTTGAGGCAGCTGTACCAAAAAATAATTACTGTTTTGTTTTCAAACCATTGGTGTGAGTCTAATTAACTCACACTACCAACATAATGTGTTCAACCATCAAACAAACTCTATGAATTTCACTCAACCTTTGTGTTGACAGTTTTAAGCATGTATTTCAGGTCCATTGTACGAGGCTGGTACGGAGGAGCACAGATACTCAAGAAGGCTATAAATTTTATTATCATTCGAAAACCCATTTAATGTATTTTGTTAACCGTGAAACTACTGGGACCTCATTTTTGTAAACTCTGATATTCATATAAATCGAATGATAAATCCTTTAAAACGACTCCATTAGAGCTCGTTTTCTTTTGTTATGACTGTTGTGCCATGAAGTAACACTCAGTTTGAATTCCGCTGCGTATCACGAAGTTAGGGGTGTTACAGATTGGTATCAGAGCCATGGTTATAGAGAAACGGGTCTAAATTGAGACCTAAACTATAACTATTTTTAGAAACAAAAACATTTTATAGCCTTCCGCTCTCCGTGCCTTCCATCCTCCAGACAATTATGTGACTTCCAAGTAGTTTATGCTACACAAACATACTAGTATATTGATATATACACTCGACATATTTTCAATCATTTTAGCTAAATGATAGACTAAACATATATGCGTATGCCTATTCTAAGGCATTACGGCACAATCATATTTTCCCAATCTCCCAATCATGCATCTACTCGTGCATTTTAGGATTACGAAACTTTATCCAAGACATTGTAACTGATTACAATGGTCTTTCCTACTTCCTAGACATTGTGAGATACAATGGTCTCATTCATTATTCAAGACCCTGTGAGATACAGTGGTCTCTATTACACTCTCAGACACTGTAAATCCTACAGTGGTCTCAATTACATCCCCAGACACTGGAAATGAAGCAATTAACTCATTTATTCCTTAGACATTGTGAGTTACACAATGATCTCTCCATCATTTCTCAAGACATTGTGAGTTACACAATGATCACTCCATCATTTCTCAGACATTGTGTTAGGATTTAGTAAATCCAGTATTTAAAGAGTCGGTCACCTCAAGTATATGTAATCGGTAGAAAGCTCGTAGTCGTAGATTATTTAATGTTAAGTAGTATTTAGTTAAGTAACACCGTGGAGGACGGACGGGTCTTTACCCACTGTATGCCTCATCCACAGCCCGTAGGTGGCGATTTGTGTAAGACTATAAATACTCTCTACCTCCCAAGGTAGAAAGTTGGAGCTCATAATAATACTTTTACTTTCTCTCACTAAGTTCCCAAACCTCTAACTCTTTCTCTCTCTAAAAGCTCAACTTATACGCCTATTTATGTTTATGATTTGATGTGTATGTGAAATCCAATATGTAACAATTAGTATCAAGAACCATGGTTTGATCATCTCTCTTACATATCATTGGATTTCTAGTGGTTTTAGATGGCTTTTGAGGTTGAAAAAGTTTAGTGGTTTTTGCATCATTTGGATCATTTCTAGTGTTAAAGTTTGAATTTTGGGTGTACTTTTGTGTTTAGAATCATTGTAAGTGCTTGGGTTTTGATTTGGTAAGCTTGAATCACTGTGGTTGAGCTTTTTTTGGATTGAAAAGTGTTTTTTTGAAGTTTTTCTTGCTAGCGACTTGGCTCTCGTTGTGTTTTTCATCATAGCGACTTGCTTCAGTAAAAGTTAGCGAGTTACAGTGTTAGTTGTTAGCGACTTGAGCCTAGCGACTTGTCTATTGAGACAAGCTGACAAATAGTACAAGTTAGTGGATTCTCCACTACGGCTAGCGACTTGGTGAGGTTAGCGACTTGCTTCAGAAATTGTTAGCGAGATGTAGTGTAAATTGTTAGCGACTTGATACTAGCGACTTGGATCTTAGCGAGTTGTTCTTTGCAATAACGTGTCTAGCGACTTGGTGCTTTAGCGACTTGGACCTTAGCGAGTTGCTCTTTAGCGACTTGACTGTGTAGCGACTTGGTGCTTTAGCAACTTGTGTCTAGCGACTTGGGCTTAGCGACTTGGTTCAAGAATTCTTAGCGACTTGGTTGATTTTTGTTTGTGATACGGTTTTCTCTTGATTTAGTAAAATACCGTGAAAGAATCTATTTCCCGGTTTAATCATTTAGTTATAAAATCCCGTGTAATCTATAAACATGTCTACCAACGTACCTACAATCATATCCACTGTTGCTGAGGATGTTCAAGCAGCTGGTTCAGATACTCGTCCACCCATGCATGATAGAACTGACTACGACTCTTGGGCTCAACGAATCAGATTGTACTGTCTTGGAAAGGAAAATGGGGTCAACATTCTCAAATCCATTGATGAAGGACCTTATCAGTTGAGACTACAAGAGACATAATTGATCACTGTGCAGATGGAACCATGATCTTTGGATTGGATAGACCAAAGACGTATGATGAGCTAAGTGATAAGGAGAAAAAGAGATTCGATGCTGATATCATGGCTTCAAACATTATACTTCAGGGTCTTCCAAAAGACATCTACAAGCTTATGAATCACAACAATGAAGCCAAGGTTGTTTGGGATAATGTCAAGATGCTTCTCTCAGGTTCTGAATTAACCAAGGAAGACAGAGAATCGCAGCTGTATGATGAATTTGAGCACTTCAAGATGAAACCAGAAGAGAGTATCTATGAATATTACGTGAGATTCCACAAACTTGTGAATGATATGAGGAATATCAAAATGACTATGCCAAATATTCAGTAGAACTCAAAGTTTGTGAACAACATGAACCCCGAATGGCACAAGTTTGTCACCTATGTGAAGCTAACCAAAGGATTGCGAACACCACTATGAGCAAACTGTTCTTCCTTCTCCAGAATGAGAGACATGCTATGTTTGAGTAAAGGATTCTAGAACAGTTCAAAACCAACCAGGGAGAAACAAGTTCCTCAAATGACTCAACAGCTTTTTACACTAATGTTGGTATTACTACCAAAGCTTCTCAAGTCATACCCATGGGTAATGGTAATTACAAACTCATATCTGATCCAGCATATAAGCCTCCAGACCCAAACACATTCATGGAAAACTTCATCAATCAACTGTCTCTCATGGTCAGTCAAAACATGAACTCTCTTCCACACACCAACCATAACCTCAGAACAGCATCCAATCCACATAATCAAGCAACTGTCAGAGATGGGAAGGTTATGGTGCAACCAGTTCATGAAAGGCAGTATGAACAGGGAAGAGGAGGCGTTGGTAGAGGATATGTGGTAAATCAGAATAGGGGAAGGAATGGGAATCAAGGACAAGCAAAGCCGATCAAGGGCTACAACTGTGGTGGTGATGGACATATAGCTAGAAATTGCACATCCCTAAAACGCCCACAAAATGCAGAGTACTTCAGAGATAAGATGTTACTTGTGCAAGCTCAGGACAATGGAGATGTGTTGGATGAAGAGGAGTTGTTGTTTCTTGCTGAGGGAAATGCCAAGACATATGATGGAGATGTGGATGAGCAGCCAATTCAGGAGATAGGTCATAATCATCGAATGCCTTTCAAGTCGCTGATTGTGATGCATACGACTCTGACGTCGATGATGAACCTACTGCACAGACAATTTTCATGGCTAACATTTCTCCAATGGTCTCTCCAAAGGTCCCCTCACCACAGCAAGCTGGTCCATCCAAAGAATCAATCATCTCAGAGGTATTAAAACTATATGATGATGTTGATCAGCAAAAGATACATGATAAGGTTCAATCGTTGGAAACCAGTGACTCAGATATTGCTAATATGGCCAATGATAATACTGTCTCATATGATCAATATGTGACCCAATGTGAGAGTGCGATTGAACCAAGTGATGTATCTAATGCAGTCAATGATGACTATATCTTTGATGAATACACTGCATGTGCCCCTGATGATTCTGTTACCTCTGAACTGAATGCCTATAAAGAAGAAGTTGCCATTTATGAACAACGTGCTAAGTTTGAGTTAACCACCCGTGAGCAGGAAATGGATGACCAAATGTGTACAATTATTAGAAAAAGTAATTTTAGAGAAGAAGTATTAAAACAAGAGTTAAACTCCTTACAAGAAAAGCTTTCTAAAACTGCTAAGCAAAAACAAGAACTTCAAGAAAATGTTAAAATGCTTAAGCAAGAATTCAATGCTAAGGAATCAAACCTTTTGAATGATTTTTCCAATCTAAAAACTTTGAAAAACAAGCTTGAAAATAAGTTATACGTACAAGGGAATACCATTCAGACTGCTCACTTGATCACTAAGCATAGAGTCTTAAGCGATAAGCATAGCATTCCCCTTGTTGAGGAACCAAATCCAGAGGTCATTAAAACGGCTATAGTTGCTAATAAGGTACTTTATGATGGTAATGAAATCCTTAAGCCTAGGCAGAAACCTAGTTGCGCTGAGTGCACTGAGGAAGATAAGAAATCAAATGAAGTCACTAGGGAGAAAATGAATAAGAAGCTAGAAGATCTTGAGTGTAAAATGAATAAAATAACGATAAAACCCCATTAATACACTAAGGAAAATTGGATATCCTTAAACAAGTTTAAGTCTTACACTCTATTAACCCCTAAACAAGTGTTCTGGAAAAAGGATATGGATATGCAAAAAGCTGAAAACCTTGTTGAAAAGAATCCCCCTTGTAGGAAATTACCTCAAGCAACTGTGTATCCTCCTAATACCCCAATGCATTTAGTTCCTAGATCAATTCCAACTAAGAGCAAGACCTTAATCAGTCAATATGTAATTTTTCAATTATTTGTTGATTTTGAGAAAACTTGTAAGAAAAGAATCACACCCACTGGGATTACTGAAGGGGAAAAGGGTTTTGAGCAAACTAAAGAATGCTATTTAATTGAGGTCATACCTTTCTTTAAACAATTAAAATGTCAATTTGAGAGTCTTAAAAAGGGGATGGATTTTGATATTAAAGAAATGGAAAAGGAATTTGATGCAATGATTGTTGAGGTTAGTGACTATGAGCGAGAATTAAAATATAATAAAATTGAGAGGAAGAACTTGCATACCTTGAATGAGAATCTTATTTCTGAATGTATTACTCAAGATGTGTTTTACACTGCTACGAATTGTTCCATTAATGCTTCTCAATTTCATGAATTATCTGTTGCTCTGAATGTCTCCCATGATCGTGTCATTGAGCTTGAAAAAACTAACTCTAGACTGCATGATAAAGTTGAACAGGATGATCATGATAACCTGGTGAAACAGTTTTCTAAATTGGAAGTTGAGCATCTTGCTTTGCAATTAAAATATCAACATCTAAAAGAAAATGTTAAAACCTCAAATATCAAGAAATCCTTGGATACTCCTGAATTTCATGCAGTTTTTGAAATTAGCAGACGTGATGAACATATTCGAGCTCATTGTAACACGATCAGAAAATTGAGAACCCAAATTTCACATTTAAATGGTGAAAAGAACAATGTGACAGGCTCCCAAATGCCTCCTCCTTTAGATTCTCAGAGTTCTCAGACTTTTCATCTTCAAAACTTGATTAATGTTTTACAAAAGGAAAATGAGAATTTTTTAGAAGAAAATGAAAAGGTCAAACTACACTTTAAAGAGTTATATGATTCAATGAAAGTCACTCATGACAAGAACAACGAAAAAATAACGTCTTTACCAAAGGAAATTGAGAATCTGAAGATTCAGGAAAAAGAGAAAATGACACTTGTCTTTAATGAGAATGTTGAATCAAAGTCATCTGCTGACTGAAAATATACTGTGACTGTCAAATATATTCCTCCTCATCTTAGGGATAACGAACTTGCATTTCATAATTATCTTGCTCATCTTAAGGATAGTCTTGAATGTCTTCGTGAGATTGTTGAAGAAGAATTCATAAACAAGCCACTTGATAGTGAAATTACGTTTGCTTGCATTCAGGCCAAACAATCTCAAGAGATGTTTGAATGTTTAATAGCAACATGTCCTAAATCATTAGGTGCGAAAGATAAAGCTGTGATGCCTTGTTCCATGCTTAGTGCTAAGTATACAAACCATTCGATGCCCAGCATTAAGAAAGTAAATTTCAATGTGCCTTCAAGTAGTTCAGATCCCTGCACTTCTAGTTCAGGAATGCAAAAAAGTAGCAAAACCAACTAATGTTCCAATTCCCTCTACAGGAGTAAGAAGTGACACCAAAAGCAAGCGGGTCAAAGCCTCAAGGCAACACAAAGAATGATAGGACCTTGCGTGCTAGGAATGGTCGTGGAAGAAGGTAGAAGATCACCTTAGGGAGAATTTGAATAAAACGAATCGTGTTGATTCTAGTGTTAGCTCTAAGCGTAATGTAATTAATGAGATTCTACTACTTTTGGAAAACATGTAATGATGATTGCGTGGTTTCTGTTACTAATATTGAATGTGGTGTGAATGATTTGTTTAATACTGTTAAATGCCCAGATAAAACTGTTAATGTTAAAATTCAAGCTAAGAAGGCTAAAAGGCAAAGGCGAAAAGAAAGTTAGAAAACAGTGGAAACCCACAGGAAGGAAATTTAGTAATATAGGTTATCAATGGATACCTTCAGGCCGTAAGATTAATGAGTCTTGCCCTAAATTTGCTAAGTCAATGCCCACTAGAAAATGGATGCCTACTGGTAGAACTATTCCTTTAAGAAGCGAACATACTTTGAATAGGTCAAATACGGACACTAGCACTGCATCTATTTCTAATGAGTCCATTGTTTCTACCTTTGATGTGGGTGTTCCAATCACTGTTACTAACCAAATTGAACCCATTCTTGCATGGGGATCCCAATTATCCAGTTATCCATTCTTGTCTGTGTTCAACTTCAGATTGTTCAAATCGTTCTGTGGTACATGGACTCAGGCTGTTCCAAACATATGACTGGAGACCGGTCGCAGCTCATGAACTTCGTGAATAAATTCATTGGAACTGTGAGATTCAGAAAAACGATTCATTTGGGTGTATTATGGGTTAGGGAGATTACGTGGTTGGAAATAGTGTTATTTCCAGGGTATATTATGTTGAAGGTATTGGAAATTTAATCTATTTTCTGTCGGATAATTTTTTGTGACTCAGATTTAGAAAGTGGCGTTCAGAAAAATATGCTTGTTAGAGAAAATTGATGGTGTGGAACTTATAAGAGGAAACTCGTGGTTCACACTATACACATCTCTATCGAAGATATGAGGAAATCTTCAACATCTGCTTGCTGTCAAAGGCTTCCAAAACTAAGTAATGGATATGGCAAGTCGTCTCAAACACTTGAAACTTTGGTACAGAACAATCTTTCCAGAAAGGATTTAGTAAAGAGGATTACCCAGATTTAACGTATGAAAAATAATCTTTGTCAGC
>OU343220.1:87366270-87573945 GCA_910596185.1 Chrysanthemum makinoi | reverse complement strand
TGCAACAAAAGGGTTTCTGTTGGATATTGGATTTCACAAACACATCAAACCATTAACACAAGTGGGCGTATAAGTGGAATTCTAGAGAGAGAAAGTTAGAGGTTTAGGGAACTTAGTGAGAGAAAGTGAAAGATATTATTATGAGCTCCAACTCTCTACCTTGGGAGGTAGAGAGTATTTATAGTCTTACATAAATCGCCACACAACGGTACGTGGATCGGGCATCTGATGGGTAAAGACCGTCCGTCCTCCGCGGTGTTACTTAACTAAATACTACTAACCTAAATATAACTATGACTACGAGCTTTCTAACGATTACATATACTTGAGGTGACCGACTCTTTAATACAGGGAATTTCTAATTCCTAACAATCTCCCCCTAAGGAGGTCACCTCAAACATATACTAAAATGACATTGAATACAATCGGATATTACATTAACAATTGATCTTGCATTCTTGATGTAGTACTTTGCTCGAAGCTTCGTAGTCATTGATTCCACTCATTGCATGTTTGGTTAATCCAAGTGGAGGTCTTTTCTTGATCCGCGTGATAATAATGTTGAGCCGACTTTTGAGATCATCAACAAATAGAAAATCTCTGATACATCCATTGTGGTGTTGGTATTATGTGATGTTGTGACATTGGGACCGACATGCTCACATTCTGGATCATGATATCTTCTCATCAGAGTAGCGGAAGCATTCGTTGATTCATGATATTGGCGGTAGCGAAGCATGGAGTGATAATATCAGAGTCATTGATGCACTAATCATGATTTCTTTTGAGATGAATGTGTTAGGTGAGCATGCGGCTATGGATTGACCGCTTCATTACGATCATTTGCAAGCGTCGGGTGTACACGCATAAGGCGGTTAGCAATAAAGCGCCGCGAAAGTGTCTTTGATCACTTTCGATGAATTGAGGTACCGACGGCCCACGGTTCCCGTTGATCGGTACAAGTCGCACTGTGATGGTATAATTCGAAGAATTTCCTTGGCAGAGGGTTTAGCGGTACTCTATTTGTTCTCAAACCGGAGCGTCTCAAAGAAGACAACGGTGAGTGAACCGCAATTCGTCCAGCGATTGATGAAAAGAGATTTGAAAAAAATGGTATTGCTCAATAGAATATGTTTTTGCAATATAACGAAGGTTTTAATGAAAATCAATTATCAATCATAAAACACCTTTTGATTTGAAAAATTAGTACGCGGTCGACGTGCTAATGAAAAGAGTTTTAAAGCACAAAGACCGGTTTTCAAAGGTATCCGTCAATCCATAACCTGAACCAGGATTGATTCAAAAGATTGAATAGCCCCATTGTTTACATTCGGTTGTCACATGGTTGTCTGTATAATAGATCTCACATGCCACCTACCAGGAGCTTGTTAGATGTTGGCTCGAGAAGGCTTTCCATCTTCACAGTGAATATGTAAACACATCACTTTCGGATGTTACGGCAATACCACAAGGAAAATGCGTAGGACTCAAGATATAATCTCTCTTTCCACATTGTGTGAAGCAGAGAGTCTTCATTGAAAGTGTCCTAATGAGATTTATTGATGATCTCGTGGCTCTAGACTCAATTTGTGCATATTTGGATCCTATATCGGAGACTAGGGAGAGGGTCTCCTCCTTCAATATCAACAATCTCTAAGAAAAAGTCGATAGATAATGTCGGTTCCCGTGAGAATGAAACAAGTCCTTTTAAGAGGAACTTGAGTGGTTTGGAAAGTTGAAGTGCGGTCGTCCTTTGGGTCCATGACGTCTTGTCTTCAATACCGATGTTACCATCAGTAGCATATGAATTGAACCGGTTTACGCCCTAAGGTTGAATAATAGGAGGGCTATTTGTTTTCACCCTTTTCTCATTCAATTCTTTTTCATTCTTCAACCCCTTCCGGTGCTTACGAGACTTCATAGCTAGAACCTTGTTGGGTTTATTCGATTACTAGCTCGGTCTCAGTCCACACTCTTCCCATATCTCATTTTTCTCCTTTTATCATCATACCTAAGAACTCTACACTAACTAGTGGATAGTCCACAGGTAGATCCCTCGGTTCGGCGGATCATGGGAACTAATACCTAACCTTATCATCCTTATATCACCATACATAATGTAAAGTTGGTTGGTCTTTTTGGTATTGTTCATCTGCCATAGGAACCAATTGAAAACCATTTGAAAATCAATCCGGATACTTATGATATTTTATCAAAGCATTTTGTACCTGAATTGTTTTTGATATTTTAGAAGAAGAACTCCCCCTCAACATGTGAATCAAGTATTTGAAATAGTTTTCCACCCGGAGGCAAGAGAAAGAATTAACTTCTTTGATTACCATTTTCTAAAATATCAACATCACTTCCCTAATCGAATCAAGTAGATAAAGCATTTTGGGAAGGATGAGGTTTTCATGATTTTGCTCCCCTCAATATGTGCCTCGAGATTTGAAAAGAGTTTTGCACATACTAGAGGGAACTTGCACATTGAGATAAGTTGATCACATTTCAAATCATAGGTTTAAGATAGATGCTCCCCTCAACATGTGCATGGAAAATTTGAAATCGTTTGTCACATGTGGGGAGGAAACATGTACATCCTTATAATACCATTTACCGAATTATCAGTTTAAATCCAATTTAAATCACACATTCTCCCGATCACAATTATCAAATCATTTGAGATTTGTGATCTCTTATAGATTTAAATTGATTTTGAAAGCTTTTAAGGAGAATTGTGACTTGATTATGAAAGCGTTTTAAGCGATAAGGATCGGATTTTGAAGACTTTTAAACTCCATTGAAAAAACATGCCTGAATATCTTTTGAAAACAATTGAATGCCAAATAACTTTTAATTTAATTGAAATCATTCTCCCCTCAATCAATGACATAGGTTGTTGATTGAGAGATAGATATTTTGACAAATAAGTCCGGATGATTATCAAAAATAGAGACCGAGTTATTTTTCAAAGCATTTAGTTTTCGTGATAAATGTTTATAGAATCAGAGCATGGAATTTGAAAACATGATAAAACATGGCTCTGTTCTTTCTTTTAAAACGGGTTATTGCACGAAAATGACAATAAACCATTGTTTCTCTTTCTCCCAAAAATAATTTTTTGATTTTTTGATTTTTTTTTTTTTTTTTAAGAATTCGAACAACATCTAAAGTCCCGTGTCATTCTTTGAATGACATCACAAAGTCCGTAGATATTATCGAACCGAGAAAAACATGACAAATTGACAATATTTTTGAAGATTTTTGAATTTTTCAGATTTTTATGGATTTTGAAATTTTTATAATTTTCTATTTGATTTTTGAGGGTTTTATAATTTTGTATTTTGTTTTTGAATAATATTTACAAGAGATAGATGAAGATAGACCTTTACTCCTCGTCTTCCTCACGAAGGCGTTTGAGTGTTTCTGGTTGAAGGCTTTTCAAGCCAAGTCGTGGAAGAATAAACTCAAAACGTTCTCTTGGAAGAGCTTTGGTGAAGATGTCGCTAACGATATTAGACCTCACAAAATATAGTTCCACCACACCTTTTTCCACTTGTTCCTGATGAAATGATGTCGAATGTCGATATGCTTTGCTCTTGAGTGTTGAGCGTTGTTGCATGAGAGAGCAATAGCACTTTATTATCCTGATGCTGAGAGGGATTTTGTTGAATACAAAGCCATAGTCGGATAATTGAGATCTCATCCATAAGATTTGAGCACAACAAGATGACATGGCTATGTATTCAACCTCTGTAGAGGAAATAGAAGTACTCATTTGCTTCTTTGAAGACCAACTCACAAGCTTATCACCCAAAAGCGAGCACCTCGGATGTACTTGACGTGTATCTTGACAACTGCATGATCGGCATGCGCATAGGCGTTAGTGACATACCGATGTTCTTCAGGTACCAAAGTCCCATATTGATGGTTCCTTGGAGATACCGAAAGACCCGTTTAACCGCTTCAAGGTGCTTTTTAGTAGGCTTAGCATGGTATCTAGCACACATGCAAGCGGCGAACAAGATATCCGGTCTACTAGCGTGAGGTACATCGGGGATCCAATCATACTACGATATTTTGTTTGGTCAATCATGATCCCCGAGTGGTCCTCATCTAGTTTGGTTCGATCAATCATGGGGGTGTCAACAGGGTCACTTGAATCAAATCCAAATTTCTTTAAAATCTCATTTGCATATTTAGATTGATTTATGAAAATGCCTCGGGACTTTGTGAAATTTGTAATCCCAAGAAAAATGACATTTGTCCCATCATTGACATTTGAAACTTTGAACTCATTTCATTTGAAAAGCGATCACATTCCATTGGGTCAGTCGAGGCAAAAATAATATCATCAACATAAATTTGAACATGAGTTAAATGTTTGCACTTCTGGTGAACAATGTAGGATCAAGCGCTCCTTTGCTAAATCCGGTTGATAGAAGAAACTTTGACAATGTATCATACCATGCCCTTGGAGCTTGCTTTAAACCGTAAAGAGCCTTCTTCAAGACGATAAGCGTGAGTAGGATGCTCTTGATTCACAAATCCTTCGGGTTGGTGGCGTAGGCGACTTCTTTAAGATCTCCGTTGAAATGCGTCTTCACATCCATCGATAGACTACCATGTTCTTACTAGCGGCATTAGCCAAAAGATTCGATTGCCTCGATTCGAACAGCGAGCAAAAGATTCTTCAAAGTCAATACCCTCCTCTTGGCGGTATCCTTTAGCAACTAATCGAGCCTTGTTCTTCAACACATCACCATGCTCATCAAGTTTCACTTTGAAGATCCATTTAAGAGCAATAATCATAGCACGATCTGGGCGGTACTAACTCCCATACATCAAGTCGATCAAACTCATGAATTTCATCTTGCATGGCATTGAACCGGCTATCTTCATTCATGGCGGTTTTAACATCTTTTGGTTCGATCTTAGATAGTCCGGAGTTGAAGAAACACCATAAGGCATCGGTTGCAAGTTGTTTCGGGTTGATCTGGGGCGAGAGGGATTTCCAATGATGTTGTCTAATGGATGATCGTGAGTCCATTTTCTAGAGGTGTTCATGTGGTAGTTGTTGAGGCTGAGGTAGCGAGTCGATGTCTCGAAGAAGATGGTTCTGATGATGATTCAGGAGCAAATATGTTTTCAAATGGAGCATCTTGAGGAGTAGCAAAGGGATTAACTTCATCATTGATGCCAGAAACATTTCCATGATGTACATTTGAAGAATGATGATTTGTTGATGAGGCGAAGGATCGGCGGCAGTGCTTCTTGACTTAAAGATATTGAGACTGAAGGATTGACTTCATTCACAGGAATATGAGCATCCTCTTTTGTAGGGATCAACACCTCATTAGTAATTGAATCATACAGTTCATCAAACATAGGATCAAACAATTTCTTTAAATCATCTTCGGATGGAGGTACATATGGAGTTTCTTGAGAAGAGTTTGGAACAAGGGATGAACCAATGGGAATGTTTTGAAGTGCGGGTCCTAATGGAGTGTCCAGGAGCCATTTGACGTCGACTCATCAAGCGTAGCGTGAATGGTTTCCATGATATTTCGGGTTCTTTTGTTATAGATTCGGTATCCCTTTTGTTTGGTGCATATCCTACAAATACTCCAATGTCGGCTTTAGCCCTAAGTTTCCCTAAGTCTTGACCCTCATTAGTTGGATAACACAATGCACCAAACACACGAAGGAAAGAGATTAGGTTTTACATTTGTGGACAAGTTCATATGGTGTCTTTCCATGAGCGGTGTGAATCGGGAGCGATTTTGTGTGTAGCATGCGGTGGCAATAGCTTCACCCGGAGAAACATTGGAACTTTTGAGTAAATCAACATTGTTCTAGCGGCTTCTACAAGAGTTGATTTAGTCTTTCAACTACACGTTACTGTTGAGGAGTTCGAGGAACACTTCTTTGATGGCTGATTCCAATGCTTTCATAGAATTCACTAAGTTGTTTGTTAACAAACTTCGGTTCCATTGTCTGTCCGGATAATTACGGCGGTTTTGTTAAGTCGAACTGCGGTTGTTTGATAGTTTGATGATGATATCAAGAGTTTCATCCTTTGTCCTTAAGAACTTGACCCAAGTGAATCTAGAGTAATCATCAACTATAACTAACACATATTTCTTCCCAAAGATATTATGCACTCTCATTGGTCCACATAAATCCATATGAATTGTATGAAGAACTTACGTGACGAGTTAGTAGGTTTGGGTTTATGGGCATACTTCTTGCTTTTTCCCAATTGACATCCTGAACAAAGATGATCCTTTTCATACTTTAGTCGAGGTAAACCTACAACTAAGTCCTTTATGGAGAGATCATTGATGGTGCCGAAGTTCAAGTGATTGAGACGTCGATGCCATAACCATGACTTTGTTTTGAAGCCTTTGACAGCAAGCAAATTGGAGAAGACTTCATCATATCTTCTATGGAGATGGTGTAAAGATTTGAACCACGAGTTCCTTTAAAGTTCCTTACCATTAAGATCTCTAACAAAGCAAGTATGTTTTACAAGGCTACTTCTAGATCGAGAATCAAATTGACCAACGAGAGCAGTTATGACCAAACCTTCCACATAATATACTCTAGAGATAACACTATCACCAACAACATAATCACCATAACCCATAATTGCACGAAATGATCATTACCGAATCTAACTGTCCCGATGAATTTCCTCACGAAGTTCATGAGCGCTGACCGGTCTCGGTCATATGCTTGGAACGGCTGAGTCCGGTACCACGAGCGATTTGAACGATCGCAGTTGAACACGAGACAAGAATGGATAACTGGATAATTGGGATCCCCATGCAATAATGGGTTCCACTTGGTTAGTGCGAACGATAATTGGAACACCCATCGAGAACGAAACATCCATATCGAAGTAGAAGCAATGGAATCATTGGGAATAGATGCAATCTTTGGTGTCGTATTTGACCTATTCAAAGTATGTTTACTTCTTAAGGGAATAGTTCTACCGGTAGGCATCCATTTTCTAGTGGGCATAATCTTAGCAGTTTGAGAACAAAGCTGATTATTCTTATGGCCAAAAGGTATCCAATAATAACCTATCTTTATAAAAGTTCTTCTGTGGGTTTCCACTTGTTTTCTAACAATCTTTCGTTTTTGCCATTTTGCCTTCTTTGCACGATTATTAGCATTAACAATTTTAGCGGGCATTTGACGGCATTAGACAAAGCATTCACACCACATTCATGATTAGCAACGAATTCAAGCGACATCATTACAAGGTTTGCAAATAGTATCGAATTGAATTAATTACGATGCGCCTAAGGCTAATACTTGAATCAACACGATTCGTTTTATTCAACTCAAGCTTAAAGTTCCTAGATTGGTCTTCTACTCTCTTCCAATGCACATTCTTAGCTTGCAAGGTCCTATCATTCCTTGTATTGTCTTGAGACTTTGACACCTTTCGCTTTAAAGTCACAGATTACTCCTGTAGAGGGAATGGGAACATTAGTTGGTTGATCTAATTTTTGCATTCTTGAACTTGATGTGCAAGGATCTGAAGTACTAGAAGGCACATTAGTGTATACTTTAAAACTGTGATTTGAGCTTTTGAGCACACTAAAGTTCAATTTCTTAGCACTAACATATCTGGAATCTGAACTACTTGAAGGCACATTAGTGTTTCCTTTCTTAAGGCTGGGCATAGAACGGATTTCCTGCTTGGCACTAGGCATAGAACAAGGCATCACAGCTTTGCCTTTTGCACCTAAGGTTAAGGATTTGGGACATGTGGCAATTACACATTCTAGCAACTCTTGAGATCGTTTGGCATGGAGGCAAGCAAACCTAATTTCACTATCAAGAGGTTTGTTAATGAAATCCTCTTCGACAATCTCCCGGAGACATTCTAGACTATCCTTAAGGTGAGCACAGTATTCATGAAAAGCATGTTCATTATTCCTAAGATGAGGAGGAATATATTTAAGCGTCACAGTGTATTTGCAGTCTAAGGGTGACTTTGAGACAACATTCTTATTGAAAACAAGTGGCGGTTTCCCATTTCCACGACTTCTCAGATTCTCAATTTCCTTTTGTAGAAGCGTTATTTTTCGTTGTTTTGGTCATGGGTGACTTTTATTGAATCATATAACTCTTTAAAATGTCGTTTAACTTTTTCATTTTCTTCTAGAAAACTCTCGTTTTCCTTTTGTAAGGCATCAACTAAGTTTTGAAGATGAAAAGTTTGAGAATTCGGAGAATCTAAAGGAGGAGGCATTTGGGAGCCTGTCATATTGTTCGTTTGACCCTTTAATTGAGAGATTTGGGCTTTCAACTTTCGATCGTGTTGCAGCGAGCTTGAATCGTTCATCACGTTTGTTAATTTGAAAAGCGCATCAAACTCGGAGCATCTGAGGATGTATTGATATTTGAAGTTTTAACATTTTCTTTAAGATGTTGATATTTTAGTTGTAAATTAAAATGCTCAACTTCGAGTTTAGAAAAATGTTTAACCAAATTGTCGTGATCATCCGGTTCAATTTTCTCGTTTAGTTTAGAATTAGTTTTTTCAAGCTCAATGACACGATCATGGGAGACTTTCGAGGGCCATGATAGTTCATGAAATTTGGAAGCATTAATAGAGCAATTTGAGCGATGAAAAAGATATCTTAAGCAACACATTCAGTAATAAGAGTCTCATTTAATGTATGCAAGTTCTTCCTCTCAATCTCATTATATTTTAGTGCAGGCTCATAATCACTAACTTCAACTACCATTGCATCAAATTCCTTTTCCATTCCCTTGATATCAGTTTCTATCCCCTTTTAAGACTCTCAAAGTGATCTTTTAGAAGTTTAAAGAAAGGCATGACCTCGGTTAAATAACATTCTTTCATTTGCTCAAAACCCTTTTCTCCTTCCGTTATCCCAGTGGGTGTGATCCTTTTCTTGCAAGTTTTCTCAAAATCAACAAATAGTTGAAATATAACATATTGGCTAATTAAGGTCTTGCTTTTAGTGGCAATTTTTCTAGGAACAAGATGCATTGGTGTATTAGGAGGATACACAGTCGCTCTAGGCATTTTCCATAGGGGAGGGTTTGTTTCAACAATATTTTCGACTTTACGCTTATCTAAATCCTTTTTCCGAGAAAACTTGTTCGAGTCAACAATGTCTTAGGCTTAAACATGTTCAAGGAAATCCAGTTTTCCTTTTTGTAGTCATGGGGAGTGATAATTATTTTTCTCTCTTTGCATTTAGGATCATCTAATTTTTTGTTCATCCTTTCCCTAGTGACTTCATCGATTTCTTATCTTCCTCATGCACTCAACGCAACTAGGTTTCGTCTAGGTTTAAGAATCTCATTGCCATCATAGATCACTTTGAGCACTTTTGCTATCTTTTTAATTACGGGGTTGGGTTTATCTAAAATGGGAACACTATGCTTATCGCTTAGAACTCTATGTTTAGTGACCATGTGAGCGATCGAATGGTGTTTCCTTGTATGTACAACTTGTTTTCAAGTTTGTTTTTCAAAGTTTTGAGATTAGAAAAATCTCTCAAGAGTTTTGATTCCTTTGCATTAAATTCTTGCTTAAGCATTTTCACATTTTCTTGAAGTTCTTGTTTTTGCTTAGCGGTTTTAGAAAGTTTTTCTTGCAAGGAATTTAATTCTTGTTTCAATACTTCTTCTCTAAAATTACTTTTCTAATGGTATGCGCCTTGGTCATCCATTTCCGCTTTCACAGTGGTCAACTCAAATTTTGCACGTTGCTCATAAATAGCAACACGTTCTTTATAGGCATTTAGTTGAAATTACAAGAATCATCGAGGGGCACATGCAGGTGTATTCATCAAAATCATAGTCATTGTTGACTGCAGAAGATGCATCACTTGGTACACCTTCACTTTCACTTTGTTTCACATATTGATCATATGGGATAATATCGATATTACCCATATTTTCAACATTTGATTCAATAGTTTCAGTTGAATGTACTTTGTCATGCATCTTTTGCACATCGGCATCATCGTTATAGTTTTAATACCTCTGAGATGAGTTTGTCTTGGGATGGGCCAACTAGTGGTGAAGAAGAGACCTTGGGAGAAACCATTGGAGAAATGCTAGCCATAAAAATTGTGTGTGCGGTAGGTCCATCATCCACATCGGAGTCGTATGCATCACAATCAGCGACTTGAAAGGCATTCTGATGATTGTGACCTATCTCTGAATAGGTGCTCATCCACATCTACATCATAGGTCTTGGCATTGCCCTCAGCTAGAAACAACAATTCCTCTTCATCCAAAGCAGCACCATTGTCCACGAGCTTGCAGCGGCATCTTATCTCTGAAGTAATCGGCGTGCGTGGGCGCTTTGGAGATGTACAGTTCCTTGCAATGTGTCCCTCACCACCACGGTTATAACATTTGATTGGCTTAGCTTGACCTTGGTTACCATTCCTTCCTCGATTCGGGTTGCCAACATAACCTCTACCGGCTCCACCTCTTCCCGATCATCTTGTCTTTCTGAGCTGGTTGCACCACGATCCTTCCATCTTTACAGGTGGCTTGATTGTGTGGGTTAGATCTTTGATGCGAGGTTGTTGTTGGTTTGTGGGAGAGAATTCATGTTTTGACTAATGAGAAGAGCTAGTTGATTAATGAAGTTACCCGTGTGCATCGGCATCGGCTTGTTTGAACATAGGATCGGGAATGAGTTTGTGATTACCATTACCCAAGGGTATGACTTGTGATGCTTTGGTTGTGATTCGGATGTTTGAGTAGAAGGCGGTTGAGTCATTAGGCGAGCTTGTCTCTCCACAGTTGGTTTTGAACTGATTGAGAATCAATTTTTCAAACATAGCATGTCTCTCATTCGGAAGGAGGAAGGCATAGAGTTGCTCATAGTTTGTATTCTTCAATCCTTTAGTGAGCTTCACAGCGGTGACAAACTTGTGCCATTCGGGATTCATGTTGTTCACAAATTTTGAGTTCAATTGAATGTTAGGCATAGTCATTCTGATGTTCCTCATGTCATTCACTAACTTATGAAATCTCACATAGTACTCATAGACACTCTCATCGGGTTTCATCTTGAAGTGTTCAAATTCGTCATAGAGTTGGGATTCTCTGTCTTCCATAGTTAATTCGAACACGAGAGAAGCATCTTAACATTATCCCATACTGCCTTTGCATCGGTGTTATGATTGATCAGCTTGTAGATGTCTTTAGGAAGACCTTGAAGAACAATGTTTGAAGCCACGATATCGCATCGAATCTCTTTTTCTCCTTATCATCAAGCTCATCATACATTTTAGGTGTGTCCATTCCGTAAACAGGAGTACCATCTTCATTAGTATCAAGTATGTCTCTAGTCGTCTCAACTCGATATGGTCCTTCATCAATGGATTTGAGAATGTTGACACCATTTTCCTTTCCAAGGCATACAATCGATTCGTTGAGCCCAAGAATCGTAGTCGATTCTATCAAGCATGGGTGGGCGAGTATCGACCGTTGCTTGAACATCCTCGCAGCGGTGGAGATGATAGTAGGAACGTTGGTAGACATGTTTAACAGATAATACGGGATTTTATAACTCTATGATTAAACCGAGAAATAGATTCTTTCACGGGAGTTTTACTAAATCAAGAAAACCGTAAACAATCACCCAAGTCGCTAGAAGATAATGCACCAGAATAAATTAAGCTAAGATAATGCACTAAGTAACTTTAATTCGCTATACCACTAAATTAAGCTAGAGTCCCAAGTAAAGCTAGACAAATGCAAGTCGCTAAGTAGTAACTTCGCTAAGCCTCAAGTAAGCTAGCAAAATTTTGGCGACAATTAAGCTACTCAAGTAAGCTAAAGATACAAATTAAGCTAAGAAACTAGCTACCGACCAAGTCGCTACCACCAGTCGCTACCGTGGTGGAGAGTCCACTACTTGTACTGTAAATCGCTAGGTCTAAGTAAGCTAGGTCTAAAAGCGTAACTTCGCTACAAATTTGTAAAGCAAGTTGCTACGAAGAAAGTAATCCGTGAGTTAAGTCGCTAGCAAGAAAAACCACATAAACATCACTTTTCAATCCAAAACAACCCAACCAAGATGATTCAAGCTTACCAAATGAAAACCTAAACACTTGTGATGATTCTAAACATAAAAGTACTAACAAAATCCAAACTTTAACACAGGAAATCAACCAAATGATGCAAAAACCACTAAACTTTTTCAAACTCAAAACCACCTAAAAACCACTAGAAATCCAAAGATGTGCAAGATATGATCTAACCATGGCTCTTGATACCAATTGTAAGATATTGGATTTCACAAACACATCAAACCATTAACACAAAGTAGCATATAGATGGAATTCTAGAGAGAGAAAGTTAGAGGTTTAGGGAACTTAGTGAGAGAAAGTGAAAGATATTATTATGAGCTCCAACTCTCTACCTTGGGAAGTAGAGAGTATTTATAGTCTTACATAAATAAGCCACACAACGGTACGTGGATCGGGCATACAGTGGGTAAAGACCGTCCGAGTCCTCCGCGGTGTTACTTAACTAAATACTACTTAACTAAAAATAACTACGACTACGAGCTTTCTAACGATTACATATACTTGAGGTGACCGACTCTTTAATACCCGGAATTTCTAATTCCTAACAAAAACGCCTATCATTTGTGAAAACGGGTGGGGTTGATTGATTGATTGATGCAAATCTGTGGTAGGGGATGGGGAACTGTTGGGTGTGTTGTAAAGGCTGGGGACTACATGCAAAGAAAGATATGTATCACTATGTAAAAACTTAAGAATTACACACTCTCTAATTACAAGTATAAACAACAATAGTTATATCTCTTGTATTATGAGATAAACAAACTCTTTTCTCACAAAGAACCTTTAGCGCATGTTTGGTAGGGGTGAATGGAAAGTCATGAAAGAGAATGGAGCAACTTTCTCTTGTTTGTGCTATTGAAAATGGAAAAGAAGAATTGAAAAGTAATTCTCTTTCCACCTTTTGCTTTCTCTTTAAAATGTGAAGAATGGGGAGGAATGGAAAGTTTAGAAGGGTTGTTTCGTGAGTTCATTCTCACATAGTAATACACAATTATCATGTACAACGCACATGCTAAATAATTTGAAGAAATTTAACAAAAACCATAGCCGCTTCTATCGATTTGGTTCGCTAAGTGCACCTCCAATCACGCTTCAAAGTTCAAACATTAAAATTAATATTCATTTTATTTACCTGCTACTTTTTTCCCAACTGATTCATTGTCTCTTCTCAATTATTCTAATCACGTTTTCTGATTGATCAAATATGCCTTATCTTGCTATTAGTTTAGTATGTTTGATGTATAAATTATGAATATTTTACCAAGCTTTGTGATCTAATATTCAAAACACAATGATAATATTCATTGTGTTACCAATGAACCATTAGTTAAATGGTTAGAGCATTTTATCTTAGAGTCAATTATTCAGGTTGAGTCTGTCGTGGCGTTTCAGCATATAGGTATACACCTCCGCAAATATATGGGCCTGGAGGCTTTGTGGAATAATTTCAGAGGATACTGCGGTCTTTGGCACGTGCTCGTAGGTTGGTGTTAGGCCAAGGAGTTGTCCGAGCTATTCCTTGTGGGTGGACATATTTTGGTGCCAAAAGGCACGCAGGGGTCGAGATGTTACATGCGTCTACTGGCGCTTTTTGTGAAAAAATATTCATTGTGTTTATTTTATAAAAAAATATTTGCACAGCAAGTGGAATCTATATAAATTTGTTTACGTTCTGTTGATAATGAATAACTTATCTCATTTGTATAATTCCATTGCATAATATTACCAAACACAATAATCGATTATCAAACACATTCTTGTAGTCGTTTCTTTGTTTCTACCATACAGGATAATTGATTCGAGTTCTCCAAATCTAATTACATTCTTTATTGTCTTTCCATTCTTTACGGTTTATTCGCACCAAACGTCCCCTTAAGAGATAGAAGTGAATGAGATGTGATGAAAATGAAGCAAATAGGTACATTTCTTGACTCGTGGCATCATGCATGACAAATGCCACCATCTAAATTTCAATCCAAGTTGTGGTAATAGATTCTCATCAAATCTTTGCATACAATGTATCTACATTATAACAATCTCCCACTTGAAGATTATATTGAAGTCCAATCTATCTTCACACCGTTATCCTTCCTTGCACTTTCATGTTGCTTACATTTATACTAGGCCGTATGAGGTTCGACACCATATAAACTTGCCACAGTTGATTGCTTTTGTTAGATAAATTGCCATGTTATAATCAGTATGAAATTTATGCATATCCACGGTTCATTCTTCCACTTTCTCACGAACGAAATGATATTGCACTCGTATATGCTTGTCTTTGAATGAAATGATGGATTCCTTGCAAGATACAAGGCACTCTGGTTGTCACAAAATAAAGTAGTTTTCTCTTATTCGTTCTTGAGCTCCTCCAACAACATCTTCAACCATATTGCTTCTTTGTTGGCTTGAGCAGCTGTAACATATGTTGTGTCTGTTGTTGACATAGCAACAACTGACTACAGTTTTGAAACTCAACTCTTGTTCCGCCAAAAAGTGTAAACACATACCCAATGGTTGATTTACTTCAGGCAAGATCACCTGACTAATCAGAATCACCATATCCCTTGACATTTAAATCCGATTTCTTATAACATAATGCAACATCTGAGGTTCCTTTAATATATCTAAGGATCCTCTTCACAACTTCCAAATGTTCTCTACCAGGTTCCGCCATGTACCAACTCACTACTCCTATTGCATGTGCAACGTCTAGTCTTGTACAAATCATCGCGAACGTTAAACTTTCCACTATCGATGCATACGGTACTCAATACATCTCCCTCCTCTCTTTTTTAGTGCCAGGACTCATCTTGTAGGATAACTTGACATTAGTAGGAAATGGTGTTGATATTAGCTTACATTCTTGCATATTGAACCATTACAAGATCTTTTTTCAATTAACATTTTTATGAAAGGCCAAATCTTCATACTAACTTTATCTCGATGAATTTGCATCCCTAGAATCTTGTTTGCGGGTCCAGGGTCTTTCATCTCGAATTCCCTAGCCAATTGAGCCTTAAGTTTACTGATACGATATTTGTTGGGGCTTGCTACCAACATGTCGTCAACATATAACAAAAAATGATAAAATCATTATTTCCCAACCTCTTGAAATATGCACAAGGGTCTGCATGTAGTATGTTATATTCAAAGCTCCTGATGAAATAATCAAATCTCTTGTACCGACACCTCGGCGCCTGCTTTAAACCATAAAGAGATTTGTTTCACCTGCAAACCAAGCTCTCTTTTCCTTTTTGCTCAAAACCTTATGGTTGGAGCATGTAAATGTCATTTTCAAAATTTTCATGAAAAAATGCAGTTATCACATCTAGCTGCTTTAGATGTAAATCATATATAGCACACATTGCAAGAACCACTCGAACTGTTTTCATTCAAACTAAAGGGGAAAATACTTTTTAAAGTCGATTCCTTCTTTATGAGCATATCCTTTAACTACCAATCTTGCACGATACTGCTCCACTTGATCTTCACCGTTTTTCTTGATTATATACACCCATTTGTTTCCATTAGGTTTTCTACCTCTTGGTAGTGGCATAAGCTCTCGTGTTTTATTTTTATAAAGAGCTTCAATCTCTTCTTGCATTGCTGCCATCCATAACGATGCATCTGGGTTATTCGATGCCTCTTGAAGATTTGACGGCTCTCTTTCCGACAGTATGCAATGTTAATCTTCATAACATAATCCGAGTGCTAAACTGGATGTTTTCTTTCATGATTTATAGTACGGGTCACTAGAGCTTGAGACTCATTTTTTTCATCCACCTCATGCTGAGGTGCAGCTTTAGAAGAATCATTTTGTTGAAACTGCTTTTCCATCTGTATTTAAGTAGTTTCTTTTGTTGTGCTATTATTCTCCATTATCTTGAATTTTTTCTTCCATAAAGACAACATCTCTGCTAACGACTACTTTGCGGGCAGTGGGGTCCCACAAGCGATACCCCTTTACTCTGTCAACATACCCCAAGAACACACATTTTTTGGTTGGGATCCGGTTTATATTTCTTGGTAATTGTACATCGTACACATGACCCAAATCGAAGATGCGAATAGTTGATTCGATTTCCGTCCACATCTCCATCGGTGTCTTCCAACTGCTGCATTTGAAGGTAACTAATTTCCAATCCACATAACAGTTGTTGTTTGCTTTTGCCCAGAATGATTTTTCCAAGCTTGCAGTTGCCAACATTGCTTTTGTTCTTTCTGAAAAGGTTATGTTCATGTGCTATGCCACTCTGTTTTGTTGAGGAGTGTTTGTTGTAGTGAACTACCTTTTGATTCCTTCTTTTCTGGAAAATGTATCAAATTCATCACCAGTGTATTCACCTCCATTATTTGTCCTCAAACACTTGATCTTCTTTCCATAATCAAGTTCAACCCGCCCTTTGTAAACTATTGAAAACTTCAAACACATCAGAATTTTTCTTGATTAGGTGCACCCAACATCTCCTGTAATAGTCATCAATGAAGGATACAAAATACTTTGCTCCTCTCATGGATAGAACCAGTGCCCGCCACACATCTGAGTGAACCATTTCTAGAACAAAGACACTTTTAGAATTTGATGTCTTGAATTTTAGGCGATGTTGCTTTCTTTCCACAAAAATCTTCATTCCTTGTTCATACATATGTCCAAGCTTCTAATGCCATGTTATAATTGCTTTATGGCTCAGACTATGTGAAGTAACAGATGCTTCCACCTCCTCTATTATTGATGAGTGTCTAAATACTCATCATTTTTGTACAATCTAAACTGCAAAATCATCTGAAAACACTCAAAAATGCATCAAATTGATGAAAATATCACAAATCAGTGTTTTATGTGTTTTTAAATGCAAAAAGATCAATATCAGATGAAAAATGATTCAAGTTTGCAAAATTGGCAGTTTTAGTCCCCCAAGTTTTAAAGTTGTCAAATCTAGTCCCTGGAATCTAAAAATGTGAAATTTTATCAGTCAAGGTCCACGAAATATTCTAAGTTTTTCAAAATTGGTCCTTGAATGATTCTTTGGTCAAATGGCAGAAAAGGTCCCTAAGCTTTGAAAAATTACAAAATTGGTCCTTGGATATTTTAAAATGGAAAATGATCAAGTTACGTCGTCCGGTAACTATCAAAGTTTGTCAAGTTTGGTCCTTGTGATAAGATTGGAAAAGTGTCGGTTTAGTCCTTGAAGTTTGGATAAATTGCAAACTTAGTCCTTGTGTTAACATATACCAAACGGACACCTTTTTTTATCAAAGCCCAAATCAATCCATATACCGGTGACCCAACATGTTATATCAAGCCCAATCCATCTTGACCCTTGGCCCCGGGCCAATATCCCTTGACCCCAGTCAAAACCAATTGTGAACCCTACTCATATTAATACCCAGCGGTCAAAGAATCAAAATCGGCTCTTTGTGCATCCCATACCTTTACCCGCCAAAACAGTTACCACCATAGTTTTCCTTGATTTGCTCTATCCACCCTTCACCTGTCTTCCAACTTGTACCTTGTCCCCTTCACCCCCCTAGCACCCAAAAGCTTTAATTGACTAAAACACTAAGAAAAATTGGCCAAATTACACTTGTATGGTTTAGATGATTTTGGCCAATCAATGGCTCGGATGAGGTGGGATACATTCAGGAGGACAACGAAGGTCAAAAGTCTATAAGGTGAAGAGAAGCAATGTATCAAAGATCTAGTGTATTTTTATTTTTCTTAGTTAGTTTTTATCATTTTAAGCTTTCTAAGTGTAAAACTTTTAGCTTTCAAGTCTTGTTTTAATCATTCTCGATTGCTTTAAACCCTTTTCAATAATAATTTCGGTATTCAATTATCAATTTAGTTTATACAATTTCATGTTCAAAATCTCATATGATTCAAATGTTGTTATTAGATGTTATTATGGTGATATAGCGCATTATAAAACCCATAAAGCTTATTCAAGCTTTTAGAAACATTAAAATCTAGTTTAGAAGTAAAAATAGAAAATCACCAAAAATACAAATAAATTAGTTGAAAAATCAAAAATCATAAGAAATGGTGTTTACAGCTGGAGCAGGGTGAATTTTGGATGGCCTTGGGTTAGTGGCTTAGTGGTAAGCCTTTAGGATTGGTCTTGATCATTGGTTCTGTGATTTAGTTGGATACCCATTTGTAAGCCTTTTGTTCATTTTTGCATTTCACTGTCTTGGTTATTTAGTAGCTTTAATCTTTGTGTTTTATTGTTTATTAGTTCTAATTAAATAAATCTAACTATTAAAATCAGTTGGTTGTTATTTTAGATTTGTAGTTTATAAAAATCTCACTTTGGCGATTTTAATAGCATAAGTTTAATCTCTTTGTTGTATGTTGTTATTGTTGTTGATTAATGTTCATTCAGTATCATTAAATGATATTATAAAGTTTGAAATCCATTGCATGGTCTGAATCTGTATTTGGCTTTGAAAATCATAAAAACAGTTTTAGAAGGTAGTGTTTGGTTCACTGTGTTTGAGAGTGTTTATTATTGTACCTGCTTGGTGTTTGTTTCACATAGTCATAATAGTCAGTACAAACAAGAAAAACCAGTCTTTGTTCATCAAAAGTCAAAATCTCAATTGATCACATCTTTCTTGTTCCTTGTGGAATTTCATGCTTAATAATCATGTATTTGTGTTTATAAGTTGTTAATACAGATCAAATAAGTCTTAATATACCTTAAAACAACAATGTGGTGAGGAGTAGTGATTTAAAGTTCATATAAGTCAACTTAGATAGTTTTTATAAAAGTCAAATATTTTCATTTGGTCGTTTTTTATTAAAACAGTTATTTTTAGTGTGTGCTTAATAGTAAGATTTAGCTTAAAAGCTTTTGGGTTATTAAAGTTTAGTTGCTAAACTTAATTAGAAAAATACCAGTTCTCTTTGAATCAGCTTTTTAAGTGCTTTTTAACTAGCTTCTTTTGGACCACTGTTTGAAAATGGTGCCCTGTGCACAGTGAGTGGTCCAATTTTGAAAAGCTCACACAGAGCTTAATTGTTGGTCTAAGCTTGTGATACTGGGTTCTTTGGAGAGCCAACCTAGCCATCTTGAGGTTCCAAGTTTACTTTTTCATTTTCTAGCTTGTTTGCTAGGGCTGCAATAAGCTCTAATCTTGTCCCATTTATGTGTTTAGCATAAGTGCTTATTTGTTTGTTATTAGCTAATCGTTGTTATGCTATTTATCTTTTCTTCATTTGAGTAGCTGTAGCATCTTGTATCTTATTTGAGCTTCTTTTCAGCTTGAGCTTGTTTGAGCTTATTTCACCAAAATAAGCTCTTAATAACTGTTGGCTCAAAGCTTCTCAAAAGCTTATTTTTATTTTAAAATCTTTGTGTTCATTAAGTTTCATATTTTAAGTAGTTAAGGTTTTCAAAGAAATCTAGAAAAACATCATTTTTAAAACAATGATAGTGTTTATTTAATATTAATTAGCTTTTTTATTTTTCTTTTTAGCTTATTATTAAGCAAATCTAGTTTTTATATTTTTCTTAGTTTTCTGTCACCTTAAGTTATTTTTAGAAAAAGTTTCATAATTTTCTCTGTTTATTTAGTATTTATTATAATTTTAAATAGTTAAAAGTATTAAATAATTAGTAATAAATAATTAAAAAGCATAAAAAATATCTTTTCAGTTTTAAAATTAGTTTTATCATATTTTAGATTTTTCCAGGTTTATTTTATATTTTCTAGTATTTAAGTGTATTTTAAATAATAATTAATTAGTAATAATTAGATAAAAAGTGTAAAAAAATATATTTTAGTTTAAAATTAGTTTTATCATATTTTAGATTTTTCTCAATTATAATTTTATTTTTCTAGCCTTATTTTGTATTTTCTTCTATTTTAGGTCATTTTTTAATAGTTAAAATAGTTTTTAATTAATAATAATTAATTAAATAATTATAAAAATAATTTTCTTTTTAATAATTTTCTTTTTATTTTAGGATTTCAAAATGTCATTTTATATTTTTAGTCTTTTATTTCTTAGATATCACTTTTTATTTTGTACGTTTACGTAGTTTTAAACTCTATTTGCATTTGTTGTGTCCTGCGATTGTTGTGCTTTCCATTCGTGTAAATACATTCCAATCAATCGGTAGTGTAATAAAATTCATCAAAACCTTTGATCATATCCTTAGTGATCATTCTATCATCTGATCAAGTGTTTACACCATTGAGTCTTCGTGGGACTTAACGACCCGGGAATTCATTATATTCTCTGATCTTCATTGCATTTGTGTTTTAACTGTTTTAAGTTTCTTACGGTTAGCCATTCACAAGTGGCTAGCTTGTGTGAGATAACTTGATGGTTTAGCACAGATCAATTATCTCTGCTTTTAGTTGGTATAAGTTTGCAGCCACCTTTTTTCCTTTCATAAGTGCAAGTGCACCTTTTATGATTTTAATGATCTTGTTTTGCATTTCCACCTTACAACCAAGATCATCCAATTTTCATAAAGACAATAAGTTAAAACGTGTTTAATCAAAAAGTGTATGAATGAAGCATGCTTCATCACTCATAGCACAAGTTAAAAACTTTTTTTTAACTTAGTCTAATAATTTTTATTTTATTTTTATGTGTGCCAAGTTGTCCATTTTAAAGACTAATATATAACCAACATGAGATATCATTAGTTTGGACAATACATAATATAAATAACAAGCATAACAAGTTGAAGTGTTATTTTGTAAAACAATAATTTGAAGTTGCAAATCTAATCTAAACTTAGTGAAACTAAATCATAAAGACTTAGTTTGAAAATGGTTTGTGTTCCAATTTTATGTTAGAAAAATATTTTTCAAGTTACATACAATTCAAGCATATATAAAGTGCAAAAAAATAAACACACAACCACAAGATACGCAAAACCTCAACCGATGAAAATCTCATGCTTGGCCTCATGATCCATCATAGGGACCAAGAGGGCAATCTAAAGACAAGCAAAGACAACCAAAATGGAGCTCTCATTTTCTCCAAGACCTAGCAAGAGCAAGTAGAACCTTAAATACACATGAATTCCAAAAAATTTCAGAAAATTTCCAGCAACTTCGGGCACGAAAATTTCTAGAAGGATTCTTCCCCAATCAAAGAATCCTTCTGCAAAGTTGTAGCCCTTTGAGTTGTGGACCTGCACGTAAATTTTTATAAAAAATTGTCTATTAGAACTCTGAGAAATCCAATTTTGCTACAGGTCTGTCCACCAAGTCCATTTTTGCCATTTCACCTTTAACTTCATTGTTATTCCAATTCGAGCAACAGTTACAATTTAGTGAATACAAAGAACTATTATACTCAGGGTTCTAAAAGGCGCGCCATGGCGGAGCTAAGGCATGAGGCGTGACCTCTACGTTACACAATAGACCAAGGGTTCTAAAAGGCGCGAGGCGTGACCTTTACATGAGATGAGGCGTGAAAAGGCGCAATAAGGCGTGCTAAGGCACGAAGCATGGCGCGTTTTTTGAATTTAACTCCGATGAATTCTTTTTGAAAGAAATAAAGAAGATTACATGCAATGATTGTTTCTTGACTTAATTCCTTATGTATAACACTTTTTATAAACTCGATATTTATAAATAATATGATATAATATATAAATCTATAAATATTTTAATATTTTATGCCACTTTAAGTCACGCCTTAGAAAACGCTATGGCTTCGCCATATCTTCTACGGCGTGAGGCTTGGCCATGCCATGCCACCACGCCTCAAGCTATTTTTAACCTTGATTTTATACTACTAAACTAACTACTGAAAATGCCCAAACAATGGACACTAAACCAAATTAAAGGAGTAAACAAAGGCCGAAACAATGGCAAAACCAGAAAAAAATACAACAAAATTAACCAATAAATAATGAATCAAGACACAAAATTGGTCAAGGTTTACATTGGTTTTGCACATCAATATAATATTCCAATAAGATTATGATCATAACATGGTTTTAGTTGGTCCATGAAAAAAAATGCACGTTTTTGCCATGGATCAAAAATTAAACGGCAAGAAAAAAAATCAAGCTAACGAATCAAAGAAAATAACTAAAAAGAATTAAAAACCCGATATGTATATGTAATATAGTGATTTAGGTCTTAAATCTCAGTTTTTAAGACCTTATTAGGGTTGAGTTTTCATAGAAAAATGAGCCCTAGGGTCTGTTTTAAAAAAGGTTTCTCAAAACGCCAAAAAACACGCGATTTAGCCACTTTGACATATACACGCTAATCGTATGTCAACATATGATGGCTCGTGATACCACTGTTGGTGATTTAAGATACAAAACATATTAAATATCATATAATGAACATAAAAACGCAACGGAAAAATCACCAATAACATATCCATATAGCCATTTGATTAAACGCATAAAAGACAAGAAAACGACATACCTTTGTAGCGTGATTGGTAGATCGTATGGAGACTACAAACCCGATTCAAATAATAGAAACCCTAGTAACCAATTAGTAGGTCACCTCTATGAATATCCACACTATACGTCCTTGATCGCCACCGGATGCTAGTCCCTTGTAACATGTGAATTAACCCTAGCCTACACTTAGAATAGGTTAATTAATAAAAATCATAACCTTAGGTAAAAACCTAGGTTCGGCCATGAGTTTTTAAGGGAGAGGGAAGAAGAAGTTTCATTTCTTGTGTAATCTTGTAAAGTGGATTTTGATAAATCAAATCCCTTTATCATTTAACAATTAACACTTAAGTCCTTGGACTTTCTCTCTTCTCTCCTACACCCCTTATTAGCTGAATAAATGGACTAGGCAATTGGGCTAGCCAGTTGCTTGAGTCCAACACAAATCCAATAAGTCTAACTTAATGATATGTAGCTCGATTCATGATCTCATGTTACTTAGATGTTGTATAACGTAAATACGATAATTACGTTATAACAAATGATACCTCTATGTATATGTGTGACCCCATAGGCTCACATGTATCTAGCCGTATAATTATATATTATGTCATAAGCATACTCCAACAACAGTAACACATTTCATGTGGTTATCTATTGCGATGAAAGGCACAAAAACCATCTTGTACCTTCATCAGCCAAACTCTTCGTAGTTACACTTTGCAACTTCATCAGCCTAAAAAGTTCACACAGCTCCACATCATCAACAAAATTCTCAATACTTGTAACATACTAACAAAAACTCTCGGAATTCAATAAACTTGAGTATCAATTAATTCATGATGAATAAACGATTGAGGTGTTTTCACACAATTAGAAGCTGTAAAATAAGGTGATAAAAAACACAGTAAATAGGATATCACAACAACTAAAAAAACATTAACTATATTTATGAAATATCACAAGTGACACTAGACATGCCATATAATAAAGCTTAACTAGTAAGCAATGTAAACTATCATCAACTTAATAATATCATAAGTGATACACTAAGCATACGCATTTCAAGCAATTACATTATCCAATGCAGTGCAAGCAAAATTAAACTAACAGTTTGACTAATAAGCAAAGTTATACTATCATCAACTTAAAGTATCACATGCGATATTACACATATGATAGAGAGCATATTCAAAACAACTTTAAAATGAAGCAATCACATAGAAAAGCAACAATCAAATGCAGTTACAAGCAAAATTAAACTAACAGCTTAAATAGTAATCAAAATTACACTATCATAAACAATTTATGAGCAAGTTAAAAACAGTATATCAACAAATTAAACACAATTTTTATCATTCAATAGCTAATCAACAATAACTACAAAAAAAAGCCACAGAAGGAGGTGTTTGTTGGTCAACGGTCAACGCTCAATATTTTCCTTTGAACCAACAACCCTCTTTCATTCAAGGCAACCATCACGCCACCGTTATCTCTGTCGTATCGAAAAAACGACAACCGGATCTCAACGATTTTGAATTTAACGAAGGTGAAGTCATCTTTTCGTCTTCATCAGATTTAACCGATAATGACGTCATCTTTTCGCCACCGTCACCGAAAAACGTTTCCACGTCACCGCCGGTTAACCGGAGCTATAACTTCGGTATCAACCACACTTAATGATGATCGCGACGTGATGATGAGATGATGAAGATGATCGGAATGAAGATTGAAATGAGAACTGGAGAACGATTGAAGAATGATTTTGGATCGTGATGTTGATGAAGATGAATGCCGATAACTAAATTTGGAAGAAGAGAGAAGCGAGAAACACACTTAATGTGTGTGTGCAATAAATGACGATTAAGGGAAAATATATATATATTATGTGTTTGAACTAAAAAGGGTTTGAAAAAATAAATATAAATTTAATCTTTACCATTAAATTTAACTAAATAAATAGCAATAATCATTTATTTAGTTTGCATTTAAATAAGTATCTCCAAATGAACTTTTCTTTATAATATACGTATATGTTTGGCAAAAATAGATTGTCTTTAGTGCTGATCTTTATTCTGATCGTCTGGTCTTTGATGGTGCGGGTCTTTGAAGATGTGGTCTTTGGTGTTGTTCTTTGTTGCTTTGAAAAAGATTATAAAAAGGATTATTTTATAAGCTACATGAAGTAACTTTTATTTTGAGGATTATGGAAGATTTTTAATAATCTCTTATAAGTTCTGTCTGCCAAACAAAGATTATTTTTTAAGTAGCTTATTTTTCAAAAAAAAAATCTTAAGCCACAATAATCTTTTATAATTGATTGGGTCGAGAGTCGGTTTTATACTTCAACCGCTTGTGAATTCAACCAAATAAAATTCAAACTGTCTAAAACCAATACAATTAAGATCGGAGAGTATAGTGTTTTCTGGAATTCGTTAAGTCCCAACATGTAACGATTAATTCTCGCGTATAGTGATGAGTGATATTGAATGGGAAAAAGTTATGATTTGGAATAATTATACCTAAAGAGAAAGTTTGTAAATTACAAGGGCTTAAATGCAAATTAAAGAAAATTAAAATGATAAATTATATTAAATAAACGCTATCACTATTTTTAAAATTGATTTTTCTTGATTTATAAAACAAAATAACTTAAATAAACTATTTTAATTGAAGTGTAAACCTAAATTACCTAAAAACGTGACCTAGAATGAAAGCGATGCGTTATATGTAAAATTACGAGGTCTTGATCAAAAAAGCGTTAAATTTGTAAAATAAAAGTCCTACGAGTGTAAAAACAATTTTCTTACTTACTATATGACAAAAGAATATTTTAGAAAAAAGATTTATATTTTTTGACTTTTATATTTTTATTATGAATAAATACTATTTTAAACTAATTAAATGATTAAAAATACTAAAACTATTAAGAAAATTTTGAAACTTTTTTATAAAATACTTTATACTAATACAAGGCTAGGAAAAATACAAAAGTTGAAAAAGCTTGCTTTAATAAGCTGTAAATAAGCTAATTAGTTCGTATAAGCTAAAAAGACAAAAAGGGTTATATATTAAATGTTGCAAAGTTAAACCAGTCAAAGACCCAAGGGCAGATGGTATGTGTGTGGTGTGGTGAGCTGGGTGGCCAGGGTTCGAATCCCAGCAACTCCCTTTTTACAAAATATTTTATTTTTGGTTTTTTTCTTTTACAAAGCTGTTAAGTACAATAAGATAAACAAATTTCAAAACTACAACTTTTATAAAAACAAAACTAATAAGCTAAGTTTGAGCTTATGATTTATCAACAGTTGAACAAGAAAAGGAATAAGCACAAAGATTTAACCAAATAGCTGAAAGCTAATAAATAAAACAAAGATAACTGAAAATAAGCTAAGCTGTTAATAAGCTAATATTAAAACGAATAAGTACAATCACTAAGAAATAAGCACTGAATAACTCCAAATAAGCACAAATTAAACTTTTTAAACAGGACACTATTGGTTTTCTACTACTTTCCTTTATTTTTAAACACCTAAATAAGCTAGGAAATGAAAACAAACAATGGAACTAACTAGTATACCAATTAAGCTTTCTAAAAAGCTAAGATTCTCACTGTGGTATCCACTAATGAGCTTATAATGAGCTTATAAAAGCTTGAAACACTGAATGAACATTGTACTAGATTAAATGGACAAAACAAAAAACAATAAGCATTCCTATTAAATAAGCTAAAAGATGGAAAATAAGCATTGGACTAGAGACCACGCTAGGTGGGCTTTCTAAAAGACAAAATACACAAGATAAGGTTCACTAATAAGCTGAGCTTGTGAAATAGGCTAGCAAATCTGTGCCAGACTTTTCAGAAAAGGTATCTAAAACAAGCTGAGGAATAAGCACTTTATAAGCTAAGCAGAGATAAACTAATATTTTTCTAATTAAGATAAGCAGCTAAACTTTAATATCCCAAAAGGTTATAGGCTAAATCTCAATATTAAACACACAATAAAATTCTTATTTAATTCAAAAGCTGACCAAGGAAAAATTGGACTTTTTAGTTACTAAAACTTTGACTTTTATGAGACACCTAATTGATTCTACTTATTAACTATGTTATATTAAGCTGTAATAAGAATGATTTAAGCTAAAGTACAAAGTTACAAGCTACTTTGATGAGATTTGCACTCCAAATTCTTAACAGTTAACTATTATGGTGAGATTGGCTGATTTTGACTTTTTATAAATCAAGCACTAGTTTTCTTGTATTGGCTGAGCTATTAATACTAAAGTGATATGAAACAACAACAAGCAATGACCAGATGCTTCTAACACAGAAATAAGACTTTATCCAAACACTAGTTATGATCTTACGATTTGGTTATATTACTAATCAAAACTTAATTCTAAACCAAGAATAACCTTAATACTACTTATTATAATCAACTTAGATCTATTTAATGCAAAGTGAAACCACAAAACAATCTCAAACCATTAATTCTTAAAATGAGATTATCAAATCAAGTTAAGGCGAAATGTGTTGTAGAAGATATAAACAAGCTTAAACAAATCAAATACTAATCAAACTAGCAACATTAAGATAATAAAATCAAAATTGAAACCAGGATAGTGATCTATACTTGTATGAACTTGGGATTAAAATAAGAGCTTACAAGAGGTTAGCTTTATTTGCACTTGAATAACAATACTCACTAGTCTAAACTTTTCTCTGTCCCCAATTATAGCTAAGCAACCCAAAATAACCAGTTCCACTCTGCATCACCCAATTTCATGTTCAAACCCAAATTAGCTTATTGTTGACTTTGTTTGACCAAGGATTTTTGAGAGTAAAATTGAGTAAAATGAGGTTTGAGTAAAATAACAAGCTAAAGTGAGCTTATTAAAGCTAATATAAGAACTTATACAAGCTTATTATCCCTTATCAACTTATAATCACATATATATGAACTTGTAAATTGCATAACATAAATTCGAACTTGGAAATTGAAGTGATTACTTAAAAAGTTTTATATTACTGAGATTACATAAAAAGTACTTGGAAGCTTAAACATAGACGGAAATCTTAAATTTATTAAAGCGACATGACAAATTAAATTATACTAGTTTTTTGTTTCTTCTCTGCCTTTGTTCTTATTTATTGACCTCTTTAGAATCCTTGTCGACTTGATTAATTCCCATCATTCCGGCTCTTGGATCCTAATTCATCACAACCATACACTTGGCATTTTTGGCGGGAAAAGTCTTAAAGCAGGTTTTTAGCATTTAATGCTTCTTGTGTTGTGGAGGTGTTAGGGATTAGGTTAGGTGGGGGGAAGGTGGAAAGGTGGTGAGTGAGGTGGTGGAAACCATGGTGGTTTTGAGTTTGCAGGCGAGAGTGAAGGGATGGCAGAGTGACTGGCGGTTTTTTTTTTTTTATTTTTTAAACCGTAGGTTTGGGCTTGATATTGGGCGGTGGGTGGGTTGTGTTTTGGGTTTGGTTATTAATAACCAAAGGAAACTTGTAATTTCTTTGGCAAAAAGGTGAAATTGCCAATTTTCCAAAGTTATCACAAGGACCAAACTTGTCATTTATGAATAGTACAAGGACCACATTTACATAAAATTCCATTTTTATATTTCCAAGGACTATTTATGACACTTTTCAAACTTGAGGGACTAAAGTTGTCATTTTGCAATTTTTAAACTTTGAAGGGTTTGTTTTGACAACTTTTGAATCCATTGGATAAATGATTTTTACTTTATTTTGATTTACAGGGACTGTTTTGACAACTTTTGAAACTTGGGGACTAAAAGCTGCCAATTATGCACAAACTTGATACGTTTTCTTTGTTTTTTGGTATTTTTGCATTTAAAACACATAAAACAATTATTTGATATTTTCATCATTTTAATGCATTTCTGAGTGTTTTCAGATGTTTTTGGCATTAAACGGTATAAAAATGATGAGTATTTGACACATTCAATCATCCCACTAAGCTATTGCTAGTCCCTAGCAATCTTTTATGAAAAATTAATGGATTTTATCTCTTTACCAAAAGCCATTACTTCTGGAGTAACCAATTGTTTTAGTTCAAGTAAGAACCTTGGCACAATGATAACCAAATGATTTTAGACAACCATCAGCTTTCTTGGTTTTGATTTGTCTTTACCAGACCGTTTGCTTCGGACTAGCAAACTCTAGATAAATTATCAATATTATCTTTGGTGAGTGGATTACCAATTATGGTTTTTCCTTGCTGCTTTACCAGCCATATAACTTGCGGGCTAGCCAACTCTTCACTAATTAAAGATATGGTGGCTGAACACCATACAATTTTGGGCAAATTGCAAGCCGTCACGGATTTGAGATATCTTTACCAAGAGCCGTTTGCTCCTGGATTAGCCAATCCTTATGTGGGTTAGACATGGTGGTCTGATTACCATTTGTTGTGTTTAGTACATAGTACTTCCACTAAAAAAAAATTTTTTTTTTAATTTGGCCATTATGGGGAAAAAGGGACTAAAGGGGTACATTTATGATCAAATTCGCAGAATTTCCCCCCCACTTAGAAATGATATATTGTCCTCAATATTCAAAGTCCAACTATTATGCCTTGAACGTAAGAAGATAACATTACTAGCTAAGTGTAGAAACACAACAATTTTTTTTTTTTTTGAATCTATATACAACATGTGTGGGGCTCCCCCCACACTAGGTGTACAGGGTGAAAACCCATGTTTAACTCTGTTTTTGATATAGGAGTCGCTAGCTTGACTCAACCCCGAATTAATTTGTTCATTGGGAAGTAAGTGGAAGAGACAATCTCCATCGGACTTTCATTCAAGATGTTTGTATAAACATTGAAGATGCGTCCACACCGATGAAGGTATACATAGAACCATTTCAAAAATGATAAATGAAAATGCCGGGATCGAAATAGTGTCCTCATTGCCGAGGAGTGAAGAACGGAGAGAATCACCGTATAGGTGAAGAAAGAAAAAAATCATTAAAATCATGACTAACTCATCTTATCAGAAGGAGAATTCATGATTTCGGATCATGAATCATCATTTAAAGCTCATTTGATCAAGACATATGGGTGGGAGGGAGTTTTGATATCAAGCAAGTTCTCATGGTTCAGAACATTTCCCTCCGAACACAAGATCATTTTTGTCTAGATCAAAGTGGAAGTTATCATACTCGGTGGAGATATGATATGAGGTGAGTTCAAGGAGAACTCCTCGTAAAGAATCATTCGTAATGTAAGTCTGTGAACTCTTGTTACAATGTAGACTCACACTATCTCAATCTGGTATCAAAGAGTGGATTCTCAGAAAGTAAAGTGAATTCCGAGTTGAATTCAAATAGAGGATAGTGAGAGTTGTTTTGAAAGCTTTAAGGACAAGTGATTAACATTCTCTATGGCGATGTTTAGGGTGAGAAGTGATGTGGAAAACGATCATTATAAAGGAGACTTTCAATTTCTCCAGGTTGCTTTGAAATCAAAGAGATCATCATCACTTTCCGATGAAAAAGTGGAATGATGTGAGTGAGTTCATCGGTGAACTCCTCAAGAAGAGGATCAACATCGAAATGTGAAAGTGATGCCTCAACATTCTCAATGTACCCATAAGATTTACAATCATCGCTAAAATCGAGGAAAGTCTCAAATGATCTTTGAACACTTAAGAAGGGAAGGGATATCACACATATGGTCAAAAGTTCCCTGTGACTCTCTCGGGACTGGGACAAGGTCCTCAACACTAGACTTTATGAATTCGTCCGATTCCTTTTCAGGAACAGTATCAAGATGCTCATCCCCCATGTTTAGAGAGTGAGTGGGAATATCGGGTGTGATAGCAGTTGTTTGAGAATGAATCTCAACTGCTGGGATATCAACTGATGAACTTGATGAATCTTTATAAAATTGTAGGATACCAAGTGCATCCTCATCATCACTGTCATCAGGAATAAAACGAAATTGAGAGCTAGATCTGGCTGCTTTTTCTTTTGCAATTGATTCCCTAATAGATTTTTCAAAGGCAATTTGGGAATTTATTTTAGCAGCCTGCTCTTCAGCTAGCAATTCTTCCATAGATTTCACATGTGAATTTTGAATGACGGGACATTGTGGGAGTGGAGATTTGTCAAAACCGGAAGGTTGACATTGATAATCATCATGAGGACCCCCACAATATACACAAGAAAAACTGGGAGCATTTTGAAATGTTGTTTTACTCAACTCCTCAGTTCTTTTCACTAACTCCAGAAGCTCTAGATAAGTGTCTTGTTGGGTTTGCTGAGGAGTTTGAGTCATTTGGCACTGTGGAGGTTGGTCGTGATATGGATAGTCGTAATTGTTACAAGGAAATGGATTCCCTGTTTGACAATCAGAGCTGAAATGGGGACCTCCACAGTTCTCACAACAGTAAATCTGTTGAGTCTGGACTGGCGAATTATATGGATATTGGTCATAACCAAAGTTCTGAGCATCACCGGAAAACTGTTCATAGACAAACGCGTTTCCGGATTGACACTCAAATCCTTGGTGAGGATCTCCACAAAATTCACAACAGTTATGTTGATTATATGAAGATAAGTCGGGCTGTGGTGGGTAATTGGAAAAGTTTGAGGGGTCGTTAAATGAGTTCGGATTAGGATCATTGATGAGTGTGTAAATACTCATCATTTTTGTACAATATAAACTGCAAAATCATCTGAAAACACTCAGAAACACATCAAAATGATCAAAATATCACAAATCAGTGTTTTATGTGTTTTAAATGCAAAAATATCAAAATCAGATGAAATATGAGCAAAATTTACAAAAATTGCAGTTTCAGTCCCCCAAGTTTCTAAAATTGTCAAAAATAGTCCCTGAGTCAAAATTTCAAAAGAAAAGTCACCAAAGGTCTTTTTAAAATCACAAATTGTCATATTTAGTCCTTTGGTGGAAAATCTAAAAGTTTTGAGAAAATTACAGTTTAGTCCCTGAAAATCCAAAATGTTCAAATCTAGTCCTTGGGAATTTCAAAAATGTCAAAAATTAACCCTTGGATTATTCAAGTTGGCAAAACCAACCCTTTGACTCATCTTCATAATTTTCATGTTTGGTCCCTGGGAATTAAGGTTTTACACATTTGGTCCCTATGTTATTAATATTACAAACCAAACGGACCTTATGTTATTACACAAGCCCAAAACCTAAACCCCTGGCCCAATTCTCTTTACCCGGTCCAATCCATGACCCGACCAACCCGTAACCCACATTTCAAAATAAAACATACACCCCCTTTCCCTGCCATTCCCCGACCACAGTACACTGCTACCCCTCCTCCAGCCACCTACAACCCACTTACTCCACCATTTGTCTCCCCCCTCCTCACCAACCTTACAATCACATTTAATGCTTCCCCTTTCCCTGTCTCTAATATCAAACCAGTTTTCCCGCCAAATTCAATAAACGGCTAAGATGATCCCAAGCTATCCAAGGGCTCAAATGAAAAATGGGATTTTGTCAGAAAGAAGAAAGAAAGAGATTGAGCTATAAAAAGAAGAAAGAGGAAGCAAGAAAGTAGTAGCTAGCTTTATATTTTTCTTTCTAATGTCGTTTTTTTCAATAAAATGTTTTAGTTTTAGTTAAAGGTTGTAATTTTAGTTTCTTGGAACATCATTTATGTTAGGTTATCTTTGTAATGTGTTTTGAACAACAATTCAAGTCTTTTATATAGATTCCAATTTTCAGGATCACTGATGAAAGCTTCAGTTTAAAACTCTATGTTTTAGCTTCTCATAAGCACTTGTTGAAATCAAATAAGCTGAAATAAGCTCTTTATAGTCTTTGGCAAGCCTGTTGAATCAGTTTTAAGCAATATTGTAACCTGGTCAATAAAAGTCAACAGAGGCTCAAATTGGTATGGAAGCTGATAAAGGGTGTTGCAGAGGGTTCTTTGGGTTGGATTTAGTTAAGTTAGAGTAGTGTTAGTTTTGGTTTTGGTCTGCACACAAGTTGGACAGATGTGAGTGTCCTTCTCAATTCAACTTTCTTATTCAAATTTGCATATTATGCTTATCTATGTATCTATGGTCATCATTGAGTAGTGTAAACAAAAACTTCAGTTATATAGTTGTATTTAGCTCATCTAAGCTCAGTTTGATCAACATTTCAAGCTGGATCACTAGTTTGCTTATTAAGTTTTCATGTAAGACCAATATAAGGGGTGTTTGGATTGCTTATTTAAACTGAGTTAGAGGTTATAAATATGGGTTAGTTCTGTTTCTTCAAGCTTGATATAGATATTTGCAGTCATAACTGTGTTTGTTTTAATGTCATTTGAGCTCATAGTCAAAATCAACATTTCACTGTTCTTATTTGCATTCCTGTTAAAATCAGTTCACTGTTATCATACACATAGGTTTAGAACTTGTTAAGGAAGCTTGTTAAAGTTGTAGTTCATCTTATTTCATCCATATCAGCTCTACATTTGCTCTTAAATTTCACTCTGGTCAAACTAATCATTGTTCTTCAAAAGTCAAAGCTGCACAAAGACCAGTTTGTGCAGAAAGTGCAGCAACTGCACAGACTTCAATTCAAATAGCTAAGGTCTGACTTTTGGTCATATTGTAGTTTGCTAGGTTGTGTTCAAGACCCCATATCTGTTTTGCTTTTTAGCTTTTCTGATAAGTCATTAAATAAGCTCCAATTAGGGTAATTGTTATCTGTTTTACATCAAGCTCTCACTGTCCAATTTGGGCAGTTAATCTTTGATCCATATCTGCTTCATTACTAGTCATCATTAGTTGAAACTTTGGATTTATGATCTTTGGTTGGTTGGCTTGAGAACCATACTGTTGTTTTTCCCTTTAGCTTATTGGATAAGCAGCTAGATAAGCTCAAACTTGGGTCTGATTTCTTTTGCTCATGATGGCAGTTGGTTTAATCTTAGGTAGATCACTATTTAGGTGTTAGGAGTAGGTGAATATAGTTGCCTCAGAGTAGTTTTAGTATAATGTAGTTTATGTTATCAGTTGGTTCACTCTAGTGCTTATTTACTTAATTATAAGTGCTTATTTAGGACAGTTTACATAGTAGCTCTTTATTCTTCCACATAAGCATCAGTTTTTATATTTTTTATAGCTTTAGAATAAGATTTTAGTATTTCCATGAAATTTTCATAATTTTTAGACACTGTTTAGTATTTTTCTTAATTAAAATCAGTTTTTAATCAATTTTAATTAGTTTTTATTGCATTTAAATGAGAAAAAGTTCCAAAAAATAGTTTTTCAATTTTAACAGTTTTAGATAAATATAAAAAGCATAAAAAAGATTTTTCCAAATTTTTCTCCTTTTATTTGGTATTTTTCATAATTTTAATTAGATTTAAATAGATTTAAATTCATAGAAAATAGAAAAATAATCAGAAAAATACAAAAATAGTTTTGAAAATTCTGTTTTGATATTTTAGACTTTTCCATTTCATAATTTTATTTTTCTAGCTTTGTTTCCTAATTTCTTTCATTTTAGGTTATTATTAATTAGTTAAAAATAGTTTTTAATTAGATAATTAGTTATAAAAATAATTTTCTTTTTCTATAAATTTTCTTATATCATTAGGATTGTAAAAACTTCATTTTCATATTTTTAGGGTTAATATTGATTTAGTTTCACGTTTTTAGTTGTACGTCACGTAGATTTTGATTTCAGTTTTATAAAATCATAAAAACAAAAACATCATTTTAATTATAGTGATAGCGTTTATTTAATAGATTTTATCTTTTTAATTTCCTTTAATTTGCATTTAAGCCTTTGTATCCGTTTGATATTTCTGTAGTTATAATCATAATTCAAAATCTCTTTTTCGTTCAAATTTCTCGATCACTATACGTTTGATAATCCATTGCATAGCTCGCTGGGACATAACGACCCGGGGAGACACTATACTCCCCAGATCTTCATTGATTTCGTGCTTAAGCAGTTTTAAGCTGGTTACGGTCCGCCATTCACAAGTGGCGGGTTTGTGTGATTTAGCTTGACTGTTTGGCGCGCATCAAATTTTGGCGCCGCTGCCGGGGAGCTGTGCTGATAATCTTACGTCTAGCAGATTAGTGATTTGGATATTCACTCTTTGTTCATACCATCCATCTGTATATGTTTTCTTATCCAAAAATACAAAAATACTCTTCTCATTCCTCTTATCCGTATGATTCTATTTCTCTTAACCTCTTTTGCCGTTTAATCTTTCTTCGTATCCTCTCGACCATTTGATTCTCTTCTTAATCCTCTATATGTTTAATTCTTATGTCGACATTCGTCAACTTCATCGTCAGAAATGTGTGTGAGCGGTGTGGAGGGCCTAGTTCAAGCGAATTTTGCAATTCGTGCGAATTATCCATCATAAATTCTTTTCAAAGTTATTTCGACCACCCGCCACAACCAGAAATACGTTCTAATGTCGATGAACCCGTTCAAACACCGGTGACTAGCAAGAATGACTTGCCTAATCTTCACGTTTCTCAAGAACCAGAACCGGAGACCATAACGGAAGTGGTGGAAATTGCTAGCTCTCAGAGCACACCACTTGTCCCACCTCCTGATTTTTCTGAATGTTCTTCGAGACTTGATAGTCATCCGGATCACAATGTTGGTTTTGTTGATTCTTTGGATAAACTGATTCCTCTTCATAACTATCAAATGCAATCGTTTATTCCTTGTGTCGGTTGTGGTGAGCCTCTTTATGGTTCACCCTGTCGTTGGTGTACATGTGTACAATGTGGTAATGATATCCATAACGGGAGTTGTTTGTTTTGTGGTTCGAGGAACTCATTTGATTATGATCCTAATCCGAACTCATTTAACGACTCCTCAAATTTTTCCAATTACACACCACGGCCCGACTATTCTTCATACAATCAGCATACCTGCTGTGAATTTTGTGGAGGTCCTCACCAAGGATTTGAGTGTCAATCCGGAAACACGTTTGTCTATGAACAGTTTTCCGGTGATGCTCAGAACTTTGGATATGACCAAAATCCATATGATTCACCTGTCCAAACTCAACAGTTTTACTGTTGTGAGTACTGTGGAGGTCCCCATTTCAGCTCTGATTGTCAAATATGGAACCCAATTCCTTGTTACAATCATGACTCTTACATATTTGAAAATTTCCAACCTCCACAGCACTATACGGTTCAAACTCCACCTGAGCCGTTATCTCAAGAAATCTCCCAGGATTTTGAAACCGCAATGAAAACACTTGAGGATATGATGAGTAACTTTAAGAATCAAGTGAGTGGTGAAAAGACCATAGGAGAATTGCTGGCCGAAGAACGGGAGGCTCGCAAAGCTAGGGAAGAATTATTAGCCCTAGAGCATGCAGCTCTAAGGCGTTCCCAATTTCTTAAGGCAGCTCTATATGATGATGACGAGGAGGGTTTTTATCCTTTTAGAAATAATATTTCTCAACCTCCTCAGTCAGTTGATATCCCAGCAGTTGAGATTCCATCTCAAACAACTGCTATCACACCCGATATTCCCACTCACTCTCTGAACATGGGGGATGAGCTTCTTAGCACTATTCCAGAAATGGAATCGTCTAGTGTTGAGAACCTTGTCTCAATCCCAAGAGAGTCACAAGGAACTTCTGAGCATATGTGTGATTCTCTTTCCCCTCTTGAGTGTTCAAATGATCATTTGGAAACTTTCTCCGATTTTAGCGATGATTGTGCTTCCCATGGAGACATTGAGTATGTCGAGGCATCACTCCCACAGTCTGATCCTCTTCTTGAGGAGTTCACCGATGAACTCACTCACATCAGTCCACTTTCATCAGAAAGTGACGATGATCTCTTTGATTTCGAAGCCGATCTAGGAGAGATTGAAAGTCTCCTTTATAATGATCGTTCACTCACTTCTTATCCCAACAGTCCAATAGAGAATGTTGATCACTTTGTTCCTGTTGATGCATAATCTGGCGCGGGCAGGATTCAACGACTCTCCTTGGCCGTTAGTCGTCTTCTCGAGCCCTAGTAGACCTGTCAACAAAGAGAACCCGTTAGGAGTGGACCCGAGGCGTAGCCCCGGGGTCCACCTCCAACGGTCAAGTTAGTATCGGCGTGATGTAGCCAATATAAATTAGGGTTAGAGATAACCTGTCATGTATTTATAGGCATGGATTAGGGTTTAGGCGTAGAGTGGGCCGCATCTGCCGGGCCTGACCCATTCCTGGCCCAATCCGGACCATACGTCCACAAGCCCCCCAAGTTTAGTATGAGATAGCGCATGGCTATGTTATGCTAAACTTAAGTTTTGTTCATGGCCGCGTAGGTGAAAGTGGAACCCGTATGCTGCATCCTGGGTAAGGGCGTACCTTTTGTACCAGTAGCGACGCAACATGGTGCGACAGAAGACGTGCTTCTGTAACAGAAGTGCGCGCTGTGCGCGACAAAGATGTGCAACAGAAGACGTGCTTCTGCGCATAAGTGCGCGCTGTGCGCGGCAAAGAAGTGCGACAGAAGACGTGCTTCTGCGCATAGGTGCGCGCTAAAGATGTGCGACAGAAGACGTGCTTCTACGCTGTGCGCGTCTTCACAACCGACAGAGGACGTCTCCCCTACGGCAAGTTGGTGCGAATATTTAAATTCGTCTTCAATCTGCTTCCAAATACACCTGCGTACGAAAACAGTGGTAGCGTATACCCTGGTAGCCCCCCAAGTTTGATGGTGCTACTTGTGTAGGAGCATTAAACTTATTTAATCTGCGAAAAACACTCAAGGCAAAGATTAAAAGTATATGCCGCGAATCGCAGCATATAAAACCTAATAAAATTAAGCAATATATAGCACATAGCATAAAAAATATATATAGCACATAGCTTATAAGAAAATTGGCAGTGCGCACCCGTCGTGGGATGCGTACCGATGAAATAATAAATTGTGTTGTTTTTGTTTTCTTTTTAATGTATAAAATAAAAACTCCGGATGGATGTACCGTGACCGCGACTGACAGACGCAGATGGATTTATCTTAACCGCATAGACTCGAACGTTTCTGGATGATCGCAGATGTTTATACCACGGCCTTTGGTCCAGTGCGCATCATGGCGATTGACTAGCATCGTGGTATTCGCGCGTACGCGTTCTCTGCGAAGATGTCTGAACGCACGGCCTTACACGGGTAGATTTATCGCGACTGCGCTGTTCGAGCGCGAACAGGCGTACCAACCGTAAAAACAGTATCTGCGCGAATTTATCGCGGCTAAAAGATAAAATAACTCCGATCATGCGGATATTTTAAAATAGGTCCGATCGTGCGGACTTTATTATAATCTCATGTAAAGAAATATAGTAATTCGTATACTGTTATTTGTATGATTATTACGTAAATAACAATCTTTTTTATAAGAATATGCAATTTAAAGCAAAGTTTGTGCCGACACGCAAAGCAAAGTCAGTAAACATCTTAAGATGCTTTTAAGATGATGTTATATTCACACGATGGCAGAATGCAAAATTTTACGCATGGCACAATACAAAGTTTTAGGGTTACCGACTTTAGGAATTTATCTCCGCGTTTCGGTAATATGAGAACACGAAACATAGTTTATTCGTGGTCTCACGGATGGCGCCAACTTGTTGATGCATAATCTGGCGCGGGCAGGATTCAACGACTCTCCTTGGCCGTTAGTCGTCTTCTCGAGCCCTAGTAGACCTGTCAAACAAAGAGAAACCGTTAGGAGTGGACCGAGGCCGTAGCCCGGGGCCACCTCCAACGGTCAAGTTAGTATCGGCGTGATGTAGCCAATATAAATTAGGGTTAGAGATAACCTGTCATGTATTTATAGGCATGGATTAGGGTTTAGGCGTAGAGTGGGCCGCATCTGCCGGGCCTGACCCATTCCTGGCCCAATCCGGACCATACGTCCACAGTTCCCGAAACATTCAAAGCTACTTTCACCAATCCTCTATTTGAATTCGACTCTGAATTCACTTTAATTTCTGAGAATCCACTCTTTGATACTCAGATTGAGGATAGTGATGAGCCCACAATGGAACAAGAGTTCACTATTTCACATCATGTGAATGATTCTCTTCATGAGGAGTTCGCCGGTGAACTCACTCATATCATGACTCCGCCGGAGTATGATTGCTTGGATGGCAAAAATCATGATCGGGGGGAAAAGTTCTCAATCATGAGAATTTGTATTTCTATGACAAATTTCCCAACCCTCCCTCCCGAGATGCTTTCCAAGCCTAAGAGCTCAACCGATAAAATCCAAACGAGTGCAACTGCACTTAATCCCGAGGAAGAAGATCTAGTTATGATTGTTATCATGATCTTACTTCTTTTCTTCACCTACTCGGTGACTTCCTCTCTTCTTCACTCCTTCGGGAGTGAGGACACTATCTTTGACCCCGGCATTTTCAGTTATCATTTTTGAGCCGGTTCTCTGTATATCTCATCGGTGTGGAACTTTCGCGTACTTCAATGTTTATCCAAACATCTTGAATGAAAGTCCGATGGAGATTGTCTCTTCCACTTACTTCCCCATGAACAAATTAATTCGGGGTCGAGTCAAGCTAGCGACTCGGGAATCAAAAACAGTAGCATGCCATATGGGTTTTCACCCATATTTCTGACTTCTTTCTATTTTCTACCACCCTAGTGTGGGGGGGTTGCCCACATGTTTAAAAAAAAAAAAAAAAAAAAAAAAATATATATATATTTATATATATATATCTTCTTTCTAAATAATGGCCGTAGTATTTCCCTTTTACGTTCTCAGTTTCGGCATAACCGCCGGTACTTTGAATATTGAGGGCAATATTCATTTCTAGTGTGGGGGGGATTCTCACGAATTTTATCATATAATTATACCGCTAATCCCCCGTTTTGGCCAAAATTTTTTTTTGGAGTAAGTGTTTTACACTTACTCAATTGGTTATCAGTCCGCCTTGTCTAATAAACTAAAGGATTGGCTAATCCAGGAGCAAACGGCTCTTGGTAAAGATATCTCAAATCCGTTGACGGCTTGCAATTTGCCCAAATTGTATGGTATTCAGCTCACCATATCCTTAAAAGTGAAGAGTTGGCTAGCCCACAAGGTTATGGCTTGTGGTAAAGGCAGTGGAAAAACCATAATTGGTAATCAGCTCACCAAAGATAATATTGATAATTTATCTAAGAGTTGGCTAGTCAGAAGGGTACGGCTTCTGGTAAAGACAAAATCAATCCGTTGAAAGTGGTGGTTTGCTCAAAATCACATGGTTATCTGTGTACCATGGTTCTTACTTGAACTGAAACATTTGGCTACTCCGAAGAGTAATGGCTTTTGGTTAAGAGATTAAAATCCATTATGTTTTCTCAAATCATTGCTAGGGACTAGCAATATCTCAGTGTGGGGGATTGATGAGTGTGTAAATACTCATCATTTTTGTACAATATAAACTGCAAAATCATCTGAAAACACTCAGAAAACACATCAAAATGATCAAAATATCACAAATCAGTGTTTTATGTGTTTTAAATGCAAAAATATCAAAATCAGATGAAATATGAGCAAAATTTACAAAAATTGCAGTTTCAGTCCCCCAAGTTTCTAAAATTGTCAAAAATAGTCCCTGAGTCAAAATTTCAAAAGAAAAGTCACCAAAGGTCTTTTTAAAATCACAAATTGTCATATTTAGTCCTTTGGTGGAAAATCTAAAAGTTTTTAGAAAATTACAGTTTAGTCCCTGAAAATCCAAAATGTTCAAATCTAGTCCTTGGGAATTTCAAAAATGTCAAAAATTAACCCTTGGATTATTCAAGTTGGCAAAACCAACCCTTTGACTCATCTTCATAATTTTCATGTTTGGTCCCTGGGAATTAAGGTTTTACACATTTGGTCCCTATGTTATTAATATTACAAACCAAACGGACCTTATGTTATTACACAACCCCAAAACCTAAACCCCTGGCCCAATTCTCTTTACTCGGTCCAATCCATGACCCGACCAACCCGTAACCCACATTTCAAAATAAAACATACCCGCCCCCTTTCCCTGCCATTCCCCGACCACAGTGTCTGCTACCCCCCTCCTCCAGCCACCTACAACCCACTCTACTCCACCATTTGTCTCCCCCCCCTCACAACCTTACAATCACATTTAATGCTTCCCCTTTCCCTGTCTCTAATATCAAACCAGTTTTTCCGCAAATTCAATAACGGCTAAGATGATCCCAAGCTATCCAAGGGCTCAAATGAAAAATGGGATTTTGTCAGAAAGAAGAAAGAAAGAGATTGAGCTATAAAAAGAAGAAAGAGGAAGCAAGAAAGTAGTAGCTAGCTTTATATTTTTCTTTCTAATGTCATTTTTTTCAATAAAATGTTTTAGTTTTAGTTAAAGGTTGTAATTTTAGTTTCTTGGAACATCATTTATGTTAGGTTATCTTTGTAATGTGTTTTGAACAACAATTCAAGTCTTTTATATAGATTCCAATTTTCAGGATCACTGATGAAAGCTTCAGTTTAAAACTCTATGTTTTAGCTTCTCATAAGCACTTGTTGAAATCAAATAAGCTGAAATAAGCTCTTTATAGTCTTTGGCAAGCCTGTTGAATCAGTTTTAAGCAATATTGTAACCTGGTCAATAAAAGTCAACAGAGGCTCAAATTGGTATGGAAGCTGATAAAGGGTGTTGCAGAGGGTTCTTTGGGTTGGATTTAGTTAAGTTAGAGTAGTGTTAGTTTTGGTTTTGGTCTGCACACAAGTTGGACAGATGTGAGTGTCCTTCTCAATTCAACTTTCTTATTCAAATTTGCATATTATGCTTATCTATGTATCTATGGTCATCAGTAGTGTAAACTCAGTTATATAGTTGTATTTAGCTCATCTAAGCTCAGTTTGATCAACATTTCAAGCTGGATCACTAGTTTGCTTATTAAGTTTTCATGTAAGACCAATATAAGGGGTGTTTGGATTGCTTATTTAAACTGAGTTAGAGGTTATAAATATGGGTTAGTTCTGTTTCTTCAAGCTTGATATAGATATTTGCAGTCATAACTGTGTTTGTTTTAATGTCATTTGAGCTCATAGTCAAAATCAACATTTCACTGTTCTTATTTGCATTCCTGTTAAAATCAGTTCACTGTTATCATACACATAGGTTTAGAACTTGTTAAGGAAGCTTGTTAAAGTTGTAGTTCATCTTATTTCATCCATATCAGCTCTACATTTGCTCTTAAATTTCACTCTGGTCAAACTAATCATTGTTCTTCAAAAGTCAAAGCTGCACAAAGACCAGTTTGTGCAGAAAAGTGCAGCACTGCACAGACTTCAATTCAAATAGCTAAGGTCTGACTTTTGGTCATATTGTAGTTTGCTAGGTTGTGTTCAAGACCCCATATCTGTTTTGCTCTTTAGCTTTTCTGATAAGTCATTAAATAAGCTCCAATTAGGGTACCTGTTATCTGTTTTTACATCAAGCTCTCACTGTCCAATTTGGGCAGTTAATCTTTGATCCATATCTGCTTCATTACTAGTCATCATTAGTTGAAACTTTGGATTTATGATCTTTGGTTGGTTGGCTTGAGAACCATATGTTGTTTTCCCTTTAGCTTATTGGATAAGCAGCTAGATAAGCTCAAACTTGGGTCCTGATTTCTGTTTTGCTCATGATGGCAGTTGGTTTAATCTTAGGTAGATCACTATTTAGGTGTTAGGAGTAGGTGAATATAGTTGCCTCAGAGTAGTTTTAGTATAATGTAGTTTATGTTATCAGTTGGTTCACTCTAGTGCTTATTTACTTAATTATAAGTGCTTATTTAGGACAGTTTACATAGCAGCTCTCTATTCTTCCACATAAGCATCAGTTTTTATATTTTTTATAGCTTTAGAATAAGATTTTAGAATTTTCCTGAAATTTTCATAATTTTTAGACATTGTTTGGTATTTTTCTAATTAAAATCAGTTTTAATCAATTTTAATTAGCTTTTATTGCAAATAATTAAGAAAAAGTTCCAAAAAATAGTTTTTCAATTTTAACAGTTTTAGATAAATATAAAAAGCATAAAAAATATTTTTCCAAATTTTTCTCCTTTTATTTGTTATTTTTCATAATTTTAATTAGATTTAAATAGATTTAAATTCATAGAAAATAGAAAAATAATCAGAAAAATACAAAAATAGTTTTGAAAATTATGTTTTGATATTTTAGACTTTTCCATTTCATAATTTTATTTTTCTAGCTTTATTTCCTATTTTCTTTCATTTTAGGTTATTATTAATTAGTTAAAAATAGTTTTTAATTAGATAATTAGTTATAAAAATAATTTTCTTTTTCTATAAATTTTCTTATATCATTAGGATTGTAAAAACTTCATTTTCATATTTTTAGGGTTAATATTGATTTAGTTTCACGTTTTTAGTTGTACGTCACGTAGATTTTGATTTCAGTTTTATAAAATCATAAAACAAAAACATCATTTTAATTATAGTGATAGCGTTTATTTAATAGATTTTATCTTTTTAATTTCCTTTAATTTGCATTTAAGCCTTTGTATCCGTTTGATATTTCTGTAGTTATAATCATAATTCAAAATCTCTTTTTCGTTCAAATTTCTCGATCACTATACGTTTGATAATCCATTGCATAGCTCGCTGGGACATAACGACCCGGGGAGACACTATACTCCCCAGATCTTCATTGATTTCGTGCTTAAGCAGTTTTAAGCTGGTTACGGTCCGCCATTCACAAGTGGCGGGTTTGTGTGATTTAGCTTGACTGTTTGGCGCGCATCAATCATAATCAAATGAATTCCTCGAACCACAAAACAAACAACTCCCGTTCCGAATATCATTACCACACTGTACACACGTACACCAATGACATGGTGAACCAAAAAGAGGCTCACCACAACCGACACAAGGAATAAACGATTCCATTTGAGAGTTATGAGAAGAAATCGGTTCATTCAAAGAATCAACAAAACCAACATGGTGATCCGAATGACTATTAAGTCTCGAAGAACATTTTGAAAAATCCGGAGGTGGGACAAGTGGTGTGCTCTGAGAGCTAGCAATTCCACCACTTGCACCATCTCAAGTATGATCTTCGTTTCTCTGAGAAACGTGAAGATTTGGCAAGTCATTCTTGCTAGTCACCGGTCTAAATTCTGCATGATTGCTTTTAACCGTAAATTGTGAAAGTTTAGGATCAATTTTAGACGGCTTAGGAGCAATTGAGGGTTAGATCTTTGGATAACCGTAGGTTGGACGTATTTAGCACCTCCATTATCGAGGGAAGTACCCGGTCCTTTGTCACCCCGGTTTCTCGTTCCATTTCCCTACGCATAATTAATGGATCATCACGAACAACACGAATTCTTGACATTTGTGATAAAGTATGAAGTTTTTCAACTTCGTTCCAAAATTCGTCGTAGTCGAGAGATTCCATGAGAATAGAAGAAGTTAGAATCAAATGGATAGAGGGTAAAGGATAAAGAATCAAAAAGGGTAAGAGGGTAAAGAGGAATATTTTTGGATTTTTGAAAACATGTTTAAAAACAAAGAATAAAAAATATTTTGGTAATCAATTAGTCAAACGAATTAACTTCACGATAATTTTGGTTTTATATGAAAATAAGGAAATATGGACAAAGATGGTAAATATACAATGGGTGAATATTCAACAACACTAATCACTAAACGGAAGATATTAGCACAGCTCCCGGCAGCGGCGCTAAAATTTGATTGGGTCCAGAAGTCAGTTTTATCACACAAATCAACCACTTGTGAATGGTCAACCGTAATAAAATTCAAACAGTCTAAAACCAATACAATTAAGATCCAGGGAGAGTATAGTGTTTTCTCAGGTCGTTAAGTCCCAACGAGTTGTACGATTAAATCTAAACGTGTAGTGATCGAGTGATATTGAATGGGAAAAAGTTATGATTTGGAATAATTATACCTAAAGAGAAAGTTTGTAAATTACAGGGGCTTAAATGCAAATTAAAGAAAATTAAAATGATAAATTATATTAAATAAACGCTATCACTATTTTTAAAATTGATTTTTCTTGATTTATAAAATAAAATAACTTAAATAAACTATTTTAATTGAAGTGTAAACCTAAATTACCTAAAAACGTGACCTAGAATGAAAACGTGCGTTATATGTAAAAATTACGCGAGTGCGCAAGAAAAAACGTAAAATTTGTAAAATAAAAGTCTTACGAATGTAAAAACAATTTTCTTACTTACTATATGACAAAAGAAAATTTTAGAAAAAGATTTATATTTTTTGACTTTATATTTTTATTATGAATTAAATACTATTTTTAACTAATTAAATGATTAAAAATACTAAAACTATTAAGAAAATTTTGAAACTTTTTTATAAAATACTTTATACTAATACAAGGCTAGGAAAAATACAAAAGTTGAAAAAGCTTGCTTTAATAAGCTGTAAATAAGCTAATTAGTTCGTATAAGCTAAAAAGACAAAAAGGGTTATATATTAAATGTTGCAAAGTTAAACCAGTCAAAGACCCAAGGGCAGATGGTATGTGGGGTGGTGTGGTGAGCTGGGTGGCTGTGGTTCGAATCCCAGCAACTCCTTTTGCAAAATATTTTATTTTGGTTTTTTCTTTTACAAACTGATTAGTACAATAAGATAAACAAATTTCAAAACTACAACTTTTTATAAAAACAACTAATAAGCTAAGTTTGAGCTTATGATTTATCAACAATTGAACAAGAAAGGAATAAGCACAAGATTTAAACCAAATAGCTAAGAAGCTAATAAATAAGCACAAAGATAACTGAAAATAAGCTAAGAAACTGTTAATAAACTAATATTAAAACTGAATAAGTACAATCACTAAGAAATAAGCACTGAATAACTCCAAATAAGCACAAATTAAACTGTTTAAACAGGACACTATTGGTTTTCTAGCTACTTTCTAGCTTATTTTTAAACACCTAAATAAGCTAGGAAATGAAAACAAACAATGGAACTAACTAGTATACCAATTAAGCTTTCTAAAAAGCTAAGATTCTCACTGTGGTATCCACTAATGAGCTTATAATGAGCTTATGCAAAAGCTTGAAAACACTGAATGAACATTGTACTAGATTAAATGGACAAAACAAAAAACAATAAGCATTCTTATTAAATAAGCTAAAAGATGGAAAATAAGCATTGGACTAGAGACACAGCTAGGTGGGCTTTCTAAAAAGACAAAATACACAAGATAAGGTTCACTAATAAGCTCTGTGAGAGCTTGTGAAATAGGCTAGCAAATCTGTGCACAGAGCACTTTTCAGAAAAGGTATCTAAAACAAGCTGAGAAATAAGCACTTTATAAGCTAAGCAGAGATAAACTAATATTTTTCTAATTAAGATAAGCAACTAAACTTTAATATCCCAAAAGGTTATAGGCTAAATCTCAATATTAAACACACAATAAAATTCTTAATTTAATTCAAAAACTGACCAAGGAAAAATTGGACTTTTAAGTACACTAAAACTTTGACTTTTATGAACTTATAATTGATTCTACTAATTAACTATGTTATATTAAGTCGTAATAAGAATGATTTAAGCTAAAGTACAAAGTTACAAGCTACTTTGATGAGATTTGCACTCCAAATTCTTAACAGTTAACTATTATGGTGAGATTGAAACGATTTTGACTTTTATAAATCAAGCAATAGTTTTCTTGCTTGAACTGAGCTATTTAATACTAAAGTGATATGAAACAACAACAAGCAATGACACAGATGCCTTCTAACACGTAAATAAGACTTTATCCAAACACTAGTTATGATACTGATTTGGTTATATTACTAATCAAAACTTAATTCTAAACCATGAATAACCTTAATACTACTTATTATAATCAACTTAGATCTATTTAATGCAAAGTCAAACCACAAAACAATCTCAAACCATTAATTCTTAAAATGAGATTATCAAATCAAGTTAAGACAGAAATGTGTGTAGAAGATATAAACAAGCTTAAACAAATCAAATACTAATCAAACTAGCAACATTAAGATAATAAAATCAAAATTGAAACACATATAGCTGATCTATACTACTGTATGAACTTGGGATTAAAATAAGAGCTTACAAGAGGTCTAGCTTTAATGACTTGCCACTGAATAACCAATAACCACTAGTCTAAACTGTTCTCATCCCCAAATTATAGCTACGCAACCCAAATATAACCAGTTCCAGCTCTGCATCACCCAATTTCATGTTCAAACCCAAATTAGCTTCAGCAGTTGACTTTCATTGACCAAGGTATTTTTGAGAGTAAAATTTGAGTAAATGAGTTTCTGAGTAAATAACAAGCTAAAGTGAGCTTATTAAAGCTAATATAAGAACTTATACAAGCTTATTATCCCTTATCAACTTATAATCACATATATATGAACTTGTAAATTGCATAACATAAATTCGAACTTGGAAATTGAAATTGATTAGTTAAAAAGTTTTATATTACACTGAGATTACATAAAAAAGTACTTGGAAGCTTAAACATAGACTGGAAATCTTAAATTTATTAAAACGACATGACAAATTAAAATTATACTAGTTTTTTGTTCTTCTCTGCTTCTTGTTCTTATTTATTGACCTCTTTAGAATCCTTGTCGACCTCTGATTAATTCCCACTTCATTCCGCTTTGGATCCTACGAATTCATCACAACCATACACTTGGCATTTTTGCGGAGAAAAGTCTTAAAGCAGGTTTTAGCATTTAATGCTTCTTGGTGTTTGGGAGGGGTGTTAGGGATTAGGTTAACAGGTGGGGGGATAAGGTGGAAAGGTGGTAGTGAGGTGGAAAGGTGGAAACCATGGTGGTTTTGAGTTTGCAGGCGAGAGTGAGAGGGATGAACAGTGACTGGCGGTTTTTATTTATTTAAACCGTAGGTTTGGGCTTGGATATTGGGCCAGCTGGGTGGGTTGTGTTTTGGGTTTGGTATTAATAACACAAAGGACCAAACTTGTAATTTGCTGCAAACTGAAGGACTGAAATTGCCAATTTTCCAAAGTTATCACAAGGACCAAACTTGTCATTTATGAATAGTACAAGGACCACATTTGCATAAAATTCCATTTTTATATTTCCAAGGACTATTTATGACACTTTTCAAACTTGAGGGACTAAAGTTGTCATTTTGCAATTTTTAAACTTTGAAGGGTTTGTTTTGACAACTTTTGAATCCATTGGACCTTAAATGATTTTTTACTTTATTTAGATTTACCAGGGACTGTTTTTGACAACTTTTGAAACTTGGGGAGGAAAAAACTCTAATTATGAAACTGATACGGTTTTTCACCTGTTTTTTGTATTTTTGCATTTAAAACACATAAAACAATTATTTGTGATATTTTCATCATTTTAATGCATTTCTGAGTGTTTTCAGATGTTTTTGGCATTCTAAACGGTATAAAAATGATGAGTATTTAGACACTCATCAATAATCTCTGCTGTCAAACATACTAGTCTTTTAAACAGATAATATACATATCGTCTTTTAAACAGAAATTCTAATTGCGTGTGTTAAACTCCGAATATATCATCACAAGCTAGTTGTTTATCCAAACATAAAAATAAGACTAAAATACACGGTTTGGTCCCTAAACTTGGCAAGACGCATCGCGTTGGGACAAAACTCGGCCTTTTCATCGTTGGGGATCCTTTTTTTCACTGTTTATAGTCTAAGGTGGTCCACTGACCAAGTCAATGTCTGATTTTTGTTTTGTAGTCGAGGGTATTTTAGTCCATACACATTTATACTTTTATAACACATTTATATTTTAGCCTTTCATCTTTCATCCTCGTCATCATCTCTCCAAATCATTCATCTCCCCAAATCATCATCTCCCCAACATCATCTGGTCATCATCTCCCCAAATCATCATCTCCAAAACTCAATTGCCAAACATTCCAGGAATATCATGAACACAATGATAACATATTTCACATTTTTTCTTGAGCAAAGAACATATCACATTAATTTTGACGTCACCAACAACAAACCCTCATTTGCTTTCTCTTCCAAGCATCCTTCTGCTTCTGCTACTGCGGCAAGGTTGTAAAAATCGCTAGACGCTAATGAGGCGGTCGGGTAGGGCCTAGCGATTAATCGGTTAGGCGGTGATTAATCGGGGATTAATCGGATTGGAATTTTTATACACAAAATTATAATATTAGATATTATATTATATTACATGTATGAGATAAGCATAGGGCATCAAAGTTCAAATATTTCAAGTGTTCAAATATAAACATAATAAATAATTCTTCAAAGTTTAAAGTCAAATATAAATATTATTCGGTTTGTTGATCATTTTTAAGCGATCTTTGACCATTTTTTGTCCGATTAATCGGTTTCTTGACCCATTTTTAAGCGATTTTGTCCGATTTTAAGCAATTTTGTTGACCGATTTTTAAACGATTTTGTTCGAGTAACCCGATTAGACCGATTTTGTCCGATTAATCGGTTTGTTGACCGATTTTTACGCAATCTTTGACCAAACCGATTAAATATGCCGATTATGATAAATCAAGGCGTTTAGTGAGCGATCAGCGATTATGCGGGGATTAATCGGTGGCCTGGACCGATTTTTACAACAGAGGCTACTGGTATAAACTTTTTCATATTTTTATTTTTAATTTTTAATCATCATTTGTTGTAACTTTATTATACTTGTTTTTCTTGCTTTTTTATTTATTTATATTTTAGATTCATTTTATCATCTTCAAATGATTTCTTTTTGCAAGAATTTGCCTAAATAAAAATGATCGATATATAAAAATTGAAATGCCTTAAGCTTTGACTGTAAGAGTCTGAGATTGTGTGGTTGACTTTGATTTGACTTCGGGTAAGATGAAGCAGAGCAGGTATTGACTTGGTTGCTGACTTTGACTTGAGCATGACAGTATCTTTATGGAGTTGGTATCCAACCTGATGTTTAGTTGGGACATGCTCAAATCTTGTAACTCATTTATTACCCGCATAACCTGGTTATCCTAATTTGGTTAAACGGGTTGGCGGTAAATTGGTTGGCTGATTAAATTGACACTTCAATTGGTTTTCTTTAATTCTAGCTATAAACGGGTCGAACCGGGCAACTGGCTATACACAACCAAACCAAAACATGCGGTTCAACCTGTTTATAATCCTAAAGCATTTAGACATAAGTCACCTTGTTCATAGTTTATTGTGTGCCCGGTTCATTTCGTGTCTACCCATAAGGGATATGTAGTTGTCTTAGGCTGACTTCTGACAGAAACGGTATAGATCGGAAACCATGGTTACCAAAAAATAAGAAATTTATATTTGTTGTGTTATCGAATTGTGTTTTACTTTTATTTTGTTTTTTTTGCCGAATAATGGGTTTATTTCAATGTATTTGATCTATAAAGTTGTTTATTTTTGCCGAATAATGGGTTTATTTCAATGTATTTGGTCTATAAAGTTGTTTATGTATTGTTTCTAGGTTTTGCGGAAACTTGTGGATGATGCATCAAAATTTTTGAGTGATAAAGTTACTAAAGCGGTAGTAACAGTGCCTGCATATTTCAATGACTCGCAAAGAACTGCAACGAAAGATGCTGGTCGCATTGTAGGCATTGAAGTTCTTCGTATTATCAATGAACCAACTGCTGCTTCATTACCTTATGGTTTTGAAAAGAAAAACAATGAGACTATTTTAGTGTTTGATCTCGGTGGTGGTACATTTGATGTGTCAGGTATGCTTCGGTAATTATTGGTAATGGTGTTGCAGTTTACCTTTTATCACAGCAACATCAGATGGCCCAAAACATATTGACACTACGCTAATCAGGGCAAATTCGAGGAGTTATGTGCGGATTTATTAGACAGGTACTTTAACTATATATATTCAGCTTTTTTGATGACTCTAAATCTTTTAATTTCGGAGTTTCTAATTAATTCTTTGTTTGATATAGGCTAAAGACGCCTGTTGAAACTGCTTTAAAGGATGCAAATCTTTCTATCAAAGATATAGATGAAGTGGTTCTTGTTGGTGGATCAACGCGTATACTTGATGTTCAAGAGCTTGTTAAAAAGATGACGGGTAAAGATCCGAATGTGACGGTGAATCCAGATGAAGTTGTTGCACTTGGAGCTTCTGTTCAGGTTTGTGTCCAATCTTTACTTCCAAAATGGGCAGGTTGGGTAATTGGTCTGGGTCATCATGTACTTAAAAAGTGTTTTGGGTGATATTTATACAAATCATGTTCTGTTTGATCATTTGACATGTTCCTTTTTATAACAATCATTTTGTTTACACACTGACCCGTTAGAGATTACATACTTTGAATCACCCCGTTCGTAAGTATATGGTTCAAACTTGCCAACTATACTCACTTGTGTTTACAGGCTGGTGTTTTATCAGGAGATGTGAGCAACATTGTGTTATTGGATGTGACTCCCCTGTCTCTCGGGTTAGAAACATTGGGAGGAGTTATGACGAAGATTATTCCAAGGAACACGACATTGCCAACCACCAAATCAGAAGTTTTCTCAACAGCAACGGATGGGCAAACAAGTGTTGAAATCAATGTTCTTCAAGGAGAAAGAGAGTTTGTTCGTGACAATAAATCTCTAGGAAGTTTTAGACTTGATGGTATACCGCCTGCACCACGTGGGGTTCCTCAAATTGAGGTTAAATTTGATATTGATGCCAATGGTATCCTCTCGGTCTCAGCTGTTGACAAAGGGACTGGAAAGAAGCAGGACATCACAATCACTGGTGCTAGCACATTGCCTTCGGATGAGGTACGGGTTATATATGTATACTCTCCACAGTTTGTATTGGTGTTTGAATCTGCTATATGAAGTGATTACGAATAGTTAGTGGTTAAATAGTTCTTTAATCTAATGGTTTCATGGTAAAAAAATTGTTTTAGCTGCAGCGAGTTTTATTAGTATTGATTATTAGAAGTGTTGATTATGCCATTATAATCACATAATGAGTCTCAAAACACAAACCCGAACACTACCAAATGGCGTGCTCTTTTCATGCATATGAAACAAATTATTGATTGTTATTGCAGGTGGAGAGAATGGTGGCGGAAGCAGAGAAGTATGCAAAGGAGGACAAAGAGAAGAGGGATGCCATTGACATAAAGAACCAAGCGGAATCGGTTGTATACCAATGTGAAAAACAGTTGAAAGAAGTAGGAGAAAAGGTACCTAGTGAAGTGAAAGAAAAGGTAGAGTCCAAGTTGAAAGAGCTAAAAGATGCCATATCAGGTGGATCAACTCAGACCATTAAGGATGCAATGTCTGCATTAAACCAAGAAATGATGCAACTGGGTCAGTCTATCTATAGCCAAGCTGGTGGAGCTGCTGCGGCTGGTGGTGGTGGAACTGGTGACGCTCCTAAGGCTTCTGGGTCAGGTGAAGACGGTGAAGTCATTGATGCAGATTTTAGTGAAAACAATTGAATGAAAGATGACAGATATCAAGTAGTGTTTAGTCAATTGGTCAATTTTTGTTGGTGCTTTACTATGTATATTTGTGTAATCTTTTGATTTCTTGGTAATATGATATATAGATTTTGGTTTGCACGTTATTGATTAGGTATGCCATTTATTGATGAAATTGGCTTCACTGATGATATAATCATTGTTGTGAAATAAAGTGCTTGGTGATGAACCGTATTGCAACAATGAACCAGCAGGGGAGATGATGACCATGATGATGTTGGGGAGATGATGATTTGGGGAGATGATGACGATGATGAAAGATGAAGGGCTAAAATATAAATGTGTTTTAAAAGTATAAATGTGTATAGACTAAAATACCCTCGACTACAAAACAAAAATTAGACATTGACTTGGTTAAGGGACCACTTTAGACTATAAACAGTGAAAAAAAGGACCTCCAACGATAAAAAAGTCGAGTTTTGTCCCAACGCGATGCATCTTGCCAAGTTTAGAGACCAACCGTGTATTTTAGTCTAAAAATAATAACATCATCATGAGTAAACAAATACAAAATATTAAATTATTAAAATCCACTTGGGATAAGCCACGTAAGTAAAATAGCAAGTAAAATGAATTGGGGCACGCGCACACTTACGCCAAGCTTACGTAAACCACCGACAAACACATGTTCTGATTGCCAAACACGAGCCCAATTTATTTTACATATTTTTTATTTATTTAAAGGTAAGAAATATATATAGTATATTTATGTCATCCTAATTTGTTAATTTGACGAAAGTGATACTTCCCTTTTTCTATTGAAGAATAAGCAAGAAATATAATAGGATCGTATCTCAAGTTTAAATGAAAATAACTTACCATGTTTACTCATAAACAAATTATACGGAGTAACTAACACTAATCATGCCTTAAATTTATTTTTCCTTATAAATCAATATTTGATTGGCTGGTGCAAATATTGTAGCAAGTTTGAACATGCAATACGGTATACCAAAAAAGTCTTAAACATTGCTTCCAAGTTACTTCCTCATACGCCCAACCCCATCCGCATCCCAAACGCAAACTTACACACGCACGCCACAAACACCATATATATAAATAACTTCAGCATTTCTTTCGGTCCCTTAAAACACTTCCCATCAAACACTCAACCCATAAATTAAAACTCAAATCAACCCATTACTACTCCCTCTAATATATACTTTTTCAACACATAAATTCAAACTAAGATATTAAAATCGTTGATATTAAGTTTTCTTGTGCAAGTGTGCAACACATGGCTTGTTTACGTATCCCTCATGGAGGAATAACAAATAACGTGATCCACAAGCAACCTAGTTCGAATCATAAACTCTCTACAAAGGTTAATGCAACGATGACAACAACCCATGATTCCAAATGGTCTGGTTTATCTTTATATACAAGCGATCTTGGCTTAGAAAGAGAGCGAAATAATATTAGCGAAAATGATTATACTATTATAGAAAGTACTCCTAGGGTTTCTGAAACAGAAACCCTAGATGAACTGATCCACAGTTCAGTAACGGAGATCGTCAAGAATATCAAACACGCGCCGCTTTTAGTTCAAATATATACCAATGGCGAGGTAAAGACAAGCAAAGTTTCAAAGGATACAAACAACTGGACGAAACATCGGTCATCTTTATCGTCTTTGCTAGACGGAGTTATACTTGTGGAGGAGCTCGGTTCAAATGGCGATGAGTACGATATTGATGGAGCTAGGGCTTTTGGAGTGTTGATTCAAGGTAAGGTTAAAGGAAGAGATGAATGCAAGTCTACATGTTATTTGTTGAAGACAAGTAGTAGCGAAAATGGTGGTGATTTAGCGTTAGGGTTAGGGTTTTGTACACATTTTTGCTTGATGAAGGTTCAAAGCTTTCATGAAAATGTGTTTAAGCAGTTTAATGATTGTTGGTTGTTACAATGATGATTGGGTGAAGTTGAAAGATGGGAAATGGAATTTGTGGATTGATTAAGGGGTAAAGGTGTTGTATATGATTCTTTGATACAGTTGGTGACTTGGTGACTTATTAAATTGTAAATGAAGGGGTAAATTTCAAATTGTTGATTGATTGTACCTTTGTGGGTGATCAATTATATCTTGAAGTTATATTTGTGCCAAAAAAAAAAACTTAAAACGAACGGAATAAGAAATAATTATAATTAGATGGATCGACTTAAATTAGATAATTTTTATTCATTTAGATGCATCTTAATTAGTTTCGAATTTGATTTTGAAATAAAAAAACGATGCAAATTAGTTCTTAGTAACTGTAAGTTACAAAACCATGAAATCTGCCTTATTAGTTGGAGCGAATTGTTGAAGCATTGAAAAAGCCCAATGAGATGTTCAACATTAGGCCCATTCCTAAGATTTATTCTTCAAGCCCAAAAATAAGAGATAAGCCCTTTATTAAAATAGAAAATGATTAAGATGACTAATTCATGTGACTAATTTTATGCCTAATCTATTCATTTTGTGACACTTGTATTTCACTTATTCTCACTCCTTTTATTTACCATTGATTTAGCCATGTGTTACAAGATCCTTGTTAGGCATAAAATTAGGCACATGAATTAGTCATGCCAATCACTACTCTATTAAAATTATGACTTCCTTGATTTTGCAATCTTTAAGATTTGAGTCGGTGAACTCTTGGAAACAAACATATAAAGTTCATCTTCAATTTTTGTGAAGTTCGGGTCTATAAGTTCTAAGGGTGAGAGTCATTCTTCATGAACTTGAGCATAAATGTGTTATTGTACATTAGAACGAAATCACTTAGAGTTAAACGTCGAAAACCACCTTTTGATGATAAAGTCGGAACTATGTAGGATGATCAGATATAAATATGTACTTAGCAAGTGTTTGGAGTGTAAGTAAAGAAAAAACATATTAAGCGTATCAAGTTGCCTTAAACTTGAATAATACATTAGTATTTATAGTCGTTTTGATTTACCTATATTTAGTCATTTTGGTTTACCTTAATGCTTGGATAATAAGGTATGGAACACTCAGCTATTCAACGAGTCTTAACCTACTTTCTTAGTTATAAGTGTAGGGTGAGCATCTGGTCAAACTCAGGCCGGACCGGCCAAACTCAACCCGACCCAAAGACCGAATACGGACCAAAGCCAAGCCAATAGCCACCTGGGCCGGCTCAGTCTTTCTTTAGGTCAATCGGTTCGGTCCTCGATTTTGGACATGATGAACCGAAAATTTGACAAGGCCCAATTATCATAATTAAATTATGGGACAAGGCCCAAACCATTTGCTCCTAATCTATCTATCTATCTATCTATCTATCTATCTATCTATCTATCTATATATATGAGACTACATATGCCACGTCACTAATGCTGACTGGACACTTTAATGTTGACATTGAAGATTATATGATTGAGGTAAATCATACACCATTCCCGGTTAAATAAGAAAAAATTTGCAACTTTCTTGTTCGAATGGTCTTGAGAACAAGACATAAATGCCTTTACCAGTGAAGCAACCCACAAATTGTGATTGAAAATCTTCATCCCTGCTTGATATTCAACCAAAACCGTTACCAGCTTGAAATGGTCAAACACTATGAAAAAACCGACCTTTCTTCAATAAATTAGCTAGGCAATCAATAACTACCTCTCGCATTTCTTCTCAATATTATGCAAAACCCTAATCCCTATCTCACAATAGCAACACATGAAGTTCAATAAACCGACCTTACCATATACGATTCACAAATCCCACAATATTATGCAAAACCCTAATCCCTATCTCGATTCATCTTGATTCAAAATCACCAATAATTTCTGCCTTCACACCATGATCGAAACTATCTTTATAATTATCATCTTCTGAGGTAATTTTTATTTTTAATTTTGATGATCCGACTTAGAGGCACTTTTATTGTTTGTGTATAATGAGTTACTGGAATAAGGTATTGACTGTAAGTTATGCATTTGATATTTGTGAGTTTAACGCGAGTGGTTGTGTTTTGATTTCTAATTAGCAACTAAATGGATCTCTTACATATTGATGGGTTCCGTTTTGATCTAATGAGTCATATGATGAGAAGTACCATTGTATGTAACTCTAACTAGATGTCTTAACTGCCCCTAATAAAGAAAACATAGCTTTAAATTTGTTTGTAACTTTTTTTGAATCACAGATGCGAGCTAAGAGTGTGCTTAAAAACTTGTCAAGGGAAAAAGATGGAGTAGATGGTTCAGTATTTTTTTTGTAAGCATGAAGGCACCTTTTAGTTGCCCTGTTATTGATAATCATAAGACCTATGTTGCATTGATTGTTCATTCATATCTATTGGCTCTCCCACAATGTATAAAGTAGTCTTGTAAAATCACAAATTCATTTTTCTATGAGACCATATTTACAGATCATTATGTTCAGTTAAGTTGCTATTTTTCAGATATGCTGAAGTTTGGGGGATTTGGTGAAGTGGCAATGCTGGTCACGGGATAAATGCATCCGACATAGCTGGCGGAAGTGAAATGGGCGTTATGGCTTTATTTACATATTACTGTTAGGTAATGACGGATATAATTAAGATCGACCTTGTGAAAACTCAGTTACTGTGTGTTTTAAGGATGGGATAAAAGTTTGTTTACGTAGTCATGATATGGTTAAAGGTTCATAATGAAAGCCTTCAATTTTCTCAAGTTAGCTTTATTACTTTCATATGACATCTAAGTTTTTTTGTACAATACTTGGAAGTTGCAACTTCGATTTTTTAGAATCAAGTGATTTCTCATATGTGTAAGTTGTAACTCTTTTTCTTGATTTCATAATTAGGATCTCACATGACTTTTGTGGAATACACATTAGTGTTTCTTTTGTTACGTGAATGGTGTCTTCGCTTTAAATTCATGTAGGTATAGTTGAAATAAGTTGATTTGTTAGATATTTACATATTTGTTATTGTTATTTTCAATGTATACATAAAGTTTCTAAAGTGGTAATAATTCTACTTTTAAATTTACTATAGTGGGTTGAATCACAATGACACCTATGAAGCTATCAATATCCACATCAGAATTCTTCATTTCTTTCTTTAGATCAAAGGTATTCATATTATGATAACCTCTCATCTATGATACCTTAATTATGTTTTTTTGTATAATCTCTTCATTGGTGTTTTTCAGCCTAAATGAGTTTCTATTCGTCATCTTTTAAAGCTCTTTTGAAGTATTAATATTAGGTTTAATGGATTGTACAGGTACTCCTTTACTAAAAAAATTCTCCGTTGTGCAGTCCACCTCCTCAACTCGACTCATAATAAATATTTTGTGGATATGGAGATGTAGTTTGTTAGCAGCATTTACGTGGTGCTCGTGTACAGAGATTTTTATTGGCTGAAAAATACCAAATATCACACACGACTGTTAACAAAGGTACATGACTACTCATTGAATTCCTTGCTTGCAGGGAGTTCTGTGATTATTTGCTCAACATTACTTCCTTTTAGGTGATGGGCCGTGTATGGACAAGAGTTTGTAATGCATTGCTACTATTTCTACATCTTAAGCTGTTTAACAAGCCACTGTAGGTTGCAGTTTTGACCCAATTACTTATAAATGGGTCTATTTGGGTTATTTGTCTCGGATGGGTTGCCTAAAAGACCTAGCTATTAGGGAATGGGTCTGATTGGTCAAAAAAAATTTCTTTTTTATGTGTACATCATAATCACTTTAATAGAAACATTTAAAATATTTATGTAATAATATGAGTACTGTAGTCATATTCAACATATATTGTATATTTTTATTAAAAGCAGGAGAAGTGCTTGCGCGTCAACCGACTGGCCAAAACTACCTCTTTGGATCAGTTACCCTACTCTCCTAACCCGACCATTTGCCCCATCTTCATGTGAACATTTTCTGAATCTTATTATATATCATCTTTTGATTAATGCAGGAGGATTCAAAAACTGCTATCCTTCTTGGAAAGAAACAGTTGCTAAAGCAGCTAACCTAATGTTTAAAAAGTATTATGCGAAAGAAGATTCATAAAATCCGTTCTTTACTGAAACTTACTTAACCGAGGCACTCAAGGCATTTGATTTGTTGTTTGTTAAGTGTTTTTCTTTTCTTGCTGTCTTTTTCTGCATATAGTAAATATATAATGACATAATATTTGTTAACCATGTTTTACTCTCAGGTCACGTGGAGCCAAATCCGATCTACTATTAATTTATGGGCCTGCAACGTGCCACCTTGGTTTTACAGCATGGTGCATTTGTTATACAAAGAAGGTGTAAGCCTACTTTCTTCATTCATTGTTATCAATTATTTTAAATAATTACAAATGGTATATTGGCAATTTACTCGAAAACTTGCCAAATGATGAAGTGCTGTCATTTTTTTGGGACATCCAAAGAAAACAATAATTTGGTAAATTTGGTCTTGGTACCAACTTAGTAGATTAAAAAAATTATTTGCTATTTGTATATGAATTTTACCTATTTTTATCTTGCAGGCGCATGGGACCACAAGCACAAGAAATAGGATTTGATATTGAAAGCCATTCACAGATTCACTAAGGTGAAGCAAAATTACGGTAAGTTTACATCTCGACTTTTTATTTGTTGATAAAGATTATATAATACTCACTCAAGCATCTATTACCTTACAAGCTCAATTTGTAAGAGACCAACATTAAAATAGCAATGTTCTTTAATCTTTGTGTTAGTTAGATACAGTGAGGTGCAAACTGATGTTACTAGACTCAAGTAGTTTAGTTATATATATATGCGCCGGTTTCACTATTTGAACAAAGGTGATACAATATTTCACAAACATGACCAATGGGCACTTTCCATAATATGATTAATGACACTTTCTTTTGGTGACAATTTGGAACCGATACTTCGCGACTCAGTACCAATGGGAGCGTTGTTCTCCTATCGAGGTCCGAATATACAAGATTGTAGGTTGTTTCTACAAAAGGCCGGTATTTTCACATGGACAATTTTACGTGGCTATTTCAAGAGTCAAGACGAGAAAAGGTTTGAAGGTTCTTTGTTGTGACAAAGACGCTTTATTTCGTATATGAATAAGAACCATGTACTTTATTTGTTCTCATACTTTTTCATTTTTATTTTTATATATATTACATGAACACTTTTATTCTTTTTTCAATTTTTGTGTTTAAGATATTTGCCGTTATTTATTACATATGTACATAAGCTTATAATTCGTCAAGTAATATTATGAAGCTAACCCGCCCATTGGGCGGGTTATGAAGCTAGTTACTATATATATTAAACATCGTGTAAAAGGACACCGTTTTGTGTAAGACGACACCGTTTTACTGGCCCATTTCCAGGCTATTTTGGCCCAGTCTGTGGGCTCATCGCTTCCTTTGGTTTTGGTCCAATCATGGTTGACGTTAAAATTGTTTAACCAAAATTCCTCATGCTACGCGATTAGGTTAACAAATAATTAAACGCAATGTTAACTTTATGTTAACTTTAAGTGGACAGGTGTTAGCAATTGGGAACCTCATACAGGCGATTTGTGGCTACATTTTGTTTGCAATAGTGACTGGGAGTACTAATAGTGTTGCTTCCCATGCATCAGTTATTCACAGATTTGGATACAAGGTAATGACTTAATATCTTTTTTCTTTGTTTTTCCAGCATAGGTTAAGCATATGTATTTGTTTCCGCAGATGATTTTTGTATAAAAGCTTCACGCATGATTTTAGCTGTAACTGCATTCTATCGTGTACGTTATTCAAGCATAGCTTTCTACACAGTGCCTTTTAATTGCTGCCTTCCTACTGTTCTTCCTACTGTTGCTTAATACTTGGTATTTATGCTTTGCATACATTAGCAGCTAACTTAGTAATCTAGCCAAGAAAACAAAACATAAGGCAGTACACAAGGTTCCTTCAGTAAGTAATTTGTGCCCTTCTTATTCGCCGTCGGATATTGTGTCTATTAATCCTTGTCTCATACTTCGAATGCCAAACAAACACTCAGTGATTTTTTTGGACACGGGTACAAGTATAGGCAACCCTAGCAACAAAGTTTGTGTCCTTGCAGACACTGCATGGTATGATACTTCAGCTGAACGTACACCAATAGTGAATGGTAAAAATGACAACATAACTCAGCCTTTTGAACATATCGATGAACATTTAACGAAAAACATTTATTTGAGAAACTATGATGCCAAAACAACAGAAGATCCACCAATTGTATCAAGGATACACCGTAATATTTGCTTAGAAACTGTGGCGGAATCTCAACAATCTGCCACCAATGTTGAAAGGATTCCTTATAGTTGCCAGAAGGATAATACCAATGGTTTGCTTGCTTCGACGCCCAAAAGACCATATACTCAAACACTTCCTGCACGAAGACCACATATTCCTGACAGTGAAGCACCATCATATATAACAAGTAAGTTAGTAAATTATCTTATGTACATTAGTGTTTACACTTATGAAAATTAAACGTTCTATTTGTACTTCCCACTAGGCAGTGAGTATGAAGCTGTATATGATAACCTTTTGGCTCACCAAGATTCACAAACAGGGCCTTTGCCACTGCTAATACACGTTCGAAAAGGCCGCGCTTCATTCAAGGTACACAGACTTCTAACCTTTTACCATACACAATTTACAAGTAATTTCATTAATAAACGCCCTAATAATGTTTTACATAATCCAGTAGAGAGAGATTCTATAGGTAAAACGAGCAATAGAACTGTGTCTGCTAACACGGCTCACCAAGATTCACAAATAAGGGCCTTTGCCACTGCTAATACACGTTCGAAAAGGTCGCGCTTCATTCAAGGTACACAGACTCCTACTCTTTAGTATACAAAATTTACAAGTAATTTCATTAATAAACGCCCTAATAATGTTTTACATAATCCAGTATAAAGAGATTCTATAGGTGAAACGAGCAATCGAACTGCGTCTGCTAACACAGCTCACCAAGATTCACAAACAAGGGCCTTTGCCATTGCTAATACACGTTCGAAAAGGCCGCGCTTCATTCAAGGTACAAAGACACCTACTCTTTTAGCATACATAATTTACGAGTAATTTCATTAATAAACGTCCTAATAATGTTTTGCATAATCCAATACAAAGAGATGCTATAGGTGAAACGAGCAATAGAACTGCGTCTGCTAACATGGCTCACCAAGATTCACAAACAAAGGGCTTTGCCACTGCTAATACACGTTCGAAAAGGCCACGATTCATTCAAGGTAGACAAGCTACTAACCTTTTAGCATACAGATTCTACAAGTAATTTCATTAATAAACGTCCTAATAATGTTTTATATAACCCAGTACAAAGAGATTCTATAGGTGAAACGAGCAATAGACCTGCGTCTGCCAACACTAGACGAAGGCAAGTTAGACAAGGTAAAACAAAAAAAAATTACTGTTACTTTTTTTTTTCTCCCTTTTTCCTCTTTTTATATATATACTGTGTGCTAATCAAAAGTAGAAATATGAAATCAATTCCCAGATGGCTTCGGTTTTTGAAAGATTTGCATATACAATAAGCGCTAAATGTCAAAACAAACAAGACCTTAAACTTATAACAAAATACTACTGTACAATAAAAGAAATGATAAATGTTTATAGTAATGCACACTTTCATTAGATTTGATGAGCAAGTTAGCAAAAATCAGTTCGTTTTGCTACAGAATCTATAAAACAAAAAAAAAATACTAAATCAAACACACATGAATTCAGGATCTAAATAATACAAAGAAAGTAAAGTGGCCCTAGTAAGCACCAAAATGTAAACTTTAATTAGACTAAAATTGTTACATATCACTACAGGGCATTGATCAGAAACATGGTAGATTTTCCATTGATTGCAAATAATTAGTTGTTGAGTAGATGGCTGCTGCAGCAGCTTGTACAGATAAATCCTTACATTGACTTGTTTCTGTTTTCAATACTCTGCGTATCATAAAAACAAAGATAAGATATTGATCATGTTAATATCGCCACATGATAAAACAAAACCAATTAATGTCACTAGCATTAGAGATCTTTGTGATCATTTTATACAATCTACATACTCGAGAAACAAAACTGAAAAAAGAACATATAAGCTTGGTGTGTTTCTGTCAAATAAAGGTTTTTGGTTTGTTCTTTCTGCAATCATGCAGGTTGTTTAGAAACAATATAACAAATAAGACCATGTATAATGGATATGAATGTTTAGATATCGGAAAACATATACTTATACCATGAAAATTTTAACAACTCCCATTTTACAAGTTAGAATAGTTCCTTTACCAAGATTTCAAGACATATTTTCAAATATTACTCAATGAAATAGGTGTCGATTTTTCCCTTGTGAGAAATATTGGAACATATATACTTGCTCAACAGAGAAGATGGATACGGAGTAATGTTCATATTTTATGTAAATTTTGCACGGACTATTAACCGAGTGTTCTTGCCTTACTGGTTCACAAGATTCATACTTTATCAATCATGAAAAGTATTTTTGACATTGCAACTAATGATCAACCATCAAGATAAAGAAAGCATACTGTTTATTTAGCCAAATTTTATTTTTAAGATTGGTATGGGTCCCTCAAAATGAAAATGAGATACAAAGTGGTCAATTTTTCATTTATTAATCTAAAACTTAATAACGACTAGACAATCACCTGTAGTTGTTAGTGAAATTTTGCAAGCCGTTTTCTGGAAGAAATTGGAGTAAACCACGTTCACAATGCATCCGCATTTCATTAATTTGGTTCAACGAGTTCACCTAATTATGAAAAAAGAAAAGTTCACACAAATATTCATTTATTTGTTATAGCATGAGAAATAATTGACATTAAACCTTAACTTACCAATTGTTTTTCTTCATCAGAAAGTGCGTTATCCATTTGATCAAAAAGAGTCCCCCATCTGGCTTTATGCAACTCAGCATTTCCATTGTCACAGTGACCATTTTCTTGATTAGAAAGGAACTCTTTTGATAACAAAAAAGGCAGTTCTGTTTGAATCACAGCTTGGACTCTTTTCCTACTATGTCGTAATGCTGCAAAAACAACAAATACCAGATTATTTGTGTACAAGTAGATTAATCAAACACGTGTTTATGAGAACTTCATAAAATTACCTGAAAGACGGCCTGTGATGTCCTGATGTAGAAGTTCTAACCACTGAGATGCTACACTGGCAGCTGCAAAAATACAACAGATAATTACCACAATATTTTATGATTTAATTTCATCCGGGCCATACTTTTGAAAAGATAGGTAAAAATCCACTCTACTTCGATTTCCATTTTTATTCAACAAAACTAGTAACTTGCAAACTTTTACAAGAAATTGGCTAAAAGCAAATTTCTACCCACCCCGATACTCATTTCATGAACTATATAAAGGTGGAAAATGACTGAAATAGTTCAAATTCAAAATGCAACTTTTGGTACGGGTTGACCCATACCACTTTTTGTCCATATATTAAAATCATCAAGAATAAATAATGTATCAAAACTGGATCACATATTATGCTTTATCAATAAACACTTTTTGTCTCTTTCACTTGTTAGAGAAAAAACGCAACCCAAATCAACCTATACTTAAGTCAATTGGTCAAAACTACCACCTCTACTAGTGATGCAAGATTTAATACAAGAAATACCAAGTTAGTTATTCGTCACTAGCATAGCAAACAAAATTTCAATAATGTGGCTTCTTCTGTTCACAAAGATGTACAGCAATCATAAAAACAATAAGTTAAAAACTTACCTTTAATCGAATGGGAATTGACAGTTGAGACATTTCCCGACTCATTAGACAACGAGCTAGTATTTGACGCCATGGTGACTGATGAAGACAGTTTCAATGCAAGTATATCTTCACATCCTTCCTTATCATACAAATTACAATGACTCACCTCACCGCCTGTTTCTTTATCAATTCCACTTCCACCATGTTTATTATCTCTTTTTGCAGATCTCACAAGATTTTCAATTATAGAATGAACTTGTTTCCGGTTTCTTACATGATTTATAATCCCGGGATTTAATCCATTCAGAAGTCCACTTGGGGCAGCCACTTTCGCAAACCTATCAACTTGCTCTTTCTTAGCAATTTCTATATTTTTCTTGATCACCAATTCAGTCCCTCGTTTTCTCCCACGTGGTTTTGGTATTTGTGGTACAGGTACACCTCCATGAGACGACGATAAAAACCCATTTTGTTTCATTTCTTTCCATACCCTCATCGAGTCTCGCTCTCCTACTAAACCATTAGTACTCCCACACTGAGATAAAGTATCTTGTGGTGGTTTTACTCTATTGTAATTCTTATATTGACGATGATTGTCATGATTTATAGAGCTTGAAACATCTTCTGAATTTAGATCAAACGCAAAACCTCGCGATTTTACACAATTAGCCCCTGATTTCATACTACTTCTTTCTTCTATACATGGAGTGCTAACTTTGGCATTCAGATTCATTTTCATTTTCCCTGATTAAATCAAATTCTTAAATTCAAAATTTAAAATTTTTACATACCCTTTAACCAAATCAAACTCTTGAAACTAAAAAAATAAAAAAGATCTAAAAAGATTTACCTTCGTATAAAAAAATTACCATTATATCAAAAACAAAAAAATCCCAACCTTATAAAATATAAATTATTGCACAGAATTTAACCAAATCAAACTATTCAAACTAAAAATATTTACCTTCATCTCGAAAAACCGACTCAAGGTCTCGAATTTTCGCTCTTTTCGCTCCAACTTCAGGCGATTCGTCACCACAAATCATCTACAACAAAAAAGAAACCAAGCCCACATCAAAAAGATCACAAAAAACACATCCAATCATCAAAAACATCATAAAGATTCATTAAAATGCATAAAAATCAAACCTTTGAATCAGATCCAAGTGCAAGACCATCATCCATAGTATAAATTGTTAAAAAGAATGCTAATTTGTTAATGAAATTATGTAAAAACTGTATTAAAGATATAAAAATTGAGACTATATCAAGATTTGAAATGAGTGATTAATGGGTTGAATTTTTTAGGGTTTGAATTTGTTGTGTTGAAAGAAAAGAGGCGCTAACTGGTTTTTTGTTGTTTGTGAGTTGGGTTTTCTTTTACAGTAAATGTCTATTTTTTTTTAATGTAAAAAAAAGGGTTTGATTTGAATTTGCAGAAAAGCGCGCTGACAATTGATTGTAGATTGGAATAGTTATCTGTTGTTGGTTGAACTATTTGAATTTTAGGGGACCACGTGTCCACTATCTACAAATGGAATATTTTTGAGTCAATTACATATTTTGTTTTTATTGCATATATACCCATTTAAACTTAAAAACTTGCATATTTTCTCATAATACAAGTTTTTATTGCAAGATGTACAATGCATTTTAAGCATGTTTTGGGTATATATGCAAATACGCAGTTTTAGTGCAAGATATACTTAATCGAATTTTTTGTTTTATATATTTTTTTCACCTTTCATTTTAAAACTTTAATAAGAGCACAAGGTATGTGGTGCCATTGGTGAGCCATTAGTGTACCAACTTTACCGGCCAATATGACAAACTTGTGTTAGATGCGTTATTTTATGTTTTGAGCCACTCCACTAGCTCAAGCCAAATGCATCTTTTGTGTGTGTGTGTTTTTTATTGTGAGTGGGTGGTATATTTGGTGGGGTATTTTGCGGGACCTACAGGTGATGTTAGTGGTGTGTTACGAGGGAGGATTGTTTGAGTTATTGGTGTGTTATTAGGAGGTGTATGATATGGTGTTGAGATGACATACCAATAACGTGTTATTGGGTCCTTACATACCTTGTGCTCTAATTACACTGATTTATCTTCACTAAATGATTACATAAAAAGGTATTTGATCATTTCTCCTCTACTCATCTTCAACCTCTTATTTAGTTCTTAAATAAATTACACCATTATTCCCCAAGGTCGGGGTTTAGTGTTGATACAGTTTCCAGAATTGCGAAATTACACCAAACGTCGCTAAAGTCTTGATTTTTATTCGAAGAGATTCAAAATCCTAACGCTTGTTAAAAATCTCGTTAGCTGCAACGGCTTTTTTTGTCTTTTCGGCATTTCTTCTCCAAACACCCCATAACTCTTTTTTAACATTGTACACACCACATCAAAACATTAAACCAAACACCCCATTTTCTACGTCACCACTTTTTTTCAACCCCGGGCCCCAATCACTGTAATATAATAAAATAGTTTTGTTGATTGATGGCTAAATCAACGTAATATGGGACATGTTATCACGGTTAGAATTTTTGTGTTCTATGTTTTTTTACATGGATTAGATAAAAAGACTACTAAAATGAAAATATAAAGTGAAAGAAAGTAAATAAATCGGGATCCTTCCGAATCATTGGCGAGTAGCCGATGACTTGAGGACAACTATTTTGTGATGTGTTAAACCTAAAGCTCCGATACCATGTAATATAGCAAATAGATATTTTATTGAATTGTGTTTTTGTGATTACACAAGTAACATTACATGTGATTTATAGTGATAGCATAGCTTACCGAACAAGTCATTTTAATCCAAAACTAATGGATCCTAAGCCCACAATTAGCCTAATTAGGTGGGCTTGACGATTAATAAACATCAAACAATGATATTCCTTGGGGGGATTTTTCTTTTGATGAGATAGCATGTGTATCTATATTAAATACATAGCTTTAATAATAAGCAATATAATCCAAACCCTAAACCTAATGGAGTGGAACCCATTATTATGTTTGGGCCAACTAACTTATCTAATAATCACCATTATACCCCACTATCATCGTTGTTACCATTAAACATCTCGTCATCTTCATCTTGAATTGCCCACTTATAAAAACAATAATAATTTAGAAATCATATAATTATATAAGTTTCGATGATATTTTTTCCAAAGTGTAATGGATAGTTTAATTGGTTCTCTCCCATATTTCTTAAAGGATGTTAAATTAGTTAGCGATAGTTTATATGGGCCTAGCCCGATCATGTATTTGTATTGTATTATTATTCTGTTGTATCATTATATAGGTTATCAAGTGTACTCAGTATGGCATCAACAAAATACACGGTTTATACCCTTAATATGGTATCAGCCTAGTCGATCCACTCCAAAAATACTTTACCATCAAAACCCTAAAACCACCTCTACCCTAAATGACTGCCGTCAATCACAACCACTACAATGACCAACACTACGTTAACACCATTACCTCCCACCCTCTCTCTCGCTGAGAAAATATACGCCGTCAACAACATCAATAACGTTGTCCCTATCAAGTTGAATATCGATGAGTTAAATTACTCATCATGGTGCTATTTCTTTAAAATTCATTGTAACAACTTTGATTTCCTAAAGCACTTCGAAGGTGAAAGTGAGGCTACAACGCCCTCTAACCCGGCTCTACCAAGTGACGAATGGATGACTGCGGATTCAATAGTCAAGTCTTGGATATTTCTCACACTCGCCCCTACTCTTCAAGGTAGGTTAATAAAAATCAATCCCAAAACAGCCAAAGAAGCTTGGGAACAAGTCGAGAAGATCTTTCTCGATAATAAGTGTATGCATACCGTCGCTTTAAAAGGCGAACTTCGCGTCACACAAATGGGGGATCTCACAACGGATGCCTACTTTCGCAAGATAGAATCCATCGTTACGTTTTTGAATGATCTTGGGTCGTCCATAATGGATGACGACATCGTCACTTATGCCATCAATGGACTAAGTGAAAAATATGCTAATCTTGCTACTATTATTGTGCATAAGGACCCCTTTCTAGATCTTGACATGATGCGTTCCATGGTGATCACTGAAGAGATGCGGCTCAATTCACGCTCGCAACCAGTTTCCATCAATACCAGTAGCTCGGCACCACAAGTGCTCCTTGCCGAGACTACCCATGCACCCCATGTAAATCGTGGTCAAGATAGTTGTTGTTCACGTGACACATGTACCAATGCTCCTCAGGTTTGTCGTAAATTTTCTCGTGGGTTTTGTCGTTGGGGAATGAATGTCGATTCATTCATGATTCACGTCGTAGGAATATAATTAATGGAACAAATGGGAACAATTTAGCTAATAACCAATCACATAGAGGGACCACTGGTAACAATTTTGGTGCTTCTTTTGGCTCGTTTAATGGGTCAGGTTGTCAACATCAGCTACTAGCACTACTCCAGGCCCAACAATCTTTATTAACCCAATATGGATTAGGCAACAACTTAGGCCTAGCCCGATTTACTCAAACTCAGCCCTAATAAACGCAGGGTGACAGACCCAGTCCGCTTGGATTTGGGCTTGCTCCAGGTCAGCAGCCCACGATATTCAACTCAGCTTCTCAACAAGTCACCCCTAGCAGCAGGCTTTTCTTGCTCAGTCCGAATTTGGTCAGGAATCGCCTCTTCCTCAGGCGTTCAACACGATGACTCTTCAAGACCCGACTATTGCCAACTGGAACATGGACACTGGTGCATCATCTCACCTTAATTCATCTGCTACTAATCTTAGTACTGTTTTTAATTCTTGTATTTATCCATCTGTCTTTGTTGGTGACCCAAAATCTATTCCCGTCACCAACACGGGCCGAAGCACGTTAACCACACCTCATCGCACTCTTCACTTAAATAATGTTCTCATAACTCCTAGCATCGTTAAAAACCTTATATATGTTCGTCAATTTGTCCGTAACAATAAATGTACTATTGAATTTGATGAGTTAGATTTTTCTGTGAAGGACTATTGGACCCGCCAAATCCTCCACAAATGTGATAGCACCGGGGATCTCTATCCCGTTACTGCCCCAAAACCTCTTCTAGCCTTTCTTGTCAGTCAAGACATGTGGCACCAACGACTTAGTCATCCAGAAAATGACATGTTACATATCTTAGTTACCAGTAATTTTATTTCTTGTAATAAGACTAAGCCTTCCGTGCTAGGTCATGCTTGTCAGCTTGGCAAGCACGTGAGGATTCCTTTTTCACTTTCTGAAACTATAGTTACTTCACCTTTTGATATTGTTCATTATGATTTGTGGACTTCTCCACACTCGAGTGTCACTGGCATTAAATATTAGGTTTTGTTCTTAGATTATTTTTCTCACTATTTATAGGTATACCCGCTCCGTAACAAGTCTGATATATTGTCTAAATTTATTCATTTTCATGCATTTATTAAGAACCAATTTAATTGTGATATAAAATCTTTGCAATGTGATCATGGTGGTGAATTTGACAACAACGACCTACACCAATCATTTTATTCTAATGGCATCACCATTCGATTCTCCTGCCTAAGAACCTCTCACAAGAATGGTAAGTCTGAATGAATGATCCGCACCATCAACAACCAAATACGAACCCTTCTACTCTAAGCCCACCTACCACCCACATTTTGGGTTGAAGCCTTTGACATAGCGGCTTACCTTTTAAATACATTGCCCTCCATTGAAATAAACAAAGAAACCCAACACACTCGCCTTTACAAGACTACACCCAACTATGCGGACCTTCGGGTATTTGGCTGCCTTTGCTACCCTCATATTGACATCAACAATAAACTTGGACCCCACTCCACACCTTCAATCTTTCTTGGGTACCGACCAAACCATCAAGGGTATAGATGTCTTGACCTCAACAAAAAAAATCATTTTATCCCGTCATGTGACCTTTGATGAATCACAATTCCCGTATGGCTCCATGACACCCTATAATTCACCCTCTTACACCTTTCTCGATACACCTCCAAACATCATCCAACAACATTTACTCACTCACAATTCCCGTGTCTCACCCTCGCCTTCCACTACCGTCTAACAAATTCCCACGCCCGATACCCACAGCCCAATACCTCATCCACCGGACCCAATTACTCCCATCAACCCGTCCTCAACCTCTCCGCCCCATTCCCATACGCAGGCCCAACTCCCCTTCACTCAACAAACTGAGTCGAACACAAACCTCCCTTACCAGCCCACTACCAATAACACCGTCCAACAACCTAACCCTAATCTCGTGTCAACTCACCCCATGGTCACTTACAATCGTGCTGGTTCTAATCGTCCCACCCAATGCTTCACCATGAATGTCTCTACCATTTCTCCAATTCCAAAGTCGTACACCCATGCATTTAATGACGCCAATTGGTTTCGTACTATGCTTGATGAATATAATGCATTGATTGAAAATAATACTTGGATTCTTGTGCCTTGACCACCGGACGCGAACATTGTTCGTTCTATGTGGTTGTTTCGGCACAAACATAATGCAGATGGTAGTCTTAATCACTACAAGGCATGTCTTGTTGTGAATGGCAGCAATCAACTTGCAGGTATTGATGTTGATGAGACTTTCATCCCGATTGTTAAACCGGCTACTATACGTACGGTGCTTAGTCTTTTTATTTCTCGACAATGGCCTATTCATCAGTTGGATGTCAAGAATGCCTTTTTGCATGGCTCGTTGTCTGAGATGGTTTATATGTATCAGCCACCTGGTTTTGGAATCCGCATAATCTTGATCATGTTTGTCTCTTGCAGAGATCACTTTATGAGCTTAAACAAGCTTCTCGAGGTTGGTTTCAGAGGTTTGATGCATATGCTACTCGAGTCGGCTTTCATCATAGCCGTTGTGACTCTTCACTATTTATTTATCGTCAGGGGACCGATAGAACTTATTTATTATTATATGTTGATGATATTGTCTTGACTGCATCTTCTACAACCTTTCTACAATGGGTTATTACTTCTTTACATATAGAGTTCTCCATGACTGATCTGGGACCCCTTAATTATTTCTTGGGCGTCTATTTGACTCGTACTTCTTATGGGATGTTTCTTTCTGTAAGTATGCTACCGAGGTTCTTGAGCATGATGGCATGCTTACTTGTAATTCGTGTCGTACTTCTGTTGACACGGATCCCAAGATTGTTATCGATGGTGACCCTGTTTCTGATCCTACATTATATCGTAGTCTTGCAGGTGCTCTATAGTACCTTACTTTTACAAGACCGGACATCTCTTATGCTGTTTAGCAGGTTTATCTCTTTATGCATGATCCTCGGGAGCCACATTTTACTGCTCTCAAGCGGGTTCTACGTTATGTTCGCGATACATTAGCTTATGGATAACAACTTTATTCTTTCTCGACTTCATCCTTAGTTGAATACTCAGATGCGGATTGGGCTGGTTGTCTGATCACACGTCGGTCTACCTTCGGGTATTATATGTTCCTTGGCAACAATCTTCCATCTTGCTCATCTAAGCGTCAGGCTACTATATCTTGGTCCAGTGTTGAAGCTGAATATAGAGGTGTTGCCAATGTTGTTTCTAAGATTTGTTGGACACGCGATTTATTGTGTAAGATTTATACACCGCTTTTGACTGCTACGATTGTTTATTGTGATAATGTTAGTGCCTTTATATCTCATCTAATCCCGTGCAACATCAATGCCGAAGCATATTGAGATTAACATCCATTTTGTTCGTGATTTGGTCACTACTAGTCACGTACATGTTCTTCATGTCCCATCCCGCTATCAGTACGCGGATATCTTCACCAAGGGTTTGCCTACTGCTTTGGTTGATGAGTTTCGATCCAGATTGAGTATTCGTTCATCTCCCGCTCAAACTGCGAGGGGCTGTTAGCGATAGTTTAAATGGGCCTAGCCCAATCAGGTATTTGTATTGTATTATTGGCCCATTTTATCATTATTTAGGTTATCAAGTGTATTAATATGGAATCAATGAAATACACGGTTTATACCATTAATAAAATTTGGAAAACCACGAGGACGATTCATGTAGTTTACGCTAAAATAAGAAAACACTGTAAATTTCTTTTACTTATACTCGTGTTGTAATTTGCAAAAAACTTGCATTCTCACTTATCATAAGATAACAACACATATATAATGTAAGGCTGAAGGTAATGTGGGTGAGGCATCACCCTTCACCACCCACTTCACGAGTGAGACCCATTACTTAGGGTGGTTGTCACACGCCAGCAAGGCTTAAAACGGAAAGGAAAGGTGATGGTGGTCACCTCTTGGCATTAATGCAAAGTGGGTAAATTTATTATTGTTTATTTGGTTTTGTGAGTGTATGGAGTTATTCATGGGGTATGTTTGTATAAAATGAGTATAATGAAATATGAAAATAGTGATGACCGTTAAGAGTGAAAGGTAAAGAGAGGTGAAAGGAAAGAGAGAAAGTTGTGGACTGTGGTGATGCTAAAGTGAGGGAATGTAACCATTACCTCTAGTCTAAGGCCCTGTTTCTTTTTGTTGTTAACTAAGGGAGAAATGTGTCCCATGAAGAGGGGCTTATATTTCACAACCTCTTGATACAGACGAAATAGTGAAAATATGTAGGCCCTATTTACCAAAGAAATATTAAAATATGTATTAAGAGTCCACACATGTTAGCTAAGAGAAAAAAGAAACAGGACCTAAGAGAGATAACTGGATTAATACATAGTAAGGGTGTGTTTGTTTTTTTTTAAAGTCTTACTAGCCCTCTTACGCTTACCAGTGAGAGGAGGGCAGACGTTTCGCTTGTTTGTTTTTTTTCTTTTGAGTAAGACCCAGTTAGACATATAACATCTCACTCAGTAAGAGGTGGGAGACTTGTTTTACTGCCTCTTACTCGTTTTGTAAACTTTATATAATATATTTAATTGTTTATTAACTATGTTATATTTATGATAAAAAGTCTTGTTTCATATTTACATAAGTTACTTATTATCGCATTGGGTTGGTTTAATAAACAAATTGCAAAAACGAGCACTTAAAATCATTCGGGCACTTATACAAAAACAAACAACATTATTTCGTTCAGATTTAGACTTTCTAGCCACCTCTTACCAGTAAGACGTGGTAGTCAGATTCAGACCCAAAACATCTTAATGAAACAAACACACCCTAAGATATAATGAATAATAGATTAAAAACTTAATTGGTACTATAAGTTTAATTAATATCTATTAATTTACTTTTCAGAAGGCCTTTGAAAAATGAGCGAGACTAATTATTACTTCAACATGACCATAAGAGCACTCCCATCGTTAACGCTGCAACGGCGTTAAAGCCGAAACCAACGCCCGTTAGTGGCGTTGAACGTTAGAACCGTGGTGTTATAACGCCGTTAAAGGCTGGGCGTTGCCCCACTAACGCCCGTTAGTGGGTTTAAAAAAAATAATAATAAAAAAATTCAAAATTTTTTCACTTCTAGTCCCTTAAACGGCTAGTATCCGTTTTGTTTAAAAAAAATTTCAAAAAAGTTTCAAAATTAGTCCCTAACGGCTAGTTTTTACCACTATAAATACCCAACTAAAACTCTATTTTTTTCACACTTCCTCTCACACTTTATATACTTCCTTTCACACTTTCATAATTCAAAAATCAAATTCGTTCACAATGGATCCAAATCAAGCTGGTGATATTCCTTTGTCTTGGTCAGACAGAGAAGACTTAGCAGACTTCCAATTTATGGCGTCCGCATACGAGTATCACCTTCAGTTGGAACAAGTAGAAGGTATTGAATCTCAACATCTTACTCGTTCTCGTACCCATGTATATCGTGAACGTGAGCTTGCGGAGGAACGTCATGCGAACGATTATTTCGCATAAGGTTGTAAGTATTCAAACCGAATTTTCGAGAAGATTTCGATGAGCCGGAAACTATTCCCGCAAATAGTTGAAGGTATTGAATCTTATACTTCGATAATATTCCGATCATTTTAATTACTTTAGGCAAACACCCGATGCTTATGGTCGAATGAGTATAAGTGCTCTAATGAAGTGTACGCCCGCCATACACCAATTGGCATTGACACCTCACCCAATGCATTTGATGAATACTTGCAAATGGGTGCGAGTACTTCACAATTATGTCTTGATAATTTTAACAAATGTATTATTGATTTGTTTATGCCGGAGTATTTAAGAAAACCAACATGGGCCGACATTCAAAAATTTATCAACAACATGAAGAAAAACATGGTTTTCCGGGAATGCTTTGTAGCATTGATTGTATGCACTGGGAATGGAAAAATTGACCAGTGGCTTGGCAAGGGCATTTTGCTAGGGGTGATAAAAAATACCCAACAATTATGCTTGAAGTTATTGCTTCTCAAGATTTATGGATCTGGCATGCATTTTTGGGATGGCGGGGGCAAATAACGATATTAATGTTTTAGATAACTCTCCGTTATTCGACGACCTTCTTGCTGATAATGCCCCAAGAGCACCTTATATGGTCAACGGAACTAGGTATGAATGGGGTATTACTTGGTGATGGAATTTATCCACAAGTGGGCAACTTTCACAAATCCTTTATGGCAACAATGATGAAAACATACCACTTTAAAAGGAGACAAGAAAGTGCCCAAAGGATATTGAACGTGCTTTTGGTGTTCTTCGCCGCCGTTGGGTATACTACAACAACCTACATCGCGTCAATGGGATATTGCCACCATACGTAGAATCATGTATTGTTGCATTATTTTGCATAACATGATTATAAAAGATCAAAAATTTGCATTACGTGACTATAATGAACTGTAGGTGGATCCATCAGCAAATTTGAGGCAACGAAGATGGGTCGAAAGGTGTGATACTCAAAAGAAGGCAAAAGAAATACACGACCGAAACGATACCCAACTCCAACAGACCTTATGGAGCATGTTTGGTGAAAAATCTTGAACGACATGGACAAAACAACAGAGAAGCGTGATGATGAATAAGCATTTGCTATGTTTTGTAATATGTTTTCAATTGTTGATTTGTTTTTAATTTCGATGTTTTGTTTTTGTTTTTTTTTTTAAATCTCGTAATGTAATATGTTTTCAATTTTAATGAAATGTTTGTTTTGGTTTAATAAATGAAGTGTTTGTTTTAGTTTAGGGGTTGAAATTGAAAATATGAAATGTTATTTGGTGTTATTGATGTTATTGGGATGTTATGGTTGTGGGTGTTTTTTGGGGATGTTAATGTTAAATGTTAAAGCTGATCTGGCGCTGACGTGGACGATGTTATTGGTGTTATGGTGTTATGAATGGGGATGCTCTAAGAGGCCTTTGAAGAAGGAAAACTTGGTGTATATGAAGCAAAAGTAAACTCAAATGGAACGACGGTTGTAAATCTTTGAGCAAATTTGTTCTTACAGACCGTACACCACTTTGTAAGAGCAAAGGGTGTCGTGGGTTGCCCACTTCTCTTCATTTGGGCCCCACGTGTGCCACATCACCTCCACATCACTCCAACACACTCACTTAAAAATACCCCCCAATCACAACTAACCCAAACCTCTTCACTTGGGTCCCACCCACCCTCACAAACACATCACAAACACAAAAGAAACAAACACAAATACTGCAAAACCTTTTATCGTTTACCATGTCGTTGCACTGGCGAGGGCTCCTGGTGTGGTGGCGGGGGGCGGCGGCCAACGGCGAGATGGCCACGTAGGAATCGGCGAGGATCAACATCTTCCATACCCCTTGCTCTAAGTGATTTTTTGGTGTATATATCTTATCTTGCCTTGATCTAAACCAATAACCCATTTGATAATCCATGTTGTCGAGCTAGCTACTGAATGCTACACTTCTATAACATGTGCGTTGCATTCTTATTTGGGTTGAATGCCTGATCTTGCATGCATGCCGGAAAAAGAAAATTGACAAAGCCTCATGGAAAGACTCGTCCAGGTAAAGCATAAGCTTGTCTTAAAACCTTTTGTTTTTCTCATTTTTTTTATATTTGAATAGTAGATGCTCTTGACCCATATATGTACTTGTGATTTGTGAATGCACTGATTTTGGTTATGTATATCCTCAGTCATATTATTAGTTTAGGTGGAACAGTTAGTTTTATAGAAATAGTTAAAATTACGATGGCAACAATACAAATTTGTAATCATGTGTTTAACATATTAGTAATATTTAATTAATAACTATAATTTATATGTTTTTTTTAAATAAATCTACGTGTAGGTTGTTGCTGGTTAGATCCCATGGAAGATAAATTTACTGGGATGATGCCTAGAAGAAAGAGTGCCACTTGTGTGGGTTACGACTACCATGTGGTTAGTTTCTTTTTAGTTATTTAATTACCGTTATCTATAGTATTATTCTTATATGAGATGTAAATTTCCTCATGAAGGTTGGGTGGTTATCATGAATCTTGACGTAGTCTATTGTATTTACTTTTCAGGATTTGAAGGTCCTTAATCTTACTCAAGACCGTATCCATGCTGTGCAGATTGAAGTTATGAAAAATATGGTGAATGGTGTTTTCAGAAGTCAAATTGCTATATGTATATTTGTATATCTTGATTTCGTTCATTCTGTTGCATTTGTTGAATTTGCTTGTCTACATATCCCGACTTTAAAGCTAACAATTTTAAATTGCCAAAAACTTAAAATGATGATTCATACTTTGACACCTAGGAATATTAATAGTTTTTATGCAGTTTTTGATACATTTCAAGAATTGTTATTTAAGTTGAATTATCGCATGTTACAACATTTTTTAATTAAATTTTGAATTATTTAACCACAATATTGTATGCATAAATGTTACTTGAATTATTTAACCACAATATCGTAACTATAACTATTTGCTATTATAAATTTTGGTTGTTATATGAAACCATCGCTTTAATTTAGGTGGATGTTTAATTTTCTAATATCGTAAGAAACACAATATCTTTTAATATCGTGCTATAAAATAATTCGTTGCCACATTTAAATACTAGTTTAATGACGATAAAATAAAGTAAAATCCCGCACACCAAAATGAAAAAACTATACTCTAGTTTAGTCATTGGTATTTTCGAAATTTAAATTTTGGAGGGTGAATGAGTGGGTCCGAAGCATTCAAACATTGATTCGTTTCAACGGCTTTCAAGATTCCGAATGTCTTCCAAATATATACTATTATTAAAAGACGGATTTCATATATATTTTTTCAAAGCCTCATAATTACATATATACTCCGTATATCTAACTAGTTATAATATCTCGCCAAGTGCTTGACGTTTTAATAAAAAATTATTTTGATAATATCAATATTGTGTCTTTAAAGATAATTGCATATAATTATATGGTTATAAGTTTCGCACCTAACGTAAGTTTACACATAAATCAAATTTATTTTAACATTTAGTTCAAGATATATACACATATAAAGACTTTGCCAAAAAAAATTGTGATATAAGTATGTACAAGCTAATACTTATGCACGAGTTTTTCACTATGCATTAATATCCACTCGAATTTGATAAAATATTTGTAAAAATCTCTTTTAGGTCATTAAAGATTTAATTTTATTTAGCTGACAAAGATGTTAACGTTGTTATTTAAATTTCACTATATTATATTATGTTGTACAATGATGCAGTTTAATAGACATAATGAACATTGATAAAGTTAAAGTATACTCTTTAAAGTTTTTAAAAATGTTTTTCTAGATATCCTTATATAAATAAATAAGATACATAGTGATCATTGTCATAAGACAATCGCAGATATTTATTTTTATATTAAATTAACCCGTATTTTACAATTTGATAATTATATTTCCGTTTCTAATTTGCCGTATTTAAAATGTAAACTCGTGTCTACATAGGTTAAACTTTTAAAAATGTAATAAATGAGTCATTATTGAACGTATATAGTAAAAAAATTTAATACTTTATAATCTTATGCAAATTTATATGTTGTTATTTTAAAACAACATATAAATTGTATTTTTTTTAAAATATAAAGTATAAAGAGTATAAAGTATAAAGGGTATTTGTTTATAATACAAAGTTATTAAAAAACATGGAGGCTTATAATATTACATTTAACTCTATATAATTTTTAAAAATTCAACCACTAAAGTTTTATTAACTACCTCCTCTTTTTTTAAGTTTTTATTTTCACAAATTTGACACCTATATTTTTATGTGTTTTTTTTATCAACCAAACTTCTCCACCAAATTTATTAAAGTTTGACCAAAATCAATTTAATTTTGACTTTTATTAACCAATCACATCACACGATTTTGTTTACGTGGCAAAATCGAGCTCTCCTATTGGCCCAATTAGTTTTTCAATGAGAAGGGTTTTACAAAAACACTCCGAAATGATATAATTCTTTTATTATATAAAAGATTAAAACTCATAATTGCATATATATCTTTTCAAAGCCTTAAAATTGTCACATATATATATTCAACCAAAACTCATAATTGCACACACATCCTTCCAAAGCCTTAAAATTGTCATATATATCCAAATGATTATTTAAATAAAAAAAATGTCTAATAATTATAATTGATATAAAATGACGATTATAACTTCTTCTTTTTTTTAACAATTACAAAATATGTTTTTATTAGTTTGAATTTTATTACTAGTATATCATTTGATCTATATATATAAGAGTTTACGTTTAGATGGAACGATTGATGGTGCAGTTGATATTCTTATTCAAGATTCGTCGATAACGAACACGGTTGAGTTGCTAAACATGATGGTTTAAGGTTATTTTGTAATTGTTAAAAAAATAATAATAATAATTTAATAAATATAAAGGTATAGCCGTTATTTTATATATCAATTATAATTTAATATATAAAATAACGACTACACATAGTTGATATATAAAATAATGATTATACCCTTATACTTATTTTTTTATTTATTATTATTTTTTAACAATTACAAAATATCCTTAAACCATTATTTAAAAAAAAGAAAGAGCAACCATGTTCGGTGACTCAAGCGTATTCGTTATCGACGAATCTTGAATAAGAATATTAACTGCACCATCCATTGTTTCATCTAAACGTAAACTATATAGATCAAATGACATAATAAAATTCAAGCCAATAAAAATATATTTTGTAATTGAAAAAAAAAGGAAGTTATAATCGTCATTTTATATATCAATTATAATTATTAGACATTTTTCTACTAAAATAATCATTTGGATATATATGACAGTTTTAAGGCTTTGGAAAGATATATATGCAATTATTAGTTTTGGTTGGATATATATGATAATTTCAAGGCTTTAGAAGGATATATATGCAATTATGAGTTTTAGTTGGATATATATATGCAATTATGAGGCTTTCGAGGGATATATATGCAATTCCCTTTTTAAAATTAGAGTTAATTTCATAAATGGTCTTGTGGTTTGTCGGGTTTAACGGACATAGTCTCTTTACCTTTTTTTTAACGAGTTTGGTCTTTGTGTTTGCGACCCGTAACGGATTTGGTCTCTTGATCATTTTTTCCGTTTGTTTGACCGTCAAATTTACAGAAATGACATAAATACCCTTAAAAGAAAGGCCCATGTGGTTTGTGGGGTATAACAAACTTAGTCCATATTTTTTATATTACATTTCGTTCGTTTTTATACGTTTTAACCGTTTTCGTTCGTTCCTTTATGTTTTTGTCCATTTTTCTTACGTTTTCATCCGTTTTTATACGTTTTTACCGTCTTCATCCGATTTTATACGTTTTCATCCGTTTTTATATGCTTTCGTCCGTTTTAATATGTTTTCGCCCGTTTTATATGTTTTCGTTCGTTTCATCACGTTTTTTCACATGTGACGAAAAAAAAATCTAAAAGAAATTTTCCAGAAGAAAATCCAAAAAAAAAAAGTTTTTTGACATAAAATTTCGGAAAAAAAAAATTGAAAAAGAATTTTCGAAAAAAAAATGGAATAAAAATGTAAGATTTTTTTTTGAATAAATTTTTTTTATTCCAAATTTGGAATAAAAAAAACTTTGGAATAAAAAAACTTTGGAATAAAAAATTAGGATTTTTTTTTTGAAAAAAGATTTTTGAAAAAAAATTTGGAACAAATTTTATTCAATTTTTTTTTTTCGAAAATTCTTTTCAAAATTTTTTTTCCAAATTTTTTTTGAAATTCTTTTTCAGTTTTTTTTTTCGAAATTTTATGTCAATATACTTTTTTTTTGAATTTTTTTCTGAAATATTTCTTTTAGAACTTTTTTTCGTCACATGTGAAAAAACGTGACGAAAACGTGCGAACACGGACGAAAACATATAAAAACGACCGAAAACGTATAAAAATAGACGAAACGTGATAAAACGGATGAAAACGATAAAATGTGAAAACGTATAAAAACGTGCGAAAACAAATAAAAAAGGATAAAAACGTTTAAAAATATAAGAAAAACGGACAAAAATGTAAAAGAACGGAAAAAAACGGTCAAAAACGTATGAAAACGAACGAAATGTAATAAAAAATAGGGACTAAATTTGTTATACGCCACAAACCACTGGGACCTTATTTTTAAGGGTATTTATGTCATTTCTGTAAATTTGATGGTCAAACAACCGGAAATATTGGTCTGGGGACCAAACTCGCCAGTCTAACAGTGGAGATTACAAAATCTTTCAAAGATCATCCAAATCTCTTCAAGATTATGTAAGATATGATGAGTGAATATCTAAACAAAAGTTTCTATAAAATTTTCTAAAGATTTCCAATGTGATGCAAGCCATGATGTAATATGTAGTTTTCCATTTATAGAATTAACATGTTATATAAGTAAAATACTTATGTAATGTTTTGTTTAAGAAATTAAACATACTTGATCTAAAAATGTTGATGCACATTATAGTTTAGAAGGTTAACTATGTGAATTGATATGTAGTTAATAAAAATGTGATAAGATTTACTTTTGTCGTTAACAAAACAAGGTAAAGATCATAAAATATAAATAACGTTTTTGACGATATTTGTATTAACACTTCGAAATACTTGGACTGTTGATAAGATCTTCAATACGGCGTATGAACAGAGTTTCATATGCCGTATGCCTTCAATGGTTGACTTGGACTTTGACTATTGAGCTTCCTAATATGGCGTATTTCCAGAGTTAAATACGCCATATACTTCAATATTCACCAATACTTAGTGAATTCATCCATATACCAATACAGCGTATTGCCAGAGTTACATATGTCATATGCTTGTTTACAGCTTGCGTACAAAGTTATCATAATTAGCTCCAAATCATGTATTCTTTCCGTGTCTTTTGTAATATTGCTCCATAATCACTGAAATAGGAAAACTTAGGCAATTAAGTATCAATTCAGATATAAATATGCATAATATAAGTAATTAAACATGTGATAAGTATTCAACAATATAGGACTTATCAAAAACCAACCACTAGAATGAACTGAACAGTTGTATAAATCCATGCATATCTTTTTCTGACTGAACATAAATTGTAGCAACTATTAATAACATAATTAGTTTATTACTAATCTGCGTATAAAAATTGTTCCAATCTTCTTCGGATCGGAAGAAAGAAATATCAAGAGGAAATTACAAAAATACCCATTGTTGTCAATGTCATGGATGCAAGGAGACCAAGTATGCAAGAAAATGGCAGGGATATAGCAATTGCAGCAAACCCATTTTGTTTACCTTCTACAAATTCAAGGTATCAGGAGCGCTTCTAAGATTATAAAATATTAATGATTTACGATTCTTGACATACCAAAAGTCACTCCAAGAAGCAGAAGTAACCAAGCATGCTCACAATTACAAAAAAAAAAAAAAAAAAAAAACGTCCTAACATACCCTGATAAACCACTTTGGATTGTTATTTATATGCCCAACAAATCAAATATGTATTGGATTGTTTTACCTATATGTAGGAGAATTATTCTAAATCATAACAAGCAACTTCATAACATCTTGCTTGCAAACCTCACAAGTTTTATTGCCTTGTCTGCTAAACCACTTTATAGCACATTTTTAGTGAGCTAGGGCTAACTCTCCTTTGCAATTGTGTCAAAGAGGCAGATACGTTTTTGATGGTATCGGAGTCGTCTCATGGGTTTTTGAGACATTTTCGACAATAATTTTTTTTTTGTTAATTTAAATAACTTAAGGTACTTGTCAATAACTAGTTATATCACAAATTTGGATATCCGAAATTTACGATGATGGTTCTATGTTAAACTCATTATTTTATCCAAGTTTTTTCAATTTGGATATCCGAAATTTCGGATAACGGTTTTATATATACGAATATCGCTATAACTTTTGGAAAACTTTTATATGAGTTCCAATACTGACATTTTATAAAACCCAACTTTTTAATGAATTTTGATCAAATTTTGAGATATCCGAATATGGATATTCTTTGAACACCCACAACCTAATTGAAAGGGTTGTCATTCCTATTGCTAGAAAAATCACGCGTGATCCAAAGGGACTCAGGTGTCTTCAAAGAATGGGAATTGGGCTTATACTCGCATTGGCGGGAATGGTAGTAGCTGATATATGTGAGAAGAATAGGTGAGAAATGAGTCGGGATCAGGATACTAAAATGAGTGGTTTTTGGTTAGTTCCTCAATATTTCTTAGTTGGTGTTGCTGATGCTTTTGCTTATGTGGGCCAGCTTGAGTTTTTCATCACGTAAGCGCATGAGAGGATGAAATCTATGAGCACAGCACTAGGTTTGACTACTTTAGCTATGGGATCTTAGGTGAGTAATTTTTTAGTGTGGATTACAAACAAATTAACTCATGGAAACTGGCTCAAGAGTGATTTCAATTACGAAAAGCTGAACAACTTCTATGGGATGTTTGGGATTCTGGAAGTGTTTTAGTTTTTCTGGTTTTAGCGTGGATTACATTGTAAGCTTTATATGTAGAACTTACAAAGGTTAGTGCCATTCCAGGTTCTATCAATAACGTCTCCATCCAGGGTTTCCAGCTTGTAGGCTCCGTTGCCATATGCTTCCTTAACAACGTAGGGCCTTTCCCATGTAGGTCCTAGCTTACCCTGGTACTCGCCTTTACTTGCGCCAATTGAGTCGAAGGATGTATTCCCGCTTGAAGGTTGAAGGCCGAACCCGACATTGTAGTATCTTTCAATTTTTTGCTTATGGATAGCCTCCCTGATTGAGGCTATTTCCCTTCGTTCTTCGAGTAGGTCTAGGTTGCTGAGGAGTCTTTCTTCGTTGTCTGCCGCTCAAGTTCATGACTCTTCTGTTTCGACACTTACTTCCGAAGGGATGATGCCTTCCGTGCCATATGTCAAGCTAAAAGGCGCCTCCCATGACTTGACTTTGTATGCGCTCGTGAGCCCAAAGTACTTGAGGTAGTTCATCTACCCAACCGTGGTGTCTGTAACCCAGCCTTCATTCTATTCCTTCTATGATGTCTCTGTTGGTAACCTCCACTTGTCCGTTACCTTGAGGATGGTAGACGGAAGTGAAGGATTGTTTGATATTCGGCTCTGCAAAACATGGGAATACCCCTTCGCGAATCTGCTTCCCATTATCTGAAATGATGATGTGAGGTATTCCGAACCTATGCATAATATGCTCCCATACGAACTTTTCCATGTGCCTTCCGGTGGTGGATGCCAAAGGCTTTGCTTCTACCCATTTAGTGAAATAGTCGATGGCTACGACCAAGAACTTTACTCCTCCGGAGCAACTGGTAGAGGACCTACGATATCTATCCCCATTGGTGAAGGGCCATGCAGAGGTTACAGAGGTCACATCTTGTTTTGGTAGCCTTGGAACCCTTGAGTGAACTTGACAGCCTTCACATTTCTAAATGATTTCGACGGCGTCTCTGTGCATCGAAGGCCAGTAATACCCGACCCTCATGATTTTAGAAACAACGAAGCGGGGTCCTGCGTGAAGCCCGCAGGATCCTTCATGTACTTCCTGAATGATGTTGGCGGCTTGCCTAGGTCCTACACAGCGTAGCCATGGGGAAAGAAAGGACCTTCGGTATAAGTAGTTCCCCATGATCCTATAATGTGGTGCTTTGATGCGGACCTTTCGAGCTAATTTATGATCCTCCGAAGATACCACTTATTAGATATTCTCTAATTGGAGTCATCCATTTGAGTCTTCCTCTTGAATCACGCCGACACTTCCTTTCGGACGATGGACCTATCTGCCAACACTTCAACGTAATTTCTTTAGTTAAATGAGCAAATGCCATTGATGCCAGGCTAAGGCGTGCCCTTTTTGTTTTGGTTTCTCCGAACATGCTCTATGTTGTAGGATGTGAACCCTTCGAGCATTTTCTTGGCCTTATCCAGGTATTGTTTGATCACAGGTTGTCTTGCTTCGTAGGAACCTTTTATCTGGTTGGCCACCAGTTGTGAGTCAACAAAAATAGCCAAGTCTTCTACCTCTATGTCTCTGGCATATCGGAGGCCCGCCAAAGAAGGCTTCAGACTTCATTGTTCGTGAAGGCCGAATTCAAAACGGAGTGCATAAGTGTACTCCTTCCCTTTGGGATCAACAAGCATGAGACTCTGGGCCGGAACCATCGGAGTGGAGGCTCGTCAAGATAAAGTTTCCACCTTCATTGCCTTATCGCTTCTTTTCAACAACCTTTGTGTCATGCTTCGGTTCGGAGGGTGTTTCGCTAAAAGTCTCCAATATTTGCCCTTTGACCGAGTTAGCCCTTGTATTCAAGATCATGTTCTCCTAGCTCGATAGCCCATTTAGCTATCCTTCCAGATTTCTCCTCCTTCGAAAGTATCCGCTTAATTGGCTTGTCAGTGAGTACGGTTATGGGGTGAGCTTGGAAGTACCTTCGGGCGCTCGCAGCATGGGCCAAGGCCAAAATTAGCTTCTCCAATGCTTTGGATAATTTAGCTCAGCTCCTGAAACCTCGCTAACGAAGTAGATAGGGACTTGCTTCTTCCCTTTCTCGCCAATAAAACAACGCTGATGCTTTTGAAGGAGGCTGCGATATACATAAATAACACTTCGCCTTTGATTGGGGCGGTAAGTGTCGGTAGAATAGCCATGAAATCCTTGAGCTTTTGGAAAGTTGCTTCTACATCTATACTCCACTAGAACGTCTTTTTGTCCGTGCATCCTTTGAGTGTTTTGAAGAACGGCAAAGATCTGTCTGCACCCTTCGATAAGAACCTGCTGAGGGCTGCTAGCTTTCCATTCAGACTTTGCACTTCCTTTAGGGACTTAGGAGTATGCAAATCCGTGATGGCCTTAACCTTCGAAGGATTGGCCTTAATACCTTGCTTGGTGATCAGATGCCCCAAAAATTGTCCTTCTTCCACACCGAAGGAACATTTCTTGGGATTTAACTTCATGTTGATGGCGCGAAGCTGGTTGAAGGTTTCCCTGATGTCGGAGAGCATGTCCTCCTCCATTCTAATTTTGATGACCATATCGTCTACGTAGGCCTCCAGATTCCTACCTATCTGCTTGTGGAAGGCTTTGTCCACTAAACGGTAGGTGGCACTCGCATTTTTCAAACCAAAAGGCATCTTTTTGTAACAATAAATGCCTTTTCCTGTGGAAAAAGCTGTCTTATCTTCGTCTTCTTCCGCCATTTGTATTTGAAGGTAACCCTTATAAGCGTCCAGGAAACACTTCAGCCGAAACCCTGACAAGGATTCCACCTTCCAATCAATTTCTGGCAGAGGGTAGCAATCCTTCGGGTAGGCTTTGTTAATGTCTGTGAAGTCCACGCACATTCGCCATCCTCCATCATGCTTCTTAACCATCACCGGGTTGGCCACCCAAGTTTGATACTTCACTTCTCTGAGTATGCCTGCTGCCACAAGCTCGTCCACTTCTTTGCATGCGGCGGCATTTCTCTCTGGGGCCAGGCTTCGACGTTTTTGTTTGATGGGTTCAATATGTTTGAACTCATTGAGCTTGTGTTCAGTGCCGAAGGGCTTTCCGTCTATAATGAGAGTTCTGGGGACCCCCGTCATGTCAGAGTAGGTCCATGCGAAGACATCTGCATTAGCCCTAGTACCTTTCCAATTCCGCTTTGAAAGAGGTTGGAGTCTGCTCCGATTACCACCGCCGATCGGGTAGAGATCATTTACCACAATGCGTTCTTCACGATAACCGAACATCCTTCGGAGGCTCTTCCGAGACCTGTTTGATCCTTTTGCCTACTTCCGTAGGCTCCTTCACTTTATAGCTGGAGAATACCGTTCCAATGCCGAAAGGTGTTTGGAATTTGATCGCGGCATGTATGGTTGAGACAACGATGCCCATCTTCGCATTGCGTTTGTTCTCCCTATCAATAGGTTGTAGGGAGAGTCGCCTCCACGATCGTGAAAACCGAGTTTCGTTCTTTTTAACCTTCCTTCTCCAATCGTAACCTCTAGAGGGACTTCTCCCAAGGGCCATGAGTGTTCCCCCGAGAACCCTACTAAGGGTACCTTCGAATCTACTCTCTTCGACCTAATCGAAGGCTTGAGCTTTAGAAAACAACGTTCGTAGATTACTTCACAGGAGCTACCGCAGTCTAGGTAGGCCCTGCTTACTTCCTATTGAGATCAAGACCTTGATGACCACAGGGTCATTTGAAAGAACTTTCCCTGTGATTGAAGGAAAAGTGACATCTCCTACTCCGCAGAAGGCTTCCTCCGCTTCTTTCCTCTTTAAACCAGAGTCATCTTTGTATACCATAAGGATGGGTGCTTCGACAGGTGTGGTGTCTTTCCCCAACTGTGTTTGGGAGACCTTTTCTTTACCTTTCTTTATGCCTTTCACCAAATGTCCCAATTGGCCGGACTTTACGGCCTCTTCTATCTTTTTCTTGAGCTCTCTGCAATTGTTGGTGTCGTATCCGTAATCGTCATGGAAGTAGCAGAATTTGGAAGTATCTCTGGGCCTTCCTCTCTTGCAAGCGGGAGGAGTATCAAAGGTCTTCGCAACCTTTTCTGTAGCAAGTATCTCCTTTGGAGATTTGGACAGATTAGCCAAGAGCCCATGGTTGATGTTTTTGTGGTACGGTGTAAACCTGTCCTTGTTTTTGTGTTTGTTCCTTGACCCTTCCCACGAAGGATGCTTCGTGGCTTTTCTGTGACTTTCTTTGTTTTCGACCGGGCCCATTGGTAGACACTTTTGCTTTGATCGGTGTAATCCTTCTCCACCAAACCCTTATAGGTTGCAGGGAGATCGCTGGAGAGAAATTCAACCAAACTTGTTTCGTAGGCCATGCAACGAAACCCGAGATGCGCTGGTCCTCATGCAAGCCCATTATCCGCGTGTCATCCGTGTATCTGGTGATGAAAGCTCTGTGCTCTCGTTCTCCTTCGCTCGATGTTGTGCTTGTTAGGTGCGTTCTTGTAAACTTTTTCTGCTAATGAAATGTGATCACTAACTTGGCATTGAGATCATCCAAATTCATAATGCTACCTGGTTTTTGCCCATTCCACCATATACGAGCAGAGTCTCGTAGGGTGTATGTAAACATGTGACAAGCAACAGGCATAACCCACTTCTGCATTCTAATAGCCCTTCGAACAAGTGTAAAAGTTATCCGGATCACCTTTCCCATCGTAGGTACCAATATGCGGGCATTTTCAACCCATCGCAAAGGGTAGTCTTCTATCCATCTTACTGGTGTTGTGGAGCCCATGGGCTCCGAATAAAGGCAGTTATTAGGTGGCATGTAGGTAGGGGCAGCATTGTACGGGTTATAATTTGGAGGTATTCCAACAGGGTTTTGGTTAACATATTTGTGGAAAACTAGAAGGGGGGGGGGGGGGGTTGAATAGTTTTACCAATTTAAAACTTCCTTTTTAAATATTTAGATCAACTTATGTCAATCTATTTGATTGTTTATGTTGGACGTTGATAGATAGATATATAAACGTGTAATGAAATATAAAGAGTAAGAAGCACATCACCACGACACAAGTTATTTATAGTGGTTCGGCTACAAGGACACCTTCCTTGCCCTACTCCAATCCCCGAGTCACCTACTCGAGAGTTCGTAAGCACTACACCAACTCCTTGTGGCGGAGAAGCCTTCACAACATCGCTTAACCTTTTTCCGGTACTAAGCTAAATACCGAGTTCTTTCACACCAAGGCGAACCACACCTAAAACAACGTCACCTACCCTTTATAATGTGCTAGGCTAACCACCGAGTTCTTTCACACCTTAGGAGAACTAATCCTATCACAACGTCGCCTACCCTTTATTAGGTACTAGGCTAAGCACCTAGTTCCATTACTATGGAGGAACTACTACCCTTCACGACGCAACACCTAATCTCAAGGAGATCTACTCCTTGTTACAACACCATCAAGGATATCACCATCCTTGTAAATAAACAAATACTTATATGTATAACGATGCACCTCATCGATTATACAACCTAGGCATTTCTTCACAAATACTACTTGATTTGATTCTTTGGCATCCTTCACTAATGCCTTTGACACAACGCTTGGCACCCTTCACTAATGCCTTCGTCTTGACACCTTTAGCATTCTTCACTAATGCTTTGACACGGATGATGAACATCTTTCACTAATGCTTTCATCTTGACATTTTCGGCATTCTTCACTAATGCCTTCAACCCAACATCTATGGAGAAAGGAAGAACTATCAACAAGAGAACCTTAGTAGTCTTGATGATGACGAAGCATGGCAACTCATGGACTTGAGCTTGCACATCTTCAAGAAGTGGTGATCTCTCCTTTAAGAAGAACCTAGAAGATCACACAAAAACAAAAGACAAACTACATAGATCACTTAGATCTGAGGTTAGAGGGTTAGAATACTTTGGGGAAGTATGTGTGTGAAGTGATACATAGAAAGGAAGAAATGGCTCTCTATTTATAGAGAAAATTCTCATCGTTCCCGGATCCCACAGATTCCTTCCACTTGGGATCCGGCTAGCACAAAGCCAGGGATCCGTGGAACGCTCCTCTTTGCCCATGGGTATTTTTGGTTATGGGTCATGGGTTATGGGTTGATCCATGGTTTTCTTTCTAGATACAATGTATCTTAAGGATACAATGAGCTTGGTTAAGTGGTATATATAAAACCATGGGTTATGGGTCAATACCATTTGCTAGTTTATTACCCATTTTAGTATTTACATGTTTTTACCCATTTTAGTATTTACATGTTTCTACCCATTTTAGTATACTTAGTTTAAGTATATGTTAACCCAATATGTAAACACTAGTTGTTGTACATATGTATCTAAATCATAAAATCACTTACACTTGTTTTAGTGTTTTATGTGAAAATGTGAATGTGTTAGAAAACTATTAACTCAAACTATTTACGTGCTCTATTTGTTTCATTAAAATGATTTTACGTTTGTTATCGACAAAACATTAGAAGATCGTAAAATATAAATAAACGTTTTTACGGCTTATTTGTATTAACAATCTCCCTTTTTGTTGATGACAAAACATAAAATTATTTTAAGGAAAAGCTAAAATTGTAAAAGTTTGAATTTGTAGTTTTTACTTTCTTCTCCCCTTTTTGTCTAAAACAAAAGTGTTAAAAGAAACTAACACAATTTTTATAAGAGAAATATGTAAAAAATGTAAAGAGAGCAAGTGACGGGAATGGTACTCGTCTTAACTCCCCATTGACGAGTCCATCCCTTTGAAAGGGCGTCAAGGACATGACGTAAAATAAACAAATTGTGTTTGCAATTAAGTTTGCAAATGGTTTGTCTAAGTGACGAAAGCGTGCTCCCCCTTGAATATTGCAATGTTTCAATGGGGTGTCATGAAGTGTAATCCAAAATTGGATTAAGTTGCAAATGATTTTGCAATGTTGTTTGACACAAAGCTCCCCCTAGCTTTATGGTATCAATATCTTCATGTGTATTTTGAATAACTACAAAACAAAGGTTAGAAAACAAGAGTATAGTGCATAATTTCCTGCAAATAAGACTCAAGTTAGTAGAAATTTGTGCTTCTGTACCACGGATCCCACGGTTCCCTTTAAGGAGGGATCCGTCTAGGTATTGGGAGGGATCCGATATCTGTTTGATAGTTTCTTCAGAAATGAGAATGTTCCATTCAATGCTAATGAAGATGTGAAATAACAAGCACAATGCACTAAATAAATATAGCATATAGATATTCATTCAATAAAACAAGAGATACACAACCAAATCTCTAAAACTAAGAGAATGAACTAGCCAAACAAGTGCTACTAATGCTAAAGAGTTACCCAAATTTGAGGTTCAACTAAGACTAAATGATGATCAAGGATGAGAAAGGTTTCCTAAACGTTCTAAGTTTGAGCTTTTGAATATGATGCTCATTGTAGTTTAGGCTTGTTAACCTCTTCGAAACGTTCGAGGAGGTGATAAAACATGAAACGTTGCTCTTCACGTAGTTCATGTATCAACCTTTCAACATGTTTACAATGATAGCAATCCTTGTCATGGTTTAGATTTTCTTGAAGTGAAAGTTCAAGTGAAGTGGGTTGAAGATATTCAAATGAAGGAGGATTTGGTGGAGGCTCATTAAGTGGTGGCTCTACAATGTTTGAGGGTAGAAGTAAAGAAGCATCAACTTCCATTTGGTCGGGTGGTTGCCTTTGATGTCTTCTCATAATCCAAAATGGACTATTGGGAGGAATGATAGAGTTTGCTTTTGGAGCAAGTGTTGATTCAACACTTTGATTTTGTTGCTCAATCTTTTCAAGTGAATTAGTTGGTAATGGTAAAAGATGAGATGGCCAAGAAGGTAAATCTTCTACATTGTGAGAGTGTGGAGATGATTGGGAGGTGGCTCTAGGCACTAATGATGTTGGTTGAGTTGTGGAGGGTATGTTTGGTATAGTAGAATTTGGTGATGAAATCTTAGTGGGAACACTCTTCTTGGGGATTAGTTTGATTGGTTTCATTGGTGTAGGGGAGATCCTAGCATTGGTGGATTTAACCGGAGATGATTCGGTTGAGGAAACTTCGTGTATGATTCTAGAATGTTTCTTTGGTGGTTCTTGAGTGGATGAGTAAGCACTAGGAGCTTTTCTCATGATGAGATGACTAAGGAGGATGGTTTGCAATTGCTGATAATTATGTTTGTGTTTGATGACTAAAGTGTTCTTGGCAATATGGGTTATAAAGGGAAGAACTTTGCAATTGCATTTAAGACTTAATCCACTAATTTTCTTGGAAATGTGATGATTAACATGCACAAGGTTGAGATTCAGAGTTTCACTGATCTAGGAACTCATTTAAGATGAGATGGAGTGTTTGAGTTAGGAAGATGAGTTGAAATGATTGTTTTAGCTATGTTTGACACAAACTGTCACCCGGATCCCACGGTTCCCTCCTTGGAGGGATTCGGCTAGTCTAATCCTAGGGATCCGGCTCTCAGCATTTATGACAGGTTTGAAATGAGGTTTCTAGGAGCTAAAGCCTATCTCATTTTGAATGTTTCAGTTCTCCTAAGTGTTTAAGATGAAAAGGGTGTTTGAATGACCAAAGGTAATAAGTGTTATAGCAAATGATTGCTTCTTATGGAAGGAGGATGGGACAAGATGACTACCAATGGATGTCTAAGGGTAACACTCAGAGTTATGGAGGTGTCAAGTCATAATAAATGATCCTAGTGATCAGAATTAAGCTTGAGGTGATATTTAGAGAAATTCTTAAATTCACAAGAATTGAGAAACTAATTTTTGTCTTACTTTGAGATAGACATGACTAGAAGCAATTTCCAAAAATGTTAAGTTTGTCCTCTTTAAGTGTTTTGAGGGATGAGAGAAAATTTGTGAGTAGTTGAAGCGGAAATATGGTGAGTTTAGATGTGTTGATAAATTAAGAGGTAATTAGACTAAAATCTTAAGTAAGCCTTTAGTGAGTCTAAGCCTTTCTCATCCTTGAAGTGGACTTAGTTGGGTTCTAAAATCATATGCTTAGCTAATGTGATGTTATCTAGAAAGCTATCTTGATGTAAGGAATACTGTATTGCTGATCTGATGTCACGGATCCCACGGTTCCCTCAAGGAAGGGATCTGGCTAGGCTAATCCTTGGGATCCGGCATCTGCAGATCAGAATCTACACAGAAATGATGTGCATATTTTGCACACTAATAAATTTATAAGTAAAGCAATAGGAACAAGCATATCATCACAAAACACTACTTATAAAAGCATGATAAAGTAACAATATCCAAGTTACCATAAACCAAAAGTGCTAAAACGTAATCATCCAAACATGAGATAAATGAAAATAAGCACAATCCTATTGTCTCTTTCGTCAATCCTTTTCTTTTTTTGACGGCTTAGTGAGGTTGTATGCGAGGTTTTGAATCATGCCTCTCAATTGCTTAAATTCCGCGGTCTCGTTTGGAATGGTTGGAAGTTGTTTGTGGTATTCAAGGATTTCCAATTTGATGTTGGCTACGGGTCGACATCTTCTTCATATTCTTCTTCTTCACCGGCCGAGGAGTCCGAGAGAGAGAGCTTCCTCTCTCCATTGATCATGAACAGTTTAGAGGGTCGTTTGGTAAGAGGTACCATGACGTGATCGGAAAGGTAATGATCATCATTGATAGGAGATGGTTGTAATGTACTAACATACTTACAAAGTCGCGGTTAGAAGCATACCATACAGAAGTACCATGTTGGAAGCTTTGAATACCCCAACCATTCTCCTTACCATGTAATAGGCAAGATTAAATGGCCTTTGGTGGATAAGACAATAGATCATTTGCACAAGACATGCATTTGGATGATCTTTGTTTCCAACTAGGCTAATGACATTTTCCCTAAGGATTTCTTCTCATTTTTTAAACATGGGATGGATTTCGAAAAGTTCCATTTGAAAGGGATTACGGTGAATGAGCTTCTTGTTTCAGTCGAAACGGGATTGGTCGGCTCTTATTTTGAAAATGGTGTCTCGGATGGTTTTGGGTTCATCAAGAGGAGTGTTATAAAGAGGCTTAGGATCAAGTGCAAGGTTTTGAGCGTTAATTGCCCAATCTTGAGATTACATACAAATTCCTTCACAAGGAATGCGAAGAATTTGAGCAAAGGTGTTGAGCGGAAGAGTGAAGTTTTGTTTATTGATGATGAAAGCGATTGAAATTCTATCATCGACGTTTCGAATGATCCTAATGCTTTTGTAAAATTCAAAGATGAAAACCGGACAAATTTGTTCATCTATGTCAAGGAGACAATCAAAGTTGATTGTCGAGAAAACTTGACGAATGTCGGTACCTTCAAGGAAACATTCCTTGACTACACGACCTTCGTGGATAAGTCGTTTTACAAGGCTTTTGAATATTTTATGGTCGGTTTTGGTCAATCCCCTTTTACGATAGTAATGAGTAAGGTAGTGAACGGTGTCATGATGATCTTGCTGAGTAGCTTTGGGCATGGTTGCTCCTAAAAATATAAATTTTCCAATTAGGTAAAATTAGTTGGGATGGGTTTATGGTTTTGATTTGTATTAAAAATGTTGTGAACACAATGTGATTTTGTTAAAAGCCCCTTTTCATGATTAATTTAAAAAGCCCTAATTAAATTAATTAATTAAAAATTAAGAAACCATAAACCCTAGGATGAGGATGATGAAAATTAGAACAAGTTAATGTAATTACTTACAATGATGTTCTAGGAAGGAATACTTGAGAGTATGGAAGCTAATGAGGATGAATTCAGTAGCTTAGTCGTTTTTGTGTTATGTGAATAGAGGGAAAAAGATCAATGGTGAATTTTTGAAAGCGTATAGCTGAGTTCTGTTCCACGGTTCCCCGGATCCTTTGTATTTGGGATCCGGCTAGTACAACTAGAGGGATCCGGCTACTGTGGACAGAAAAGGAGTTGTTTGGCATTATTTTTGTAGTAGACTTATAAGTTAGCTTTGCAAAAAAAAAAAAAAAAAAAAAAAAAAAGTTCGGAGGTATTAGATGAAGATTGTTTTTGAATGATGACTTTTAATGAATTATATATCAAGGGTTCATATGTGATGACGGCGTTAGTTTGACAGAAGAAAAATAATATCATTCTCGATGTTGAAAAAGACGAAAAGGTGACGAAAGAGACTTCTAATGATGTTAGTGATTAATAAACAAAGAGAACTTATGACAATAAATGGAACTCATGTAACCTATCTAACGAAGAGTAAAACATACCTCTATGCTTCTTGGTTTGGCATAATACCAAAAATACTTCATGAGCTTTTAAAGTAATCCTTTGTACTTGGTGTACGTAAGTTGTGATTACTTTTTAGATCCTTCCTTGAATGTTGACTTCATTATTCTTTGAATGAAGATTTTGGAGAGATTCTAGCATGAAGATTTCTTAAGAGCAAAAGTGGTTAGAATCATCTATCAATGTCCAACATAATGATTTAAAAGAAAATATGACTAACAAAAAAAATCCTTCTTTGTAGTTTTCAAACATACATAGATCGTATCAAGTCTTTAAAGTACAACATACTTTAAGAAACTTGGTAACGAAGCTCTGATGCCAATTGTGGAAAACTAGAAGGGGGGGGGGGGTGGAATAGTTTTACCAATTTAAAACTTCCTTTTAAATATTTAGATCAACTTATGTCAATCTATTTGATTGTTTATGTTGGACGTTGATAGATAGATATATAAACGTGTAATGAAATATAAAGAGTAAGAAGCACATCATCACGACACAAGTTATTTATAGTGGTTCGGCTACAAGGACACCTTCCTTGCCCTAGTCCACTCCCCGAGTCACCTACTCGAGAGTTCGTAAGCACTACACCAACTCCTTGTGGCGGAGAAGCCTTCACAACGTCGCTTAACCTTTTTCCGGTACTAAGCTAAATACCGAGTACTTTCACACCAAGGTGAACCACACCTAACACAACGTCGCCTGCCCTTTATACGGTGCTAGGCTAACCACCAAGTTCTTTCACACCTTAGGAGAACTAATCCTATCACAATGTCGCCTACCCTTTATTAGGTACTAGGCTAAGCACCTAGTTCCATTACTATGGAGGAACTACTACCCTTCACGACACAACACCTAATCTCAAGGAGATCTACTCCTTGTTACAACACCATCAAGGATATCACCATCCTTGTAAATAAACAAATACTTATATGTATAACGATGCACCTCATCGATTATACGACCTAGGCATTTCTTTACAAATACTACTTGATTTGATTCTTTGACATCCTTCACTAATGCCTTTGACACAACGCTTGGCACCCTTCACTAATGCCTTCGTCTTGACACCTTTAGCATTCTTCACTAATGCTTTGACACGGATGATGAACATCTTTCACTAATGCTTTCATCTTGACACTTTCGGCATTCTTCACTAATGCCTTCAACCCAACATCTATGGAGAAAGGAAGAACTATCAACAAGAGAACCTTAGTAGTCTTGATGATGACGAAGCATGGCAACTCATGGACTTGAGCTTGCACGTCTTCAAGAAGTGGTGATCTCCTTTAAGAGGAACCTAGAAGATCACACAAAAACAAAAGACAAACTACATAGATCACTTAGATCTGAGGTTAGAGGGTTAGAATACTTTTATGTGTGTGAAGTGATACATAGAAAGGAAGAAATGGCTCTCTATTTATAGAGAAAATTCTCTCTGTTCCCAATCCCACGGATCCCTTCCACTTGGGATCCAGCTAGCACAAAGCCAGGGATCCGTGGAACGCTCCTCTTTGCCCATGGGTATTTTTGGTTATGGGTAATGGGTTATGGGTTGATCCATGGTTTTCTTTCTAGATACAATGTATCTTAAGGATACAATGAGCTTGGTTAAGTGGTATATATAAAACCATGGGTTATGAGTCAATACCATTTGCTAGTTTATTACCCATTTTAGTATTTACATGTTTTTACTCATTTTAGTATTTACATGTTTCTACCCATTTTAGTATACTTAGTTTAAGTATATGTTAACCCAATATGTAAACACTAGTTGTTGTACATATGTATCTAAATCATAAAATCACTTATACTTGTTTTAGTGTTTTATGTGAAAATGTGAATGTGTTAGAAAACTATTAACCCAAACTATTTACGTACTCTATTTGTTTCGTTAAAATGATTTTACGTTTGTTATCGACAAAACATTAGAAGATCGTAAAATATAAATAAACGTTTTTACGGCTTATTTGTATTAACAATATTGAGGGTAAGCAGTAGGTATATAAGGTGGATGACTTCCGACAGGGTAGGAAGGATATACCATAGGCTGCCCGTAGGGCATACTCATAGGCTGGTAAAACTGGGGTTGTTAGCCTGCCATTAGGTGGGGGATGTCCCCTGAGGGTAAGATTGAGCCCCAAGGAGGGTACATACCATGAGGAGGAAGAATTCTCCCCATTCATTTGAGATGTATTGCCTTCTACGCCGGATGCGTGAGAAGGCTGCAACGGAACCCCTGCCCATTTCTTCCTAAATGTGCCGCCAAAGTGGTGGCAAATTAACCCCCGTAGCATCCCGTCGCGACCCTTCCATTAGAGCCTTCTATCGTGCCTTCCTTCTGGTCGGAGCCCTCTCGAACGTCTTCAAAACCAAACCGACCTTCCACTGGTCTTCGACTGCTCGGAGACCCAATCCTTAGTGAGCGTGTAGCCCTGTGAACCAAGGGCCTAGCTTCCATTCCAACTTTCTTCATACTATCAATGGAGTATTCCCAACTCCCTACGCATCTCCACATTCCGAGCTTGCCTCCTTCGAGCCCTCAATAAAGATTCTAATGCTTCGATGTTAGCTTCGACAAACGCTGGGTGATTTTCGGTTCAGGGTTAGCCGAGGTTGAAGCGTGGTTGTTGGGAGTTATTTCAGGGTGAGAGTCGTGTGGTAAAAGTGATGCGGTATATTGGGAAAGTTGTTAGGATCGTTGACTGGGATTGGTGTTAAGGTCGAGAAACCCGGAGGGGGTGTATCCTCTCTTCCTTGATTCATGCCGTAAAACTAGTGAGAGTGATTGAATGGGTGTAAGTTTGGAATAACGAGACCAATAGTAGCGGTCCCACGGATGGCGCCACTGATTGTACAATAATTCGTACGACCAGACCTTCGATGGTGATCGAAGGATATGAGGGGTGATATGCTTGCGCCAAACTTATAGCCAATCTGCAATACGAAATAGTAGACACTTCGTTAAGTGATTGCGCAGGGGTTGGGCCCTACGAACCACCTCCGGTGTGAGAGTAAGTATGTGATATGTGTTGTAAATAATATGAAGTATGTAAAATACTGTGTTGAGTGAACATACCATTGAAATGACTCTTCCAACCTATTTATAGGTGATGAAAATAGCATGGTTAGTGTTAGCACACGTTTAGGAGATCATGGGGGGCGTCCCCTGATTTGTGGTAACCGCTAGGGCTTGATCCCCACTATCTCGGACTTGGCGGGGAAGCTAAGGACATAGTGGGAACATGGGGGAAGACCAAATCAAGGTTCTTCTTTTCTTCGGGCATCAAGGGAAGATACCGAAGGGCATAGGCCTTCGGCTGCGAATTCCCAACTGGGAAATGTCAATGATGAATGGTTTTACGCCACCAATGACTTATAAAGAAAGACTTGGGTCTTCGTAATTCAAATTCGACTGAGGCCGAAGGGGGGTCCTTCGACCTGATTGGAGGGTACGTCATCACCCTGATAAACCACTTTGGATTGTTATTTATATGCCCAGCAAATCAAATGTGTATTGGATTATTTTACCTGTATGTAAGAGAATAACTCTAAAGCATAACAAGCAACTTCATAACATCTTGCTTGCAAACCTCACAAGTTTTATTGCCTTGTCTGCTAAACCACTTTATAGTATATTTTTAGTGAGCTAGGGCTAAATCTCCTTTGAAATTGTGTCAAAGCGGCAAATACATTTTTGATGGTATCGGAGTTGTCTCATGGGTTTTTGAGACATTTTCGACAATAATTTTTGTTTGTTAATTTAAATAACTTAAGGTACTTGTCAATAACTAGTTATATCACGTTGGATATCCGAAATTTACGAGGATGGTTCTATATTAAACTCATTATTTTATCCAAGTTTTTTCAATTTGATATCTGAATTTTCGGATAACGGTTTTATATATACGAATATCGTTATAACTTTTGGAAAACTTTTATACAAGTTCCACATGACATTTTAAAACCCAACCTTTTAATGAATTTTGATCAAATTTTGAGATATCCGAATATGGATATTCTTTGAACACCCACAACCTAATTGAAAGGGTTGTCATTCCTATTGATATAAAAATCACGCGTGATCCAAAGGGACTCAGGTGTCTTCAAAGAATGGGAATTGGGCTTATACTAGCATTGGCGGGAATGGTAGTAGCTGATATATGTGAGAAGAATAGGTGAGAAATGAGTCAGGATCAGGATACGAGTGTTTTTGGTTAGTTCCTCAATATTTCTTAGTTGGTGTTGCTGATGCTTTTGCTTATGTGGGCCAGCTTGAGTTTTTCATCACGTAAGCGCATGAGAGGATGAAATTTATGAGCACAGCACTAGGTTTGACTACTTTAGCTATGGGATCTTAGGTGAGTAATTTTTTAGTGTGGATTACAAACAAAATAACTCATGGAAACTGGCTCAAGAGTGATTTCAATTACGAAAAGCTGAACAACTTCTATGGGATGTTTGGGATTCTGGAATTGTTTTAGTTTTTCTGGTTTTAGCATTCAGACACCGGTATAAACCACAAAATTCTAGTGGAACTAGTGAAATAGAGATTCTGACTCAAATTTTTGAGTAGGTTTAATGAGAAGATGCAAGTGCCATTTAAAAGATAGAAGCTTAGGACTTATCAAAAACCAACCAATAGAATGAACTGAACAGTTGCATAAATCCATGCATACCTTTTTCTGACTGAACATAAATTTTAGAAACTATTAATAACATAATTAGTTTATTACTAATCTGCGTATAAAAAATGTTCCAATCTTCGTCGGACCGGAAGAAAGAAATATCAAGAGGAAATTACGAAAATACCCATTATTGTCAATGTCATGGATTCAAGGAGACCAAGTATGGAAGAAAATGGCAGGGATATAGCAGTTGCACCAAACCCATTTATTTTACCTTATACAAATTCAAGGTATCAGGAGGGCTTCTAAGATTATAAAATATTAATGATTTACGATTCATGACATACCAAAAGTCACTCCAAGAAGCAGAAGTAAGCAACCATGCTCACAATTACAAAAAAAGTACGTCCTAACATGCCCTGATAAACCACTTGGGATTGTTATTTATATGCCCAACAAATCAAATGTGTATTGGATTGTTTTACCTGTATGTAAGAGAATTATTCTAAAGCATAACAAGCAACTTCATAACATCTTGCTTGCAAACCTCACAAGTTTTATTGCCTTGTCTGCTAAACCACTTTATAATACATTTTTAGTGAGCTAGAGCTAACTCTTCTTTGCAATTGTGTCAAAGCGGCAAATATGTTTTTGATGATATCGGAGTTGTCTCATGGGTTTTTGAGACATTTTCGACAATAATTTTTGTTTGTTAATTTAAATAACTTAAGGTACTTGTCAATAACTAGTTATATCACAAATTTGGATATCCAAATTTATGATGGTTCTATGTTAAACTCATTATTTTATCCAAGGTTTTTCAATTTGGATATCTGAAATTTCGGATAACGGTTTTATATATATCAATATCGTATAACTTTGAAAACTTTTATACGAGTTCCAATACTGACATTTTATAAAACCCAACTTTTTAATGAATTTTGATCAAATTTTGAGATATCCGAATATGGATATTCTTTGAACACCCACAACCTAATTGAAAGGGTTGTCATTCCTATTGATATAAAAATCACGCGTGATCCAAAGGGACTCAGGTGTCTTCAAAGAATGGGAATTGGGCTTATACTAGCATTGGCGGGAATGGTAGTAGCTGATATATATGAGAAGAATAGGTGAGAAATGAGTCAGGATCAGGATACTAAAATGAGTGGTTTTGGGTTAGTTCCTAAATATTTCTTAGTTGGTGCTGCTGATGCTTTTGCTTATGTGGGCCAGCTTGAGTTTTTCATCACGTAAGCACATGAGTATGAGCACAGCACTAGGTTTGACTACTTTAGCTATGGGATCTTAGGTGAGTAATTTTTTAGTGTGGATTACAAACAAAATAACTCATGGAAACTGGCTCAAGAGTGATTTCGATCATGAAAAGCTGAACAACTTCTATGGGATGGTTGGGATTCTGGAAGTGTTTTTAGTTTTTCTGATTTTGGCATTCAGACACCGGTATAAACCACAACATTCTAGTGGAACTAGTGAAATAGAGATTTTGACTCAAATTTTCGAGTAGGTTTAATGAGAAGATGTAAGTGCCATTTAAAAGGAAGAAGCTTAGGACTTATCAAAAACCAACCACTAGAATGAACTGAACGGTTGCATAAATCCATGCATACCTTTTTCTGACTGAACATAAATTTTAGAAACTATTAATAACATAATTAGTTTATTACTAATCTGCGTATAAAAAATGTTCCAATCTTCTTCGGACCGGAAGATAGAAAATACAAGAGGAAATTACGAAAATACCCATTATTATCAATGTCATGGATGCAAGGAGACCAAGTATGGAAGAAAATGGCAGGGATATAGCAGTTGCACCAAACCCATTTATTTTACCTTATACAAATTCAAGGTATCAGGAGCGCTTCTAAGATTATAAAATATTAATGATTTACGATTCATGACATACCAAAAGTCACTCCAAGAAGCATAAGTAAGCAACCATGCTCACAATTACAAAAAAAGTACGTCCTAACATACCCTGATAAACCACTTTGGATTGTTATTTATATGCCCAACAAATCAAATGTGTATTGGATTGTTTTACCTGTATGTAAGAGAATTATTCTAAAGCATAACAAGCAACTTCATAACATCTTGCTTGCAAACCTCACAAGTTTTATTGCCTTGTCTGCTAAACCACTTTATAGTACATTTTTAGTGAGCTAGGGCTAACTCTCCTTTGCAATTGTGTCAAAGCGGCAAATATGTTTTTGATGGTATCGGAGTTGTCTCATGGGTTTTTGAGACATTTTCGACAATAATTTTTGTTTGTTAATTTAAATAACTTAAGGTACTTGTCAATAACTAGTTATATCACAAATTTGGATATCCGAAATTTACGATGATGGTTCTATGTTAAACTCATTATTTTATCCAAGTTTTTTCAATTTGGATATCTGAAATTTCGGATAACGGTTTTATATATACGAATATCGTTATAACTTTTGGAAAACTTTTATACGAGTTCCAATACTGACATTTTATAAAACCCAACTTTTTAATGAATTTTGATCAAATTTTGAGATATCCGAATATGGATATTCTTTGAACACCCACAACCTAATTGAAAGGGTTGTCATTCCTATTGATATAAAAATCACGCGTGATCCAAAGGGACTCAGGTGTCTTCAAAGAATGGGAATTGGGCTTATACTAGCATTGGCGGGAATGGTAGTAGCTGATATATGTGAGAAGAATAGGTGAGAAATGAGTCGGGATCAGGTTACTAAAATGAGTGGTTTTGGGTTAGTTCCTCAATATTTCTTAGTTGGTGCTGCTGATGCTTTTGCTTATGTGGGCCAGCTTGAGTTTTTCATCACGTAAGCACATGAGTATGAGCACAACACTAGGTTTGACTACTTTAGCTATGGGATCTTAGGTGAGTAGTTTTTTAGTGTGGATTACAAACAAAATAACTCATGGAAACTGGCTCAAGAGTGATTTCGATCATGAAAAGCTGAACAACTTCTATGGGATGGTTGGGATTCTGGAAGTGTTTTTAGTTTTTCTGATTTTTGCATTCAGACACCGGTATAAACCACAACATTCTAGTGGAACTAGTGAAATAGAGATTCTGACTCAAATTTTCGAGTAGGTTTAATGAGAAGATGCAAGTGCCATTTAAAAGGAAGAAGCTTAGGACTTATCAAAAACCAATCACTAGAATGAACTGAACGGTTGCATAAATCCATGCATACCTTTTTCTGACTGAACATAAATTTTAGAAACTATTAATAACATAATTAGTTTATTACTAATCTGCGTATAAAAAATGTTCCAATATTCTTTGGACCGGAAGAAAGAAATGTCAAGAGGAAATTACGAAAATATCCATTATTATCAATGTCATGGATGCAAGGAGACCAAGTATGGAAGAAAATGGCAGGGATATAGCAGTTGCACCAAACCCATTTATTTTACCTTATACAAATTCAAGGTATCAGGAGCGCTTCTAAGATTATAAAATATTAATGATTTACGATTCATGACATACCAAAAGTCACTCCAAGAAGCAGAAGTAAGCAACCATGCTCACAATTACAAAAAAGTACGTCCTAACATACCCTGACAAACCACTTTGGATTGTTATTTATATGCCCAACAAATCAAATGTGTATTGGATTGTTTTACTTGTATGTAAGAGAATTATTCTAAAGCATAACAAGCAACTTCATAACATCTTGCTTGCAAACCTCACAAGTTTTATTGCCTTGTCTGCTAAACCACTTTATAGTACATTTTTAGTGAGCTAGGGCTAACTCTCCTTTGCAATTGTGTCAAAGCGGAAAATATGTTTTTGATGGTATCGGAGTTGTCTCATGGGTTTTTGAGACATTTTCGACAATAATTTTTGTTTGTTAATTTAAATAACTTAAGGTACTTGTCAATAACTAGTTATATCACAAATTTGGATATCCGAAATTTACGATGATGGTTCTATGTTAAACTCATTATTTTATCCAAGTTTTTTCAATTTGGATATCTGAAATTTCGGATAACAGTTTTATATATACGAATATCGTTATAACTTTTGGAAAACTTTTATACGAGTTCCAATACTGACATTTTATAAAACCCAACTTTTTAATGAATTTTGATCAAATTTTGAGATATCCGAATATGGATATTCTTTGAACACCCACAACCTAATTGAAAGGGTTGTCATTCCTATTGATATAAAAATCACGCGTGATCCAAAGGGACTCAGGTGTCTTCAAAGAATGGGAATTGGGCTTATACTAGCATTGGCGGGAATGGTAGTAAGAATATATGTGGAAAATTGGGTGAGCAATGGAGAATTGGGATCGGGATACTAAAATGAGTGGTTTTGGGTTGGTTCCTAAATATTTCTTGGTTAGTCTTTCTTGATGCTTTTTGCTTATGTGGGCGGCTTGAGTTTTTCATCAAATATAGCACATGAGTATGAGCACAACACTAGGTTTGACTACTTTAGCTATGGGATCTTGGGTGAGTAGTTTTTAGTGTGGATTACAAAACAAAATAACTCATGGAAGCTTCGGCTCAAGAGTGATTTCAATCATGACAATTTGAACAACTTCTATGGGATGGTTGGGATGCGGAAGTGTTTTAGTTTTTTACACGATTTTGGCATTAGGACACCGGTATAAACCACAACATTCTAGTGGAACTAATTGAAATAGAGATTTTGACTCAGAATTTTAAATTGGGTTTAAATATGAAGATGCAAGTGCCATTTAAAGAAGGAAGAAGCTTAGGACTTATCGAAAACCAACCACTAGGACTGATTTGATCAGTTTTTATAAATCCATTGCATACGCTTTTTTACGTGAACATAAATATTAGAAACTATTAATAACATAATTAGTTTTCTTACTATCTAGACGTGTAAAAATGTTCCAATCTTCTTCTTGGCCGGAAGAAATATCAAGAAGTGCAATACCTTATTGTCAATGTCATGGATGCAAGGAGACCAAGTATGGAGAAAATGGCGGGGATATAGCGGTTGCACACCAAACCCCATTTATTTTGCCTTCTGCAAATTCAAGGTATCGAGGAAGCTTCTAAGATTATAAAATAGTAATGATTCTGAAGAAGTAACAGCATGCTCACAATTACAAAAGATGCGTCTAACATGCCACACGATGAAACCACTTTGGATTGTTAGTTATATGCCCAAAAAATCAAATGTGTATTGGATTGTTTTACTAATCTTCTTCGGACCGAAAGAAAGAAAAACCAACCACTAGAATGAACTGAACAGTTACACCTTTCATATATAATGCCTAATTTTTTCATTTGTTCTTTTTCTGTTGGAATCACTCCTAAACCTTATTCAAGTGTTAGTTACTCATATGTAATAGTTAGCTTATTATGGCCTTTATGTTTGTTATTAGCCTTAAGCTTATGTAGAAGGCCCATGAGCTTAGGCCCAAGCCCATAGGTGAAAGGAAGTGAACTAGGAGTGTTGCCCTAGCTTCCTTCCTATAAATACCTTATGTAAACCTTCATTTGAAGGTTGGTTGTTCAAGTTTTCTTTTCACTACACTCTCCTAAGCCGTCTTTACTCATAGGTGTGTGTGTGTGTGTATAACTTAATCAATCGCCTCTCTATCTCTCATATAAGCTTGTGTGGTAAACCTTGTGACCTAACGGTGGTATCAATCGCCAAATAGTTGGGTGAACGTTTTGTTTTGAAGATTTTGTTTTGGTCTTGCTGCGTAAAAGTGGGTGATACTTTGGTTGGCTTAAAAATTCTTTTACATTTTTAATCCAAGATTCTTGTACTTTCAACGTTTTAAGGTGTTAAAATACTTGTTTTGGCAAAAGTTTCAACTTTATGTGGATCTAAGTTTTTAGCTAGTTTTATTAGGTAGGTATTGTTCTCACGCGTGCTTGTTTAAGTTTTGGTTCATCAAGTTTCACACTTTGTGTCTTTTGGTGATTGAAGCTATTTCATCACACAAGCGGTTTAGAAACATCTTTGAGCAATATCAATTTACAGTAATCTACCCGTAGTAAACCCTAAAACTACAGTATCTCCTTGGTTTGATCTTCATTTTCGTGGTTTATTCCGTGTGTTTTCTTACTTGGATAAGTCACGAAAATACGTCGACTTTGGATATCTTTTGCCTTTGTGAAGTGTAAAAGATCATTTGAGGATAAAACCTAAAATTACGCATAAGCATAAACTACTGGCGTAGAAATCCTACATAAAGATTTTTTCTGCCTAAGCCTAGTCTTGCATAATAAGATAATCCCTAATACAACTTTGTCTCATAACTTTAGCGTCTTTTCCTTACTTACGTAAGCTAAATTCTACGTAACTCTATTGATACGTAACTTTGGTGTTTTCATAAGTGCTACTTGGCTATTGATTTCTCGCCTAAGGATACTTCTTCAACAAAGGTTCATTCGACTACAAAGATCCATTTTACCAACACAAGTTTATCAACATGTCACAACCACCATACTCTAACTATTTCCCTTACACTTATCCTCATCCTCAACATCAACAACAACTAACTCCACATCATCAACAATGGAATCAACAACAAGCAATTTATCAACAACAATTTAACCAACAACATACTCCACAACTTGCTGCAAATCCACAACCTCAAATGGTTCAACCACCACCAAGTCTTCAAGTTCAACCGTACACATGACTTCAATCAACAACCATCAAGGCACACTATGAAGGAACCCACTTGGTTTGCAAAGATGTTTGAAGCTTTAGCGACCAACAATCAATTCATGAGGTTGGATCACTTGATAGACCTCCAATGCTCACTCGAGGAAACTACGATCAATGGGTGATAAGGTTCTTTAGGTTTTGTGATCTAAAGAAGCCACATGGAAAGTTCTTAAAGAAGGTTATCTTGGAAGGTCCATTTGAGATGCCTCCTGTCATTGTACCCGGAGATCCAAATGCCATTCCACCAAGAGATGAACAAACGAACATTGCTACTTATTGCGGACTTGAATCCTCAAAAAATTCTACACTATGAAGCAGATGAGCTTGCAATGGAATATATCCTCTTAGGATTACCAAACCCAATTCTTCGTAGTGTTGATGCTGGCGCAAAGAAAAATGTGGGATCATATTAGTCTTCTTATGGAAGGATCGTACTCAATCGGAGATTTGGAATCCAAAATTTACTTGGCTTATGAACACTTCATGATTGAACACGGAGAGACACTAGAGTCTTATCATCACCGATTTTTAGACATCATCAATGATTTGGATAAACACAACATCATCATGCCAAAAATTGCGGTGAATACTAAGTTCCTGAGTAGTCTTGGTCCTGAATGGGAGAAGTATGTCATTTTTCTCCGTCAAGCGAAAAACATGCATCAATCCATATGGATTGTTGTAAAATTACTTGAAGCCTCATGAAAAGGAAGTTGATAGGGAAAGGATTCTCCGTGCTCAAATTGCTCCACCGACACATCCGGAAAATCAACAACTTGCCTTATATGCTCCAAACGTTTATTCTCCTCAACGGCAACTCAACCAACTTCTACAATCACACCACATGATCCTTCACAACCTCCATCTCAAACTCAATTGGTTCCATACAACAACAACAATGCTCAAGCTGAAGCTAATGAGGAATCGATGGATTCGAAAGCCTTTGCAACAAGGATTTGCTATATATGATTGCTAATGCCTTTAGCCGTTATACCAACAAATCCAACAACGTATTACGTTCCTCATCTAATACAAGGAATCAAGCATTTGTGAACAATGGGCGAGTTGAAGTTGAGAATCGTGGTTATGGTCGTCGGATGGTGGTCAAGGTTTAATCTTTGTGGGTAGGAATAACAATGAGAGCTCAAGTGGTGGAACAGGGAAATGCTCGGAATGGGTTGAATGGTCTTCGATGCTACAACTGCAATGAGAAGGGACACTGGCTAATGCATGCCCAAAGCCAAGGACTAAGGGCCGTGCTTATTTCAAAGAGGCTCTTCTTTTGGCTCTTAAGGATGAAGCTGGTGGAACTCTCACGGACAAAACGAGCTTTATGGCAAATCTTGATCGGATGATGATATGGAGGACTTGCGGGGCCAGCATTTGTTATGTTGATGGCTAATATGCATGAGTTACACATGAGTGACACGGGCCGGTGTATGACAGCGTGATGGCTTGTCTCGGTACCGAAACAAACCATATTTATCTCGATCTCATATCTCCGCCAACATCAAGATCGGCAAGGCTCGAGAATGTTCAAAATCGCCATCCACATCTCATTCGGCGATTTTCAACTAGACCCGTAGTTATATTTGGCGATCAAGATGACCAACGGTTCCCTTGATAATCAAATTGACTCGTGGTTATACTTGAGGATCTCGTAATGATCATGTTGAGACTCACGTTGAACAGCGCGAACTTTTGCCTCATCCAGAGTTTGCTCGTTTAATACAAGACCAACAAACCATAGTGGAAAAATGTCATGCCATGTCGGGACTTGAAATGCAAAAATGCCGCATTAACCAAGGATTTTGAATGTTTACAAAAGCAACTTAACTTTTTCAAAACTCAAGAAAAGCGTGAAAGCGGTTTTGAAGCGACCTTTGCCAAATCTTATCAAAGCGAAAAATATTTAGAAAGCGGATCGTTGATCTAGCTTGAAGAATGCTTTGTTATGCGAAATAGAACAAACATGAACATAAAAAGCAAATTGCGCTCTCACCTTGGAAAATCAAAAAGCTAAGTTGTTAACTTGTCAAAAACAGTTCTCTGCATACAAAAAGCATTCAACGAAGCGAATAGATGATCATCTTGAAAAAATCATCGGCTTGCAAAACAAACTTAAAGAGTTTAAAACTGTTGTTTACAAACATGGCGAGTCGGTCCAGACCATTGAAAAGTTTACTTTAAAACCCAATCCAAATGGATATGGACCGAATCTTCTGATTACAAACCTAAGCTTTCAACAAAAGCATTCAAACCAAATCACGAAGTTTCGGTTGCAGAATATAAAGTTGATAATTACATTATGAGTGTTGTTGAATATCATCGTCAAGAGGAATTAGATCACGAGAAGGCGAGTCGATCAAAATTAGAAAAAGTTGTTTACAACAAACCTTTTAACTATTCAAAGCGGTCACTTCGTCACACCAGCAGTTCTTCTAACACACCAAGGGTAATCATAAAACACACGAGTCTTCTAATGTTAATCCCCAACGGATTATGCACAAACTTATGGTCCTTTACCTTCCATCATGAAGTAAACTCAAAACACGAAAATCGAAAAATTCTTAGATATTTTGACATTTTCATGGTGACCTCAAAACTTTTACAACATGAGATAGAATATCATTCAGAAATCAATTTAATAAGCCTCTGGCGAGAACAAAGAGACATTTTTGAGGAAAATCTTTTACCAAATGAAAAAAATTTGAAAAGTTGTGCATTGTCTTGGGAAAGGGACTTTCATAAGGAACTTGGATTAATGAAGGTCGTTTTCGAGCGGAAACATCTATTTCTAACACTAAGCGTAAAAGTTGAGAAAAGATGTTGATCGACTCTTGGAAGATGTCATGCGTGCGATGTCCATAATGTTGTGCTAGAATTCTTTGTCATATGCATTTGATTATATCTCTGCTATCTTTGTTGATTACGTGGTAAATGTTGAGAACAGCGATAATGTGCTTGGTCGAGTCCTTAAAAGTTGAAAACAAGCGATTGTCAAGCGAACTTTCAAATGCAATTATCGTCTTAATTGGTGTCAAAAGATATTCACGATCAACAACTTGTTTTTCAACACAAAATCGTCGATTCGTGCAAAATCTTACGATCCTAAAATTGAGCAATTAGATGATCAAAGCGTGTCTTTTAAGTGTCAAATCTCAAAATATGAACAAGAACTTGTAAAAGTTAAAAGGAATATGGTGTCATATTTGATTTACTCAAAAGACTCGTGATGAAGCATCAAATGAACTTGATCATTATCTTGCACACACTAAAGAAGTTATGCATTTTCTGGAAATGTTCGGTCTGAAAATCAAGATCGATTCACACTATCCTCAAGTTAAGAGAAATGTTAGGAAAGTATGAACAACTTCGCCAACCATCATTAAGAGATTAGCCCGGTAACACTTAGTACTCATGAACCTAGAATCCCTCGCCAAATCACAAGTTGCGCGTGCCTCCTTCTTGAAAGGGGAATAGTTGCATCTTTTTCAAATGTCCGCACCACGACCTAGGAGCACTAAATCGAAGAATAGGAAGTTGCGACCTAAGAAAAGATCAATCAAGAATGCTAAAGTAGAAGAACACCCTAGGACTATGAATAAGACACACGTTGCCTCCACTATAGATATTGCGTCAGGCAAATGTAATAGAAATAGTGATGTAACGAATGCTAAACCGTTAAGTACTTTTGATATTGATCGATGCACCTTGTGTTAATTGTGGTAAAAGTATGAATTCTGATTGTCATGATAAATGTGTTGCTAAAGCTATCATCTCGTTTAAGGAATCCTAAGAACCGGAATACCTCTAGGCCCACTAATCTTTCTAAGTGCATTGCGGTAGACCGCCATCTTTAGATTCTAAGAAACGCATTGTTGTCCCTGTAGCTCCGGTTTCACCTCCTAGGAATGTAGTACCACCTAGTGCATTCACTAAGACTAAAGCAAACACTAGTTGGAGATGGCGGAAATGGATATATAACACACTAGGATTTAAGTGGATACCTAAAGCTATTGATGTGTGTATATCTACTATAAGCTTTCTGAACCCTCTAACATTTGGGTTCCACATCTACTTCTATTCCATCACGTATGATGCGTGTGTAATGCAGGTGATCTGAGATCATTCTCGGATTGTTGATAGCGGATGTTCCCGACACATGACATGCAATCTTAAGCTGTTATCAAACTTTATTGCAAAGTTCATTGGCGCATGGGGTTAGGGAATGATCACCGCGGCTATCATGGGCTCTGGAGACTATGTCAATGGGAACATCGAAATAAGCATGGTTTACTATGTGGAAGGCCTCGGTCATAATCTTTTGATGGAGTCAGGTTTGTGATGGAGATTTGGAGGTTGCTTTCGAGGGAAAACTTGTTTCATTAAGTGATCTACAAGGAAATGACCTTATATGCGGATCACGTAATTCTAGTCTTTACACTATCTCTATGCAAGACATGGTTGCTTCATCTCCCATCTGTTTACTTTCAAAGGCAACATCAACAAAATCCACGGCTATAGCACCGATCGTCTCTCATTTAAACTTTCAAACCATCACCAACCTTGCTCGACACAAACTAGTTGAAGGACTCCCACGGTTTCGGTATTCTAAAGATCACCTTTGCTCAGCTTGTGAACAAGGCAAAAGCACTCGTGCTCATTTTCCTTCAAAGGTGGAACACGACTCTCAACATGTGCTTCATCTTCTTCACATGGATTTGTGTGGCCCGATCTTGGCGTGCAAGCGATCAATGGCAAACGCTACATCTTAGTAATTGTTGATGACTATTCACGCTGGACTTGGGTCTACTTTCTTGGAAGCAAAGATCAAGCTCCACAAATGATCATCACCTTTCTCACAAAATACAAGTTCGACTCTGAAACAGTTAGACTAATCGAGCAGAGATAGAAGGAATTTGTTAATCAAACTCTTCGTGAATTCTATGAGAAAGTGGGAATTGACATCGAACATCTATTGCACACGAACACAAAGAGTTGTCGAAGAGCGAAACGAGCGTTAGTGGAAGGCTGCAAGAACAATGTTAATCAATGCTAAACTTCCGTTACTTATAGGCGGAAGCTCTATCTCATGCTATACTCAAAACCGTTCTATGATCACAAGCATACAACAAAACACCTTTTAGCTTGTCCATAACGAGCCGAATCTAAAACACTATCATGTATTTGGATCTCTTTGCTATCCGAATAATGATCGTGATGACTTTGGAAAGCTCAAAGCCAAAGTTGACATTGGAGTCTTTATCGGATCTTGTGATAATTCAAAAGGTTTCGAATCACGGAATCGTCATGTACAAGCGGTGATGGAAACGATTCATGCTCATTTTGATGAACTTCGGTGGCTACGAGTATACCACTTGAACCGGACACAACAAACTTCCCCAAACCCCATCATCGGTGAACAAAGCCCCCAACTTCGTCAACAAATGGAAAGGTTATTTGCTCCGTTGTTCGGTGGATATTGATGAGCGTGCTCGGGTATATTTGTTTCCAGCTGCTCAACGATAATACTCTTATACGATACACCGCTACAACAACTCTTTTGAAGATGCACCTACGATTGACTCCACACACAGTTGAACAAACCGCTTCCAACAATGATGGCGGTGATATTACGAATGAAGTACCCCACTGCGATTTTGATCCAAATCGTTCTTCAACCCGTTTGCTAATGAGGCTGCTGCACGGATGTCGCGGAATCTTCAACAAACCATTTGAATCCTCGGAATCTGCACAATGTATACCAACATCAACCCTCTACACATAGATGGACGAAAGACCATCCTGCGGAAAATATTATTGGCAACCCGAATCAACGGTCGTTACAAGACAACGTCTTCACTCGGATGGTGAACATTGCATTTATGCACTCAATGCGCCAATCTGAACCTAAAAACATCAAAGGCGCATGACAAAAGACAAGTGGATCGAATCCATGCAAGAAGAACTCAACCAATTCAAACGTCTTGAAGTATGGGAGCTGGTTGAAAGACCAACAAGGGTCTACGTCATTGGTCTCAAATGGATTTGGAAAAACAAATTGGATCTTTGAAGGAAATGTTATCGAAATAAGTCGCGTCGGTGGCTAAGGGTTATCGTCGGGAAGAGGGTATTGACTTTGAAGAATCTTTTGCTCCGTTGCTCGTCTTGAGAACGTTGGATATTTCTAGCGTTCGCGGCTCATGAATATGACGGTCTATGGATGGATGTCAAAGCTGCGTTTCTCAATGGACAAAAGAAGCGGTTTATGTCGCCAACCGGATGGATTCGTTGATCCGAGTTTCGAATCACGCTACAAAGCTGAACAAAGCTCGTATGGTCTCAAACAAGCTCCTCGGGCATGGTGCGATAAGCTATCATCCTTCCTCATTGCTAATAATTTCACCAAAGGTTCGGTTGACCCAACTCTTTTTATACAATATCACGGGCACATATCTTAATTGTTCAAATTTACGTGGATGACATCATTTTTGGGTCTACACATAAAAAGTTTTCAATCGCTTTTGCAAAACTAATGAAGAAAAATTTTGAAATGTCCATGATGGGTGAACTTACGTTCTTTCTGGGACTGCAAGTTCATCAATCACCCCGTGGTATTTTCTTGAGTCAGTCCAATATGCCCTTGAATTGTTAAACAAATTTGGAATGAAAACACTGACACCTATGCCACACCAATGGCTCATACCAAGAAGCTAGACGCAGATTTACATGGGAAATTGGTGGACCCTACAAAATACCGTAGTATTATTGGGTCTCTCATGTATCTAACAGACTAGCGGACGATATTGTCTTTCTGGTATATCTTTGCTCTCGTTATCGATTAGAAGCGAAACCCACCTCTCACGAGGCTAAAAGAATCCTCCGATACATAAAGGGAACCATTAACAGGGGATCCGGTATCAGGATTACGGTTTTGAACTAATCGCTTTTCGGATCTGACCACGGGATGCTTAGACTCACGGAAAAGCACGGGAGCTTTACAATTTCTTGGTGATAAGCTGGTGTCATGGCAATCAAGAAGCGAGGATTGTACATCGTGTCCTCAACCGGCGAGAATATGTAGCCATGTCGTGTTGTGCTCAAGTCATGGATGAGAACACAACTCAAAGACTATGGTTCGTTATTTGCAGAATCCGATGTCTGCGACAATCAGTGCCATTGCAATCTCGTGCAACTTCGGTTCGCACTTCGAAATCAAAGCACATCGATCTTGATATCATTTCATCAAGGATCCGGTGGAGCAAGTGCTTGTTGAATTATATTTTGTGGAGTGAGAATACCAATTGGCAAACGTTCTCACCAAAGCCTTGCCTCCCGCTAGGTTTAATGAGTTGGTCCACGGGATTGGTATGAGGTGTTTGACTCAAGAGGAATTGGATGACCTCCTAAACGATCTTAAAAACTGTCAAACACCAAAATCTCTTTTGTAAATATTTTTTCAAAAACAAAATACAAAAAATAAAAACACGATAAAAACAACAAAAAAAATATTCTTCTAATCTAATTTTCTTTCAACATGGCAAGTACGTTTCTTACGTCAACACTCTAATCTTTCAAAATTCAGTATTTTTTCGATCAAGTGTTGAGGAGAAAATTAATATAACTTTGTTCAAAACATCGTGTACTTGCATGTTATCATATCGATTGTTTCTTTTATCAATGGTGGTAAATTTTATGGTTCATTGACACTCCTCGGACTAAAATTTATAACCTTTCATTATTTATTAAGTCTAGGGGGAGTGTAGTCAAAGCTTCTTTCTTAAAATCTTTGTTTGGTAACCAAAATGGAAGTTAAATGGCTTTGTATGAAAAAGGAAAAGGTGGAGGGACCAAAATTGTCAAAATGTTAAAGTTATTTTAATAAAAACACTCTCCACCTAAAAATCTCTCTTCACATTTAATACTCCTAACCTAAATAATCCTACGAACCAAAATCGTTCAAGAAATCCGTGCTTTAGATCATCATCTTGTAAGTGTTTTCATGATCTTAACGATAATACAAGCTAAGGTTTTGAATTTCAAGCAAATCCACGGCTGCTAAAGCGTTTGTTATGTGATTATGTGTTCTACGCATAAGCGTATGAACACACAATCATTGTGAGTGTGTTTTGGTTGAAAGAAAGTGTCAAAACATGTTTTTAATAACAAGGATACTATTTTTACCCTCTAAATCCACCCGAAACAATTGATGATTTTTTGAATATTAGGGTTTATGAGTCGATTTGGGTGTTTACAAATGTGAAGGTTTTTGGTCAAAAAGATTGTTGTGTGATGTTCATATCATGTTGAATTAATGATTCCAGCCCTATAACAACGAAACACTAATTTCAGAATTAGGAATTAGGGTTTAATGTTCTTGAGTTTGGGTATTTTTGATTCTGATTTAGATGTTTATAACTTGGTTTATAAACTCACACAACATCTTAGAACTACTAGAATAAGTTTGGTGCAAATCCTATGGTTAGAAAACTTACGCGTAATTCATAACCCTTAGGGTTTTGACTCTGGCATATGACCTAGCGTAAATATTTAATGAGTTATCATGCCATGATTTGTTGTTAAAATGAATTCTTGTGTTAATATTGATGATTTGGTGAATTTATTTCAGGCTTTGTTACGCTTAATATTCAGAATCAAGGTCATTTGAATCTCTACGCATAAGGATTACCCTAAGCGTAGTCAGTTAGCGTAAGAAAAATCCTACACATAACTATGCAGCGTAAGGTTCTACAAGGGACTACTGGTATCTGTGAAAGGATATAAACTTGATGACCCTCACGCATAAGTCTACTACGAGTAAGCCTTACGCGTAAGTAAATAAACCTACGGCGTAAGCTCTCGCATAAGGTCCCCTTTTCCTACGTAACAACAACTGCGTGAAGTTAAGATCCTATGCATAAGCTTTCGTCTGGCGTATGTCATTACTTGTTTAAACTTTGCCAATTCTACGCCTATGCCTTGATTGACCTTCATTAATGAATTCGTGTACAACCGTTAAATAAACTTATCATAACGTCACGAATCCAATAATGTCACTAATAAACTTAAGCGTTTGATATGTTGTGAACAATAAGTGATAACATAAACTTTAAAACTTAAAGTTAACTAACTCACGAAACATTTCACGGCGTCATTGGACTATTAGACAAACAAGTGACTTAGGACTCGTAACAATCATTGACTTTGTACATTCAATAACTAGACAATAAGACCTTCTGTTGACTAACACTATGTCTTCCGATATGTTGGTTCTTTTGGCTAATGTTATTTCAGATCCGACATGGTGAACAAATGATTGTGGATGCATCGAGAAGTTCTTACAATTGCGATATCTTTGAGAGGGTTATCCGAGATAGATTGGAAAGAACAACCTTAGGGTTGACTTTGACACCCTCACATGCTCAGTCTTCTTGTCTCATTACGATTGGATATTCGGAATCATCCCTACGAACATGCTCTCACTCTGCTTGCAGTTCCGGAGGTCTACATTCAACAATTCGGGATTCTATCTGGAGGATCACGGTCAAAGTGCGGTGAATGTGACCTTAATCACAAACAAGTCACTATCACTCCTGTGACTTACGGGCTGTTCTCATCATTCGACATCGCTCCAACCGACTTCTTTGCACCCTTGAAGAGCAGTCCGAAATTCTTGATAGATATTGGTTATGATGAAGCTTGGGAATCATTACTAAGCACTCTCCGATTAGGCTGAAATATTCCTCAACCATGGAGAATGATGAGTCATCAAATACTCATCGTTTTGTACAAATCTAAGCTGCAAATCATCGAAAACACTCAAAAATACATCAAAATGATGAAAATATCACAAATCAGTGTTTTATGTGTTTTAAATGCACAAAAGATCAAAATAGATGAAAAATGTATCAAGTTTGCAAAATTGGCGGTTTAGTCCCAGTTTTTAAAATTGTCAAATCTAGTCCCTGGAAATCAAAATGTGGAATTTTATCTTTCAAGGTCCCTGAAATATTCTAAGTTGTCAAAAATGGTCCTTGAATGATTCTTTGGTCAAATGGCAGAAAAGGTCCCTAAACTTTGAAAAATGTCAAAATTAGTCCTTGGACTTATAAAAATGGAATTTTATGCAAAAAGGGTCCTTGTACTATCAAAGTTTGTCAAGTTTAGTCCTTGTGATAACATTGGAAAAAGTTCAGTTTCAGTCCTTGAAGTTTGGGTAAATTGCAAAATTGGTCCTTGTGCTTATTCTAAACCAAACGGACACCCCTAATATTAAAACACAAGCCCAATCCAATCCTTAGCCCAATCCTCCACATGACCCTTGAGCCAGTCCAATTTACCACTTGACCCCAGTCATACCCAATTGTGAACCCCCCTCATATTATTAAAGCCGGTCAAAGAAGTCAAAACCAGGTATACTGTTCTCCTCTCTCACGTTTACCCGCCCAAAACCAGTGATCCAGATACCAGAGCTGGTATTGCTACTTTTTCAAATCCACTTGATCCTATCACCTTCCCCCACTTACCGTCCCCTACGCCTGCCAACACCCAAATACCCTTAATTGATTCAAACAACTCCATTTATTGATCAAACCTGCTATGAGACTTTTGGCGCCAAAATCCACTTGGACGGATATGATGAGTTGGATCAATCCAATAATTTGAAATGAGTGGGATTGTATCGAGGTCAACAAGGATTCAAAAGGCTATAAAGAGGAGCAAGGAAGCTGTAAAGATATCTAGTGTAATCTTTAAATTTCATGTCGTTTTAGATTAATTTTAAATTTTAGTGTGCTTTTGGTTTCCAAGCTTTGTATTTCAAGTTGTCATTGTATTATAAACCTTTTATAAGTAACAATTTCAAGTGTTAAGTTTCATTTCAGTTTATTCAAATTTTCAAGTGCTCAAAATCTCATATGGTCCGAATGTTGTTGTTAGGTGTTATCATGAATTTGAATAATAAGCACATGTAAGCTCTAGATAGCTTGTAAAAGCTATTAGATATATTAAAATCCCGATTTAGAAGCAAAAATCAAAATTCATCAAAAATACAAATTAAATAGTTGAAAAATAAAAAATCATATGGAAATGGTGTTCACAGCTGGAGCAGGGTAAATTTTGGATGGCCTTGGGTTAGTGGCTTAGTGGTAAGCCTTTAGGATTGGTCTTGATCATTGGTTATGTGATTGCAGTTGGATACCCATTTGTAAGCCTTTTGTTCATTTTGCATTTCACATCTTGGTTATTTAGTAGCTTTAATCTTTGTGTTTTATTGTTTATTAGTTCTAATTAAGTAAATCTAACCATTAAAATCAGTTGGTTGTTATTTTAAATTGGTAGTTTATAAAATCTCACTTTGGAGGTTTTATAGCAATAGTTTAATCTCTTTGTTGTATGTTGTTATTGTTGTTATTTAATGTTCATTTAGTCTCATTACATGATATTATAAGGTTTGTAATAAGTAGCATGGTCTAAATCACTCATTTGCTTTGAAATTCTTCAAAACAGTCATAAGAAGTGGTGTTTGGTTCTCTGTGTTTTGAAAGTTCTCTCGGTCATTGGCCTTGTTTGAAGTTTGTTTAACTTGGTTTTAATCTCATCTCAGTCATAAAACCGATGCTCATAAGCAAAAAGTCAAAATTAGCTTTTGATCAAATCTTGTGACTAACTGTTGGGCTTTAATGATTCATGGTCATGATTTTGTGTTTACAAGTTGTTATCATTGATCAAATTAGTCTTAGCTCACCTTAAAACAACACAATCAAGTGCATAGAATCAGTTCAAAGTTCATCTTGGTCAAACTTTTAGTTTTTCTTAAAAAGTCAAAATTTGCATTTGGTCGTTTTTGATTAAAAAGATATTTTTAGTGTGAGTTTAATAGTAAGATTTAGCTTAAAATCTTTTGGGGTATTAAAGTTTAGTTGCTAAACAATTAGAAAATACTAGTTCTCTTTGAATCAGCTTTTTACATAGCTTTTTTACTAGCTTATTTTGAGTACGTTTGAAAATGGGCCCTGTTGCACGGTTGGGTGGTCAACTTGAAAGCTACATAGAGCTTATAGTTGCTCAAATCTTGTGATTTTTGGTTCTTTGGGTAGCTGACCTAGCCTTCTTGAGGTCCCAAGCTTAGTTTTCCATTTTGAAGCTTAATAGCTAGGGCTGCACCTAGCTTCTTTTTGTCCCAACACTCGAGTATCAAACTGTCTCGGCTTGGTAGCGGTAATCTGAAATATCACTTTAAGCTCTTATAAAGCTCTCTGATTTCCCTAGCTTTTGATCTTTGGCTCTTTGGAAAGCCAACCCGACCCGACTTGTTGACTCAAGGCTTGTTTTGAGCTTGTGAGCTTATTTCACTAGCTTATTTTGGCCTTGAAAAAGTCCACAGGGGACATTTGGTTATTCAGTTTAGTTCAAGTGCTTAGTGCTTATTTCTAGCTTATTAGTGTGCTTATCTTTGTAATTTAGGTTTATATAAGTAGCATTATCCTATTTGTAGCTTATTTAACTTGTGTTTCCAGTTGTAACTTTGTTTGAGCTTAAAATTCACCAAAATAAGCTCTTAAGCTCCTTTGTTGGCTTATAATCTTCTCAAACAGCTTATTTTAAGTTTGTAAAATTTTTGTGTTTGTTAAAGTTTCATATTTTAAGTAGTTAAGTAGTTTTAAAAAAAAAAGAAAATCCAGAAAAACATCAATTTAAAAATAGTGATAGCGTTTATTTAATATTTTTTATCTTTTTAATTTCCTTTAATTTGCATTTAAGCCCTTGTAGTTTATGTACTTTTTCTTTAGTTATAATCATTCAAATCCTCTTTTCCGTTCAAATCTCTCGATCACTATTCGTTGGGTGATTCTTCGCATAGCTCGCTGGGACATAACGACCCGGGGAAACACTATACTCTCCAGATCTTCATTGCATTTTGCTTCGAGCTGTTTTAAGTTTCTTACGGTCGGCCATTCACAAGTGGCCGGCTTGGGTGAGAAAACTTGACGGTTCGGAGCAAATCAAATTTTGGCGCCGCTGCCGGGGAGGCTTTAGCGTGTGTTAAACCTTTTTCAGACCCATTTTTGCACATATACCATCTTTTTGTAAAAAGTTTTTGTAAAGTTATCAGAAAATCCAAAAGTTCATTAACACTTTTCCTGAAGTGTTAACAACACCAAAAATATTTTCATTCTTTGTTTTTATAGCATGTTTTTCAAAAATCCAAAAAAATCCATCCTTTATCTTCAAATCTGTTTAATTCTCCATTCCTTATCCTCTATAACCGTTTAATTCTTCATCTCTTATCCCTCTTATCCGTTTAATTCTTTATGTCATGGTTTTCGACATGTTCGAGGTGTGGAGGTCCATTTAACTTGATGGAAATTGTCGTGATGTACCAATGTTAGTTTGAGGAGACAAGTTTGTCGGTAATCCCAACCCCATTTCAAATAATGAAACACCGATTTTTTCCTACCTACCTCCCCCAATAGAATCCTACTCATGCGAGTTTTGTAGGAATGATTCTCATTACGGTTTTGATTGTCCACCACGGGTCCCGCTTGTCTATGAGCCGTAACCATGTTACAATCGAACTTTGGTGAAAGTTATTTTCCCAATTATCTCTGTTGTGAGAATTGCGGAGGTCCTCATGCGACTTTTGAATGTCAACCGATGAATCAAAATTTTCACAATTCCAATTCTCCCGGTTTTGACAATTTCCAACCCCACACAATATTCCATCATTCATCAATATCATCATGAAAATAAAACTATTGGAGAATTACTAGGTGAAAGAACGAACGGCTAATCCTAGTACTCAGACTTCCGAGCCTTCACAGGATTTCAATGATTAGAAGTGTAATCTTCCACAAAGTTAAGAAATACGCATTGAAAGCGACTACAAATGAAAAGAATGGTATGTAAGCTTCAACAGATGAATATAAGAATCCGATATGATGACGATGATGATGAGGATACTATTCAAATATGGGAATATTATGAGGACGACGAGGAGAGTGTTATTCCTTTGAAAGATATTATTTCTCAACTCCCTCAGTCTATTGCTATCACACCTATCTTACCTATTATTGCTTCCAAAGACTCTCTCACCATGGGGATAAGCATCTCGACACTATTTCGAAACGGAATCATCGAGTGTTGAGGACCTTGTCCCAATCCCAAGTGAGCCTGAGGATATATCCGATAGTGATTGTGATTTGCCTTTTTGTGATTCTCTTGACATTTTAGGGGTTACTTCCGGGATTTTCTCAAATCCTCTTTTTGAATTTAATAATGACTACACTTTTTGGAAAGTAAATCCTCTTTTTAGATGAAATGTCTGATTCCGATACAGAGCCCATCACGGAAGTGGTGGAAATTGCTAGCTCTCTGAGAGCACACCCTTATCCCCACCTCTGTTGAACTTATCTCTTCCATCATGTGATGATAGCGATTCTATCCTCCAGCGATGAGATGTCTTTCGAGTATCCCGTTGAGCCATCTCGAATCTAAAAGACAAAATTTTAATTCGGGATGCTTTCGTTGGAAGAAAAAAATGCACATGGATGAAAATTTTAATGAGTTGTTTGAGCTTGAAACGTACATCATCCGAACCTTTCTTCCTTTCGTCACATACGGTGTGACTTCTCCATGTCTTAATTCGCCGGGAATGAAGACACTATCTTTGACCCAGGCATTTTCATTTATTATTTTGAGCAGGTTCTATGTATATCTAGATCGGTGTGGAACTTTAGCGTGCTTCAAATGTTTGTCCAAACATCTTGAATGAAAGTCCGATGGAGATTGTTTCCTCCACTTACTTCCCCATGAACAAATTAATTCGGGGTCGAGTCAAGCTAGCGACTTCGGAAATCAAAAATTAGCATGCCATATGGGTTTTCACCCATATTTTTGACTTCTTTCTACTTTCTACCACCCTAGTGTGGGGGAGTTGCCCCACATGTTGTATATAAGTTTTCATAAAAAAATCCTTTCAAATAATGGCGTATTATTTCCCTTTTCGTTCTATGTTTGGCATAACCGCCGGTACTTTGAATATTGAGGCAATATTCATTTCTAAGTGTGGGGAAATTCTCACGAATGTTATCATGTAATTATACCGCCCAATTCCCCATTTTGGCCAAAATTTTTTTGGAGTAAGTGTTACGCACTTACTCAACTTATGGTTATCGATCCGCCATGTCTAATAAACAAAAGGATTGGCTAATCCAGGAGCAAGCGGCTCTTGGTAAAGATATCTCAAAACCGTTGGCGGCTTGCAATTTGCCCAAATTGTATGGTATTGACTCAAACCATATCCTAAAAAGTGAAGAGTTGGCTAGCCGCAAGTTTATGGCTTGTGGTAAAAGGCGATGGAAAAACCATAATTGAATCGGCTCACCAAAGATAATTCGATAATTTATCTAAGAGTTGGCTAGTCCAGAGCAAGCGACTTACGGTAAAGACAAATCAAATCCGTTTACAACTTATGATTTGCTCAAAATCATTTGGTTATCGTTGTACCAAGGTTCTTACTTGAATCAAAACAATTGGCTACTCCAGAAGTGATGGCTTTTGGTAAAGAGTTTTAAAATCCATTAAAGTTCTAAAACATTGCTAGGGACTAGCAATATCTTAGTGTGGGGGATTGATGAGTGTCTAAATACTCATCATTTTTGTACAATCTAAACTTCAAAATCATCACGAAAACACTCAAAATGCATCAAAATGATGAAAATATCACAAATTAGTGTTTTATGTGTTTTAAATGCAAAAAGATCAAAATCAGATGAAAAATGTATCAAGTTTGCAAAATTGGCAGTTTTAGTCCCCCAAGTTTTAAAAGTTGTCAAATCTAGTCCCTGGAAATCAAAATGTGGAATTTTATCATTCAAGGTCCCTGAAATATTCTAAGTTGTCAAAAATGGTCCTTGAATGATTCTTTGGTCAAATGGCGAAAAAGGTCCCTAAACTTTGAAAAATGTCAAAATTAGTCCTTGGACTTATAAAAATGGAATTTTATGCAAAAAGGGTCCTTGTACTATCAAAGTTTGTCAAGTTTAGTCCTTGTGATAACATTGGAAAAAGTTCAGTTTCAGTCCTTGAAGTTTGGGTAAATTGCAAAATTGGTCCTTGTGCTTATTCTAAACCAAACGGACACCCCTAATATTAAAACACAAGCCCAATCCAATCCTTAGCCCAATCCTCCACATGACCCTTGAGCCAGTCCAATTTACCACTTGACCCCAGTCATACCCAATTGTGAACCCCCCTCATATTATTAAAGCCGGTCAAAGAAGTCAAAACCAGGTATACTGTTCTCCTCTCTCACGTTTACCGCCCAAAACCGGTGATCCGGATACAGAGCCGGTATTGCTACTTTTCAAATCAATTGATCCTATCACCTTCCCCACCTTGTCCCTCTACCTCCACTAACACCCAAATACCCTTAATTGATTCAAACAACTCCATTTATTGATCAAACCTGCTATGTGACTTTTGGCGCCAAAATCCACTTGGACGGATATGATGAGTTGGATCAATCCAATGGCTGGAAATGAGTGGGATTGTATCAGAGGTCAACAAGGATTCCAAAAAGGCTATAAAGAGGAGCAAGGAAGCTATGTATGAAGATATCTAGTGTAATCTTTAAATTTCATGTCGTTTTTAGATTAATTTTAAATTGATTAATACGTTTTAGTTTCCAAGCTTTGTATTTCAAGTTGTCATTGTATTATAAACCTTTTATAAGTAACAATTTCAAGTGTTAAGTTTCATTTCAGTTTATTCAAATTTTCAAGTGCTCAAAATCTCATATGATTCGAATGTTGTTGTTAGGTGTTATCATGGACTGAATAAGCACATGTAAGCTCTAGATAACTTGTAAAGCTATTAGATATCTTAAAAGTCGGTTTAGAGTAAAAATCAAAATTCACCAAAAATACAAATTAAATAGTTGAAAAATAAAAAATCATATGGAAATGGTGTTCACAATTTGGGCGAGGGGTAAATTTTGGATGGCCTTGGGTTAGTGGCTTAGTGGTAAGCCTTTAGGATTGGTCTTGATCATTGGTTATGTGATTGCAGTTGGATACCCATTTGTAAGCCTTTTTGTTCATTTTTGCATTTCACTGTCTTGGTTATTTAGTAGCTTTAATCTTTGTGTTTTATTGTTTATTAGTTCTAATTAAGTAAATCTAACCATTAAAATCAGTTGGTTGTTATTTTAAATTGGTAGTTTATAAAATCTCACTTTGCGGTTTTTATAGCAATAGTTTAATCTCTTTGTTGTATGTTGTTATTGTTGTTATTTAATGTTCATTTAGTCTCATTACATGATATTATAAGGTTTGTAATAAGTAGCATGGTCTAAATCACTCATTTGCTTTGAAATTCTTCCAAAGCAGTCATAAGAAGTGGTGTTTGGTTCTCTGTGTTTGAAAGTTCTCTGGTCATTGGCCTTGTTTGAAGTTTGTTTAACTTGGTTCTAATAACTCATCTCAGTCATAAAACCGGTGCTCATAAGCAAAAAGTCAAAATTAGCTTTTGATCAAATCTTGTGACTAACTGTTGGGCTTTAATGATTCATGGTCATGATTTTGTGTTTACAAGTTGTTATCATTGATCAAATTAGTCTTAGCTCACCTTAAAACAACACAATCAGTGCATAGAATCAGTTCAAAGTTCATCTTGGTCAAACTTTTAGTTTTTCTTAAAAAGTCAAAATTTGCATTTGGTCGTTTTTGATTAAAAAAGATATTTTTAGTGTGAGTTTAATAGTAAGATTTAGTTTAAAATCTTTTGGGGTATTAAAGTTTAGTTGCTAAACTTAATTAGAAAATTACTAGTTCTCTTTGAATCAGCTTTTTACATAGCTTTTTAACTAGCTTATTTTGAGTACCTGTTTTGAAAATGGTGCCTATTACTTGCAGTTGGGTGGTCCAACTTGATAAGCTCACATAGAGCTTATTAGTTGCTCAAATCTTGTGATTTTTGGTTCTTTGGGTAGCTGACCTAGCCTTCTTGAGGTCCCAAGCTTAGTTTTCCATTTTGAAGCTTAATAGCTAGGGCTGCACCTAGCTTCTTTTTTGTCCCAACACTTTCGGTATCAACTGTCTCGGCAGATGCGGCGGTGATCTGTATCACTTTCACAAGCTCTTATAAAGCTCTACAGTTACCTATAGCTTTTGATCTTTGGCTCTTTGGAAAGCCAACCCAGCCAGCTTGTTGACTCAAGGCTTGTTTTGAGCTTGTGAGCTTATTTCACTAGCTTATTTTGGCCTTGAAAAGTCCACAGGATTTGTTTTGGTTGACGTTTAGTTCAAGTGCTTAGTGCTTATTTCTAGCTTATTAGTGTGCTTATCTTTGTAATTTAGCTTTATATAAGTAGCATTATCCTATTTGTAGCTTATTTAACTTGTGTTTCCAGTTTATAACTTTGTTTGAGCTTAAATTCACCAAAATAAGCTCTTAAGCTCACTGTTGGCTTATAAGCTTCTCAAACAGCTTATTTTAAGTTTGTAAAATTTTTGTGTTTGTTAAAGTTTCATATTTTAAGTAGTTAAGTAGTTTTAAAAAAAAAAGAAAATCCAGAAAAACATCAATTTAAAAATAGTGATAGTGTTTATTTAATATTTTTTATCTTTTTAATTTCCTTTAATTTGCATTTAAGCCCTTGTAGTTTATGTACTTTTTCTTTAGTTATAATCATTCAAATCCTCTTTTCCGTTCAAATCTCTCGATCACTATTCGTTGGGTGATTCTTCGCATAGCTCGCTGGGACATAATGACCCGGGGAAACACTATACTCTCCTGATCTTCATTGCATTTGCTACGAGCTGTTTTAAGTTTCTTACGATTGGGCCCATTCACAAGTGGCCTTTGGCAGAAAAAACGGACGGTTCGGGCGATCGAACACTCTACATGATCATCACCAAATCGGTCTCTGGTCGTGCAGTGGCTATGAGCATCCCAAGCTCATGGAACTGCAAATTTTCTGGTCGTTGATCAACAGGAAGGACATTGAAATCGAAGCACTGATATGGGAGGACATGATGCTATTTCACAAGAAGCTTGGCGCCAAGATTCCCTATGGGATACACCAAAGCTGTTGATCCGAGAGCACTTGGACTTCATCGACATCCCCATGAGGCTCAATGACCCGGATAATCGACCATATTGGTGAACCCATATTATCCGCGAGAATCAAAGAATCGTCAACAAAAGCGAGTGCGGTATTGCACGATCACCTTACGAATACGAAATCAAAAAGCTTGAAACATATAAAAGGTATCGGTTAGCCGTCAAAGAAGGCAAAGTTGGTCATCTTGATGAAAAATCTTACGGTACACCTGGGAGGACGAGAAGCGATCTTGAAGTGTCACAAGTACATATATTTATAGGAAGCTTCCCAAAAGGAATCCTCCTCGTAAAAAGGATTGTTCCAAGAGGAAGCTGAACCTATTCCCACACCTGAACCGCAAAACAAGCTTGTGGACGAAAGCTCTGAAGGTACTGACACAGATGAAGAGATTACCTACTCACGAAACTGCAAGGATGACAATCGCCGATTACCAAAACCTCCAAGTCCTCAAGCTGATAAAGAAAAGGGAAGACTCTGTACTTGTACCTTATGATGAAAGCTTGGTGATAAAAGCCACCGGAAAATGTATACAAGAAGACGATCAAATTCCTTAGACACCAACACAAAGGTGAAGAATTTGCTAAAGACCAAATGGGTGGTCAGGAGGATCAAGTGGTGCCCACTCACGACCATCTCGATGCGGTTAATCAACCCGATAAGGGAGCTGGTGCCACCAATCTTGTGCAATGATGAGTGTCTAAATACTCATCATTTTTGTACCATTTAAACTGCAAAAACATCTGAAAACACTCAGAAATGCATCAAAATGATAAAAATATCACAAATAAGTGTTTTATGTGTTTTAAATGCAAAAATATCAAAATCGGATGAAAAACGTATCAAGTTTGCATAATTGGCAGTTTTAGTCCCCAAGTTTCAAAAGTTGTCAAAAACAGTCCCTTGTAAAACAAAATAAAGAAAAATATCATTTCAAGTCCCTAGGAATTCATGAGTTGTCAAAATTGGTCTTTGAGATTTAAAATTGCAAAATTACAACTTAGGTCCCTAAACTTTGAAAATTGTCATAAATAGTCCTTGGAAGTTTGAAAATGTCTATTTTAGTCCTTGTACTATTGAAGTTTGTCATTTTTGGTCCCTTGAAACAACTTTGTGAAATTGGCAGAAATGGTCCTTCAAATTCGAGAATTGCAAGTTTAGTCCTTGTATTAAAACCAAGCCTTGACCCTTTGGATATTCGATCCCACGCCAATATCCCTTTGGACCCCCTTCCTTTTTGACCCCCCCTTCATTTTTAAACCCACAGTTTGAATAAAAAACACCCCTCACGGGTTCCTCTCCATCATCATCACCTACACTGCTGCAACTCCTACTCACACTCCATCATCATCACATTCCTACCCTCCAAACACCCCAAGCCAAGATGCATTAAATACTTCCTTCTTTGTCCAAGCTATCGAACCTTGGCATATATACACTTTCCCGCCAAAAATTGATCAATGGCCAATATGACCTCAACTGATCCAATGGTTGAGATTATGAGTGGGAATTGATCAGAGGAGAGAGAAAAGACATTTGGTGTATAAATAAAGGAAGAAAGAAGCAAGAAAGGGTAGTACTTAGTTTTATTTTCAAAATGTATGTCGTTTTAAGCTTTTTATGTCTTAAATAGATTCTAAATTGTAATTTCTAGCTTAAGTGTATCAAACTAAGCTATTTCATTGTATTAAAACCATTTTCAAGCATCAATTCAAGTTGCATTATCATTTCATGTTTACATGTTTCTCGTTGCAAATTCTAGTTTCAAATTCTTATGTCAAGCTTCAAATAGCTTATTTTTAAGCTCAAATTAGCTTATTAAGGCTCCTTATAGCTTTTGGTAAGCTTATCACTTAATTTCAAGCAACTTTGATATCTGGTCAACGAAAGTCAAACTGGGCTCAAATGGAAATGGAAATGAATGTGGGTTGATGCAGAGCATGGATTTGGGTTGATATTGAGTTAGGTTATGGTTTAGAATAGGGTAGTGATCCTTGTATTCTTTGGCAAACCACGTGGCTAGGACCAAATGTGAGTCATTTTAAAGATTCATTGCATAATCTGTATCAGTGGTTTAGATTAGTTTCTATCTGTTGATTAAGTTGTTATTAGATCAGTTAGATTCAGTTTAAATGTCTGCACAAGCTAGTTCTAGTGGAAGCTTCGTTTAAATTGCAAATCAGTCATATAAGTGTTGTTTGGATTGCCTGACAAAGCTGTGTTTGAGGTTTGTTCAGTAGTTAAGACTTGTTGTTTTAGGCTTGTGTAGCTCAATTGTACTCATTATAGTCATAACATTGTGTCTGCACACTCTCAAAGTCAAAATCATCAAGAAACTGTCTTAATTTCTTAACTGTTGGAGCTTTGAAATCAAAAGCTTGAATTATGTTTAGAAATTAGTAGAGTAACTTAATTTAGCTTTACTTTAGCTTAAAACATCATATTCAGTTGGCAAATTAAGATCAAAGTTCATTAAAGTCAAAATCTTAAAATCTGCTTCAAAAGTCAAAAGTAAAAAACCAGGTTTTGACCCACCTAAGTTGATTTTTAATTGATTCATTTCGGGGTCAAATTCATTATAACTTTGGGTTTATAAACTTCAGTTGGTCTAGTTTCTTAATATAATTTTAGTTGAATTTTAGTAATTTTCTAAAAGCTCCAAATGAGCTTGTCAATTTGGTCAAATATGCCCTGTGACAGGGCATAGTCACAATCTTGATTTCATAAGTTCTTGCAGAGCTTGTCAAAAGCTCATAAGAGCTTGTCCAGGGCTCACATTTGGTTTACAAGCACCTAGCTAGGTCTAGTTTAGGTTCCAATATCGGTTTGATTTCAACTTATTGGGTAGCTTATTCTTAAGCTACAAAGTAGTAGGCTAAAACTGTTTTTAGCACTTGAGTTAAAAACATCAAATCTTTGTAGTCAGCATTTTAGAAGTTTAGGATAGAGGTAATTAGTTGCTTTTGAGTGTTTTTAGCATATTATAGGTTCTGTGTTAGTTTGGTGCTTATTTGTGGCTTTTGGCTTATCTTGAGTGCTTATTTATAAGCAATCTCCATTGCAGCCTCATATTCCTTCACACCAGCCCCTGTTTTTTATATTTTCTCAGATTCATAATATTATTTTAGACTTTTCTTGAATTTTTCATATTTTTCCATCTTGTTTGCTATTTTTCTTCATTTAAAAGCAGTTTTAGGCCTTTTAATTAGCATTTAATACAATTAAATCAGAAAAGTTTCAAAAAAATAAGTTTTCATTTTTCCTAGGTTAAAATAAATATAAAAAGTCAAAAAAGTATTTTTCCAGATTTTTCATAGTTAAATTTGTAATTTTTAGCAATTTAAGTAGTTTTAAATAGCTTTTAATTCATAGAAAATAGAAAAATAATCAGAAAAATACAAAATTAATTTTTAAAATTCTCTTTAGTTATTTTATATTTTTCTAAGTCATAATTTCATTTTGCTAGCTTTATTTCATATTTTCTTGTATTTTAGGGTATTATTGAATAAGTAAAAATAGTTTTTAATTAATAATAATTAGATAAATAGTAATAAAAATAATTTTCTTTTTCTAAAAATTTTCTCTTATCATTAGGTTTGTAAAAATGTCATTTTCATATTTTTAGGATTAATATTGTTTCAGTTCACATTTTCTTTTGTACGTCACGTAGTTTTTAATTTAAGTTTTATAAAAGAAAAATCAAAAACATAATTTTAAAAATAGTGATAGCGTTTATTTAATATAGTTTATCTTTTTAATTTTCTTTAATTTGCATTTAAGCCCCTGTAATTTATAAACTTTTTCTTTAGGTTTAATCAATCACAATCCTTTTCCGTTCAAATTCTCTCGATCACTATTCGTTTGATTATTTTCGCACAGCTCGTTGGGACATAACGACACTGGGAAACAATATACTCTCCTGGACTTCATTGCATTTGGTTCCAGACTGTTTGAAGTTTGTTACGGTTGACCATTCACAAGTGGTCGGCTTGTGTGACAAAACTTGGACTGTTCTGGGAGCGAATCAAATTTGGCGCCGTAGAACCGGTGCTAATTATCCTACGTCTAGCAGATTAGTGATTTGAATATTCACTCCTTGTTCATACCATCCATCTATATCTATATATATATTCTTATAAAAAATCCAAAAACCCAAAAATCCAAAACGTATAAAACACCAAAATATTTTTCTTTTGTTTCTATATATATATCAAAGATAAAAATACAAAAAGATTTGTCGTTTTCTTTGTTTAAATAATAACAACATAAAAAATTACCACCGCAAACCAAGGCGTGTACTACCTAGCGGGAATACGACCATAATAAGTGCCCGAACCAAAGATTAAAACTTGCCTTTGTGTCCTTGTGAGTGGTGTACCTTTTCAAAGAAGCCATTCATCTTGTGATTATTGGTTTAAGTTCACTGTTGTTTTGCCTCGATATTGTTTTAATTGGATTTGTTGTTATATATACTTTTCAAAACCAGAAAACCCAAAAGATTCTTCTTACCCCATTTTCATAATTCATTTTCATAATTCCCTTCCTTAACTCTGAGATCTCTTAGAGTTAACTCTAGTGTATCTTGCGCTCGCTCTTCTAGATCTGTAAGCCCATTTCTGAGCTTATCAGATTCCAAGAAGGCGTGTCCGTAGACTTTCGCCCATCGGTCGGATCTGAGATCCGGACGCTCACTACTTCCGCTATCATGGCGGAAGAGCGTCCTATGTGTGAGCTTCTCCGTGCACCCATCGACGGGTATGGAGATGCTTATTGTTATCCCACCATTGTGGTGAAAATTTTGAACTCAAAAACGGGTTACTGAATCTTGTAACCTCAAGTCAATTCTATGGTTTTGAGCGGGATGATCCTCATGCTCATATTCGATGGTTTAACAAGATTGCATCTACCATCAAATACAAGAATGTCCTCACAGATGCTGTCAAACTTCTTCTCTTCCCATTTTCCCTAGAGGGTCAAGCCCGGATTTGGATTGAAAAACAACCCCCTAAATCAATTGAAACTTGGGAAGATTTGGTTAAGAAATTTGTGAACGAGTTTTATCCACCTTCCAAGACCACGAGTCTTAAAAATGAAATCATCAAGTTCACACAAAAGTTTGATGAATCCTACAGTGAATCGTGGGATCGTTTTAAGGAGTTGCTCCACAAATGTCCTCACCACGGTTTCTCCGAGTTGATGCAACTCGATACTTTCTATAATGGAGTGAGTCAATCTGATCAAGATTCTCTCAATTCCTCGCGGAGGGAATTTCTTGAGCAAAACTGTAAAAGAAGCTTTAGCGATCATTGAAAACAAGTCTAAAGTCCGCACTACACGAAGCAAACCGGTTGTTTCCCAAGTCAGTGTTGGTCCTTCTTCTTCATCACCCGTGGGTCAATCTAGCACCGATGCTAAGATTGACAAACTCACGGAAGCAATTCAAGCTTTGGTTCTCTCCAACCAAAAGAAAGTTTCTTTTCAACAAACTTCACCTCCTGCTGAAGTTAAGAAAGTGGAAGTCTGTGTTACTTGCGGTGGCCCCATGCCTATTACAACTGTATGGCCACCGATGGTAACCCTTTTGAAGCAAATGTGGGGGATTTCTAATCCGGAGGCAACCAATACCGTGCTCTATAGACCGAACCACCGTCCTAACCACTACCTAGACCACCGGTTTCAACCAAAACAGTAATCAAAATCAGAATAGACCAAACCAAGGTTTTCAAAACCAAGGTAATTTTAATCCAAACAACGGTTTTCAAAATCAAAATCAAAATTTCCAAAACCAAGGAAATTTCAATAGAAACCAAGGTCAGGGAAATTTCAACCTAGGGTATTTTCATGGCAATAATCAAGGAAATTTCCAAAATCAAGGCCCTAATCCAAACAATAGAGGCCGAATTTTCTCGCAAACTCAAGCAATGGTTCCAACTGGACCATCATCTGATGAGTTGTTGAAGCAATTCATGAAATCCCAAGAGGAAATGAACAGGTTGTTGGTTAGCCAGATTTCCGACATTAAGAAGTCTTTAAATGATCGACCCTGGGCTCGGCAATTTTACCTAGCAACACGATCGCTAATCCGAGAGGCGATGCAAAGGCGATCACAACCAGAAGTGGTGCTTCATATGATGGACCCGCTATTCCTACTACCTCTTCTTCTTCTCTCCCGAAGGTAGTGGAAAGTGAACTTGAGGCGACAAAGGACCAAGTGCAACCTACTAGCTCACAAAGTACAGCACATGTCCATCCTCAGTTGTCCCAAACCCAAAACCAAACCAGGAGTTGTTTTGAACCTCCAGGTTGAAAACCCCAAATCCAAAACCTCTATTCCTTACCCATCACGTTTAAATGAGCAAAAGCTCCTGAAAAAGCCATCATCAAATGGAAAAATATTTTCAAATTTTCCAAGAACTACATTTTGACATAAGCTTTGCGGATGCCATCATGTTGATGCCCAAGTTTGCATCAACTCTCAAACACATGTTGAGCAATAAGGAAAAGCTGTTTGAAATGGCTAAGAACTCCTTTAAGCGAGCTGCTTTCAGCTGATCTTGTTAAAGCTTCCCGAGAAGCTGGAGATCTGGAAAATTTCTTCTCCCTTGTGTTTTCCAGGAATGATTGAATGCTTTGCCTCGCCGATCTTGGTGCAAGCATCAATCGATGCCTTATTCATATGGAAGAAACTTTCTCTTCCAGAACTTATTCCTACCTGCATGACTCTTGAGCTTGCAGATCGTTCTATATCGCGTCCTCTTGGCAGCGCCGAGGATGTATTTGTGAAAGTAGGAAAGTTCCATTTTCCAGCTGACTTTGTGGTTGTTGATTTCGATGCCGATCCTCGGGTTCCCCTCATTGTTGGGCGAGGATTCTCGAGAACGGGCCGTGCTCTAATTGATGTATTTGAGCAAGAAATCACGTTACGTGTGGGTAATGAAGCTGTCACCTTTAACCTTGATCAAACTTGAGAGTACTCCTCAAATTATGATGTTGAATCGGTTAATCGAGTCGATTTAATTGATATTGCTTCAGAGGAGTACTCTCAAGAGTTTCTTGGTTATCTTCATAATTCGGTGAGTGGGGATTCCACCACATCTTCTCAACCAATCATTGCCGACTCTTCCCCTCTCTCACTCCGTTTGAGGGAGGTGACTTCTTTTTGGAAGAGATCGATGAGTTTCTTGCTAGTGATGAATCAATTTCAGGGAATTGATGGTGTTTATGATTCGGAGGAGATATCCTTTATCTTAAGCAATTGTTAAATGAAGATCCATTACCTTCACTCCCTCCGAAAGAGATCACAATTGAGGAAATCAAATCAAGGTACAAACATCTCTTGAAGAATTTCGAGGTTGAACTTAATGACCTACCTCCTCATCTCGAGTATGCATTCTTGGAGGGTGATGATAAATTACCCATCATAATTGCTAAAGACTTAAGCGAGGAGGAGAAAATCGCTCTCATAAAGGTCTATAAGTCACACAAGCAAGCAATTGCTTGGAAACTCTCCGACATTAAGGGTATCAACCACGAGTTTTGTACTCACAAAATCTTAATGGAGGATGACTTCAAACCGCATCCAACATCGAGAAGGGTGAATCCAAAGATTCATGAGGTTATCAAACAAGAGGTTCTCAAACTTCTTGATGCAGGTTTAATTTACCCGATCTCTGATAGTCCTTGGGTTAGCCCAATTCATTGTGTTCCAAAAAAGGGTGGCATAACTGTTGTCACAAATGAAGAAAACGAGTTAATTCCAACTCGATTGGTTCCGGGATGGCGTGTGTGTATTGACTATCGTAAGTTAAGCGAAGCCACCGTAAAGACCATTTTCCTCTACCCTTCATGGACCGGATGCTTGAGAGATTAGCGAGGAGCGAATACTATTGTTTCCTTGATGGTTTCTCGGGATATTTTCAGATCCCCATTGATCCATTGGGATCAAGAAAAGACCACATTCACCTGCCATACGGAACTTTTGCCTCTGAGGCGTATGCCTTTTGGCCTATGTAATGCGCTCACGGCACGTTCCAGCGATGTATGATGGCAATTTTCCACGACATGAGTGGGGAAACAATGGAGGTGTTTATGGATGACTTCTCGGTCATTGGGGACTCATTTCAAACATGTCTCTCCCATTTAGAAAAAATGCTTCAACGGTGTGAAGACACCAATCTTTGTCTAAATTGGGAGAAGAGCCACTTTATGGTCAAAGAAGGCATAGTCCTTGGCCATAAGATTTCCAAAATCGGGATTGAGGTTGATAGAGCAAAAGTTGATGTTATTGCTAAATTACCTCATCCTACTACCGTCAAAGGTATTAGGAGTTTCTAGGTCATGCGGGTTTTATCGTGATTCATACAAGATTTCTCTAAAATCGCTCGGCCTATGACCCATCTTCTTGAAAAAGATGCTCCTTTTATCTTCTCACGTGAGTGCATCGAAGCTTCTGAAACATTAAAGAAAAAGCTTACGGAAGCACCCATTCTAGTTGCCCCCGACTGGGATTTACCCTTTGAGCTCATGTGCGATGCAAGTGATTTTGCTATCGGTGCGGTCTTGGGGCAACGAAAAACCAAGCATTTTCACCTATCCACTACGCAGTAAAACTATGGTGAAGCTCAAACCCATTACACCACTACAGAAAAAGAATTATTAGCTATGGTGTATGCGTTTGAAAAGTTTTGGCCATACCTTATCTTGACCAAATGCGTGGTGTATACGGATCACTCGGCTCTCAAATATCTCTTTGCAAAACAAGATGCAAAGCCGAGATTGCTCCGTTGGGTTCTCCTCCTACAAGAATTTGATATCATTATAATGCGTGATAAAAAGGTGAAAACCTGGCTGATCATCGTCCCGTCTAGAAAACCCTCACCAAGATGTGTTTGAGGAAAAGGAAATAAATGAAACATTTCCTCTCGAAACACTCAATGTGGTTTCTTTTCGTGGAGACTCTTCTACCCCATGGTTTCTGACTTTGCAAATTACCATGCGGGTAACTTTGTGGTGAAAGGGATGTCGTCCCACCAGAAAAACAAATTCTTTAAAGATGTAAAACATTACTTCGGGGCGACCCTACTTGTTCAAAATTTGCGGATCAAGTCATCGGCGATGTGTGTATGGTCGTGAAGCCATTGACATTCTCAAGGCTTGCCACTGGACCTCTTGGGGACATCATAGCCCCAACTACACCGCCAAGAAGGTGTTTGATTACGGATTCTATTGGCCCACGATTTACAAGGATGCCCATGAATTTGTCAAAACCCGTGACGCTTGTCAACGTCACGGGAATATCTCACAAAGAAATGAAATGCCGCAAAACGCCATTCAAGTGTGTGAGATTTTTGACATCAGGGGCATTGACTTTATGGGGCCATTTCCTTCGTCTCGCGGTAACAAATACATACTCGTGGCTGTTGACTATTTGTCAAAATGGGTTGAAGCTAAGGCTTTGCCTACCAACGATGCCCGAGTTGTTGTGAAATTCTTAAAATCTCTTTTGCTAGGTTTGGAACTCCACGAGCTATAATCAGTGATCGTGGTACGCATTTCTGCAATGACCGGTTTGATAGAGTCATGCAAAAGTATGGTGTAACTCACCGTCTCTCTACTGCGTACCACCCCCAAACAAGTGGGCAAGTGGAAGTTTCCAACCGGGGATTAAAAGAATTCGGAAAGGGCGAAAACCGTGCCTCTTGGTCGGATAAGCTAGATGACGCACTCTGGGCCTTCCGATGCAGCTTATAAAACACCAATCCGGTGTACTCCATACAAGCTTGTGTACGGAAAGGCATGTCATCTGCCGGTTGAGCTTGAGCACAAGGCATATTGGGCCTTGAAACATGCCAACCGATATTCAGACGGTGGTGATCACCGAAAATTTCAAATGAATGAATTAAATGAACTCCGTGATCAAGCATACGAGAACTCTTTGATCTACAAACAAAGACAAAGAAGATTCATGACTCTAAAATCAAGAACCGCGTTTTCAACGCCGGTGATCGAGTCCTTCTTTTCAACTCAAGATTGAAGATTTTCTCGGGAAAATTAAAATCCGTGCGGACCATTCACCATCACTCAAGTATTTCCATATGGAACCATTGAGTTATCTCAACCCGATGGTCCAAACTTTAAAGTGAATGGTCATCGGTTGAAGCATTATTTTGGAGAGGACATTCCTCCTGTGGTTGTCGCAGATCTACAAACTTTCCCCATGAACCAATGAATGCGGGGATCGAGTCAAGCTAGCGACTCGGGAATCAAAAGCAATAGCACACTATATGGGTTTTCACCCATATTTCTGACTTCTTTCTACTTTCTACCACCCTAGTGTGGGGAGTTGCCCCATTTGTATATAAAAAAAAAAAATCTTCTTGCTAAATAATGGCGTAGTATTTCCCTTTTACGTTCTCGGTTTACCGGCATAACGCCGGTACTTTGAATATTGAGGGCAATATTCATTTCTAGTGTGGGGGAATTCTCACGAATTTTATCATGTAATTATACCACCCAATTCCCCATTTTTGGCCAAATTTTTTTTTTGTAAGTGTTTTCACTTACTCAGGATTACGGTTATCGGTCGCCATGTCTAATAAACAAAAGGATTGGCTAATCCAGAGAACAAGCGGCTCTTGGTAAAGATATCTCAAATCCGTTGATTGCTTGCAATTTGCCCAAAATTGTATGGTATTCAGCTCACCATATCTTTAATTAGTGAAGAGTTGGCTAGCCGCAAGTTTATGGCTTGTGGTAAAGGCAGTGGAAAAACCATAATTGGTAATCAGCTCACCAAAGATATTTTATCTAAGAGTTGGCTAGTCCGAGAAGCAAGCGGCTTCTGGTAAAGACAAATCAAATCCGTTGGAAGCTGGTGGTTTGCTCAAAATCATTTGGTTATCGATGTACCAAGGTTCTTACTTGAACTGAAACATTTGGCTACTCCAGAGGTAATGGCTTTTGGTAAAGAGATGAAATCCATTAATTTTTCTCAAAACATTGCTAGGGACTAGCAATATCTTAGTGTGGGGGATTGATGAGTGTCTAAATACTCATCATTTTTGTACCATTTAAACTGCAAAAACATCACGAAAACACTCGAAATGCATCAAAATTATGAAAATATCACAAATAAGTGTTTTATGTGTTTTAAATGCAAATATATCAAAATCGGTGAAAAATTTATCAAGTTTGCATAATTGGCAGTTTAGTCCCCCAAGTTTCAAAAGTTGTCAAAACAGTCCCTGGTAAAACAAAATAAAGAAAAATATCATTTCAAGTCCTTAGGAATTCATGAGTTGTCAAAATTGGTCCTTGAGATTTAAATTTGCAAAATTACAACTTAGGTCCCTAAACTTTGAAAATTGTCACAAATAGTCCTTGGAAGTTTGAAAATTTCTATTTTAGTCCTTGTACTATTGAAGTTTGTCATTTTTGGTCCCTTGAAACAACTTTGTGAAAATTGGCGAAATGGTCCTTCAAATTTGAGGAATTGCAAGTTGAGTCCTTGTATTAAAAACCAAGCCTTGACCCTTTGGATATTTCATCCTCGCCAATATCCCTTTGGACCCCTTCCTTTTGACCCTTCATTTTTAATACCCACAGTTTGAATAAAAACCAGCCTCTCAATGCTTCCCTCTCCATCATCATCACCTACACGCAAGCAACTCCTACTTCACTCCATCATCATCACTTTCCTACCCTCCAAACACCCCAAGCCAAGATGCATTAAATACTTCCTTCCCTGTCCAAGCTATCGAACCCAGCTGGCATATATACACTTTCCGCCAAAATTGATCAATGGCCAATATGACCTCAACTGATCCAATGGTTGAGATTATGAGTGGGAATTGATCGAAGGAGAGAGAAAAAAGACATTTGGTGTATAAATAAAGGAAGAAGAGAAGCAAGAAAGGGTAGTACTTAGTTTTATTTTCAAAATGTATGTCGCTTTAAGCTTTTATGTCTTAAATAGATTCTAAATTGTAATTTCTAGCTTAAGTGTATCAAACTAAGCTATTTCATTGTATTAAAACCATTTTCAAGCATCAATTCAAGTTGCATTATCATTTCATGTTTACATGTTTATCGTTGCAAATTCCGGCCTTTCAAATTCTTATGTCGAAGCTTCAAATAGCTTATTTTTAAGCTCAAATTAGCTTATTAAGGCTCCTTATAGCTTTTGGTAAGCTTATCACTTAATTTCAAGCAACTTTGATATCCGTCAACGAAAGTCAAACTGGGTTCAAATGGAAATGGAAATGAATGTGGGTTGATGCAGAGCATGGATTTGGGTTGATATTGAGTTATTTTATGGTTTAGAATAGGGTAGTGATCCTTGTATTCTTTGGCAAGCGCGTCAGAACCAAATGTAAGTCATTTTAAAGATTCATTGCATAATCAGTACTGTGGTTTAGATTAGTTTCTATCTTGATTAAGTTGTTATTAGATCAGTTAGATTCGGTTTAAATATGCTCCGCACAAGCTAGTTCAAGAGTGGGCTTGTTTAAATGCAAATCAGTCCATATAAGTGTTGTTTGGATTGCACAAAGAAAACCGTGGTTTGAGGTTTGTTCAAGAGTTAAGACTTGTTGTTTTAGGCTTGTGTAGCTCAATTGTACTCATTATAGTCATAACATTGTGCTCCGCACACTCTCAAAGTCAAAATCATCAAAAATTGTCTTAATTTCTTAATCTGGAGCTTTTGAAAATCAAAAGCTTGAATTATGTTTAGAAATTAGTAGAGTAACTTAATTTAGCTTTACTTTAGCTTAAAACATCATATTCAGTTGGCAAATTAAGATCAAAGTTCATTAAAGTCAAAATCTTAAAATGCAGCTTCAAAAGTCAAAAGTAAAAACCGGTTTGACTCCAACCTAAGTTGATTTTTAATTGATTCATTTCTGGGTCAAATTCATTATAACTTTGGGTTTATAAACTTCAGTTGGTCTAGTTTCTTAATATAATTTTAGTTGAATTTTAGTAATTTTCTAAAAGCTCCAAATGAGCTTGTCAATTTGTCAAATATGCCCCATGACAAGTGGCATACCACAAAGCAGCTTTTCATAAGTTCTTGCAGAGCTTGTCAAAAGCTCATAAGAGCTTGTGGTGGCTCACATTTGGTTTACAAGCACCTAGCCTGAGGTCTAGTTTAGGTTCCAATATCCGGTTTTGATTTCTGTAATTATTGGGTAGCTTATTCTTAAGCTACAAGGTAGTAGCTAAAACTGCTTTTTACTTGAGTTAAAAACATCAAATCTTTGTAGTCAGCATTTTAGAAGTTTAGGATAGAGGTAATTAGTTGCTTTTGAGTGTTTTTAGCATATTATAGGTTCTGTGTTAGTTTGGTGCTTATTTGTGGCTTTTGGCTTATCTTGAGTGCTTATTTATAAGCAATCTCCTGCACCTCATATTCCTTCACAGCCCCCTGCTTTTTATATTTTTCTTAGATTCATAATATTATTTTAGACTTTTCTTGAATTTTTCATATTTTTCCAAGATCGTTTGCTATTTTTCTTCATTTAAAACAATTTTTAGGCCTTTTTAATTAGCATTTAATACAATTAAATCGAAAAAGTTTCAAAAAAAAAATAATTTTTCATTTTTCTTAAGTTTAGATAAATATAAAAAGTCAAAAAGATATTTTTCCAGATTTTTCTTAGTTAAATTTGTAATTTTTAGCAATTTAAGTAGTTTTAAATAGCTTTTAATTCATAGAAAATAGAAAAATAATCAGAAAAAATACAAAATTAGTTTTGAAAATTCTCTTTAGTTATTTTAGATTTTTCTAAGTCATAATTTCATTTTTCTAGCTTTATTTCATATTTTCTTGTATTTTAGGGTATTATTGAATAAGTAAAAATAGTTTTTAATTAATAATAATTAGATAAATAGTAATAAAAATAATTTTATTTTTCTAAAAATTTTCTCTTGTCATTAGGATTGTAAAATGTCATTTTCATATTTTTAGGATTAATATTGTTTCAGTTCACATTTTCTTTTGTATGCGTCCATGTAGTTTTTAATTTAAGTTTTATAAAAGAAAAATCAAAAACATAATTTTAAAAATAGCGATAGCGTTTATTTAATATAGTTTATCTTTTTAATTTTCTTTAATTTGCATTTAAGCCCCTGTAATTTATAAACTTTTTCTTTAGGTTTAATCAATCACAATCCTTTTCCGTTCAAATTCTCTCGATCAATATCCGTTTGATTATTCTCGCACAACTCGTTGGGACATAACGACCTGGGGAAACACTATACTCTCCTGGAATTCATTGCATTTGGTTCATCGCTTTTAAGTTTGTTACGGTTGACCATTCACAAGTGGTCAGCTTGTGTGACAAAACTTGACTGTCTGGGAGCGAATCATGCAACAACAAAAGCTTGTGGAGGATACTATCGAATATGAGTTTGAGGAACCGGCGAAGTCGAAAAAAGATAAAGATGTTGATTATGATACGCTTTCTTCTAGATAGTCTGCGATCAAAGGAAGAAACCTCCGAACCGAAGGATCCGTAGTCTCCTCATATCTCTTCATCATCGATTCGCCTTCACTCTTCACCACCACCATAAAAAGATCAACAAAATCATCATCGGATAAGTGAAGAAGCCACCGATCTTGGATTTCTCGGACATCATAAAAGAATTGTGAAAGTCCAAACAAGTCGAAAAGAAAGACGCATCAACAAGAAGTTGAATTTCTTTGTCTTTGATCACATACAAAGATCTGTCGTATTTAATGGCGAGAATGAAAAGATAAAAGAAGAAAGGAAGTTTGTTCAGGAATTCATGAAAAATCACCGTCAAGAGGAATTGAACGAAATGATCGAAGGATACGACTAAAAGTACCTTAGTACGTTCCTAAAGTCACAAAGGAGTTGTTTACCAAACAACTTTATCCAAATCTTATGCAGATCGCCAAGCAAACTATTCGATCAACGCACTTAACCGTCACAATCAATCCAACCGATCCAAGAGTTTTCTCAAATAATGAATCGTGGCCAAGCTTATAACACAAATAATGTCGATTACGATCAACAATGTTCAATGAAAGCAAAATTGTTTCAAGCATTTTTGGACTACCAACTTCAAGAAGCTTGTAGATTCAAGTCGAAAAGTCTAAACGTCCCTAGAGACGATGAAGACAAGAATAAGGATAAAGACTCTGCAATTCCTAAACGTCGAAGCGATCACGGTGAATCTTATTTGATGCAACCTCTCCCCAACGGCCTCTCTCAACAAAAATCTCCTCCTCGTTCTTCTCTTGAAAAACCTCGGACGATTTCGAAGTTACCACCCCGACTCGAGAAAACCGATGATCACTTTGAGTATAAAGGTGGTGATGAAGAGGTCCTTGAGCCTACAACAACCCACCTCTCCCAAACAAGTTCTAAACCAGAATCATCATCTAGGCCTTCAAAAAAGAAGAAGATGAAGACGCCTAAGACCGACGTCAGATCATGGCTAGATGACGATAAAAGAAAGGAATTTGAATGGTTTGCTACTCTTGTTAACAACACTCCTACCTCAAGAAGGTCGAATTTGGTAGACGGCTCTACATTGGAGCATGCAAAAATTCTGCAAGAAAAGTTCCATGTGAAGAAAATGGCGAAATCTGAGTTGAAGCGAATCAAGAATGAAGCTGCTTTCAACTTCTAAAAGACTCACGAAAGTGCCCTCGAGATCGAATATCACCTTGAAAACATTGCTCGAGCTATGTCTAACAACATGGATTGGCTCAACCCTAAGCAAACATTGACTTCACACATAAGTGGACAACCCTCCATACTACAAAATTGGACCAAACCTCTACCAACACTTGGCCAACCAAATGAACCAAGGATTCCTTTCAAATATTTCTTCAACAAAGACTTGGATTTTCTTCTACACGGTGGCGATGATTCAAGAAAATACGCTACATCGTTGACACTTCCATTCCAAGAGTTACTCAAACCGCATAGCCATTGAGGAACATGCCAATCACTTGTTCTCCAACACAAAGGGGAAGCATACCTAATCGAGATGCATTGTATGGGATTCATCACGGCCGAAATGCCGACGAATCTACTACGTAAGGCTGTGCCGTAAGTCTCAACATGCCGTGTATAGTTCTAAGGATATCAGTTGCCATCGGACGCGTTGACCTTTCGTCTAAGTGGGACTACACATTCCTAAAGAAGATCGTAGTCAAACGACAAGATGAACGGGACTATGCTTTCTCCGGTTTACTTTGAGAATTTGTCTCTCAATGACTTCAAGACATGTGCCTTGCCAAAGTGGTCGCATGAGACAATTCTCAACTGAAGTACGCAATTTATCAAATCACTTCTCATCTTCATAAGAAGCATTGTCATCAAGGAACGTGTAGAAGATCTCCACCGGCTTGAATCTTATCGACGCTGCGTGTCAACTTCACTCCTCCAAAGCTTGATCTTCCCCGATATCAACCAAATATCTCAATATACACTCATCAAAGAAACCTTTCGGCGTTGTTTACCGTAGTGAACTTCAAAGAAACTGCTTTAATGGCGTGTAGCTTAACCCACAAGTTCGGGATCATACTTTGAAGTGGTTAGGGATGGAATGGCATACAGGTTGAAGGATATACGCCGAAAATAGGGTCTCCTAAGCTGGAATTCTCGTGAAAGGAGGGATGTGAGACGGATCATCACAATGATTGATGAACGGTTGTTTCAAGGGATCGCCTGACGATTGAGAGTTATGCCTGGGTCGACCCAGATTAAAATAACCGCTTTCAACGCCTCGCACACTCCTGGAACATCACGACTTCCCGGTACCCCTTGAATTGTTTTCTTCATATAATTTTGGATGTTTGATTGATTATGTTAATGGATTGTGCTCAGCATTACATGCTGTACAACCCGTACTTGTAAATAAAGGACCCCGTGGTGCACGCCGCTGCCACAATCCTTAGATAAGGAGCGAAAGCTTCTTACTTTTGAGTAAAACCTATCAAACCTTTCACTTTGCAAGGTTTTGCTCAAAAGAACAAGTACTTTCCCTTATGATTTTCAAAACCTCAACCGTTATATCACTGTTGAGGGGAGTACTTGACTTAAAACTTTTTCAAAAATTGTTCACAAAGTGGTCATTCTTCCCGAACACTGAAATGGTCATATTTATTCTCAACTTTTCAAAAATAACATCACATATGCCATTTTTGAGAGGGAGAAAATACGTGATAAGAAATATGTTGTGTAAATGCAAATGAATCTTTGTGCTATAGACTTAACCCATGAATTGACGAGATCTTAACGGTTAGTAACTCGAAAAGACTTGTCCGGGACGGGTAATAATTTCAAACTAGTTCGCTAGTGATGTAAACGTGTCTCGCGAAGGACTTGTCCGAGTAGAATATACCATTCGAGAAACTCTTGTAGACATGAACTCGACGGGTTTGACAACCTTCGAGGATTGTCTACACCTTCAAGGTAGTTATTAGAGCCGCTTTCACCTAAAACTCGACAATGCAACTCTTTAACTATGCACGAACCGTGTCTCACGGGGAATGTCTATCTTGAGTGAATCAATTCAAAATGTAAGCTCTTTCCTCATCAGGCATTTTAACCGTTAAAACTCTTAAGCACATGTGGAGGGGGAGTATTTATGCAAAATCTTATCTCAACAGAGGTACTAAAATGTTTTTCATTCACAAACACTTTGAGAGATTTTTCACAACAAAGTGGTTTTATGGCAACATAGGTTAGTCATGGAGTTATAAGGTGACTAAGGTTAGGAATAACGTCCTATGATCCGCCAGAGTCGATGGATCTACCCAAGAACACCACTAATAGTTAGAATTTAGAAGTCCTTAGGTATGATTATAAAAAAGGAGAAATGAGAATCGTAGAAAGAAGGAGTTGAAGAATTAAAAAGAAATGCAAAGAAAAGGGTGAAAAGAAATAGCCCTCCAGATTATTCAACTTAGCGCATTAATCGGGTTCAATTCATATGCATCGTTGTCACTTAGTGAAGCTGGTATTGAAGATTAAAAGTCGTCATGGACCCAGTGACGCATGCACTAAACCTTCTTATCCACCAAGTTTCTCTCAATGTAGCTTGTTTCATTCTCACATAGAACCCTATGTAAACTATCGGCTTTCTCTTAGAGATTGCTGGTATTGAAGAAGGAGACCCTCTCCCTAGTCTCCGATCAGGAAAACCAAAACGCACTATTGATTCTAGAGCCACGAGATTCATCAAAAGATCTCTTAGGTACACTTGACATTTCATCACTTGATATTCAACAATAAGAATTTCGGTGGTACATTATCGAGTCCTTCACAGATCTTAGCAATCTGACGAGAACATTTATGAGAGGTTCACATTTGTGATCCTCGCGATTGAATGGAAACTCTGCCGGGTCAACATCAACGGCCGACAACAGCGGGTCGCCGCAACTCCCCGTGGATTGCGCTTTAGTGGTCTCAAACGGTATACTGATCGTGAGGTGATGCTTCGTGTACCTCAAACTCATCCGAATCGTAGGTGTACTTCGGTACATCGTGTTATCTCACTTGTGGGACTCCGATTCCTGAACGGCCTTTGTAAGAATTAGAATTGTGTTTTGACACTATGTCGTTAACACTCGAGTTCAAACTTGTAAATGCCGGAATCCGCTTATTACTAACCGTTTAAATGTTTTCTTCTTATGGAAGCTCAGGAGCGGAATGATCGTGCAGATTCTTATCATGCTCACGCCAACATCATCACTAATGGAAGTTCTATCCAAAAGCAACACAACAATCATAATGATTCTTCGTCAATACAGAGAATCTACAAAGTTAAAGACTTAAAGAACTCCATCAAGATCAATTCAACGCCAAAAGAGCGGTGAGCATATTGAAGAATGACGGGAGACACCGGAGCAAAGGAAGCACCGAAGCGCATGATGCGCATAAACAACATACTATCACTTTTATCACAAAGAACAATGATCAAAGAACAAATTTAAAGATGACGTCAAAGCATAACTGTTCAACGAAAACTATCTCTACACCGGGAGATTGTTCAAATCAAGGCAAATCTTCTCACAAGAAAGAAGAATGTCGGACGACGTCAAAGCTACTATTACATCAACGCCTTCAACGTTTTTCATCACCAACACTTGAGTGTTTGTTACTCATATGTAATAACACTTGAGGGGAGATTGTTGGAATCACTCCTAAACCTTATTCAAGTGTTAGTTACTCATATGTAATAGTTAGCTTATTATGGCCTTTATGTTTGTTATTAGCCTTAAGCTTATGTAGAAGGCCCATGAGCTTAAGCCCAAGCCTATAGGTGAAAGGAAGGGAACTAGGAGTGTTGCCCTAGCTTCCCTCCTATAAATACCTTATGTAAACCCTCACTTGAGGGTTGGTTGTTCAAGTTTTTCTTTCACTACACTCTACGCCTAAACCGTCTTTACTCATACGTGTGTGTGTGTGTATAACTTGTTCAATCGCCTCTCTATCTCTCATATAAGCTTGTGTGGTAAACCTTGTGACCTAACATTTTCTTCTTTTTTCTTCTTTCTCTAATAACGTCTTTGAGTTCCTCACCATCGTTCACCATCATTCCACCGGCCTTCACAATCGTTCCCCATCGTTCACCATCATTCCAGATCGTTCACCATCATTCCCCATCGTTCACCACCATTTCTCACCGTTCACCATCATTCCCCACCGTTCTCCACCATTCCGTACCCAATATATAATCAGATTCATCATTCAAGTTTGAAAGTAAGTTTTTTTAATTGATTTTTTTACTGTTACTGCTACCGAAGATTAATATGATCATATTAGTCTTCGTTTGGATGTATATGAGTTTATTGATCCTATTTTGAATAATTTGTTCGTTTCTTTTTTGTTATTGTTGGTCTAAATATGTTTTTTTCCAGAATTTACTTCTAAATCTAAAAAAAAGTTGAGCAAAAATTGATAGAAATCATGTTTAAGAAGGCAGCACACAAGGTGTTTGATAAAATGTCTCAACGAAATTTTATAGTTGCGATGCACTAATTTGACATTGTGATGTATCAACTGTTTATAACTAAACTAACTATTATTTTTATAAATTTCAGGTATGTTCCACAAGTTCCTCAATTTAGACCATTTCCTATGAATGCAACAACACGAATGACAAAGAAAGCATACGACACATGAGCAAAAAACAGTGATGCCGAGCCAAAAGAAGAAAACGGTATGGTCTCCAAGAGGAGGAGCAGAATAGATAGCAAAGGTTATTTATCAATAAATAGTATTTTTTAGCTCTTATGATTACAATATTGATTAACATTTAAATAAACACACTACACATAAAGTCTTAGGCAGACAATGTCTGGCCGCTAAAACTATATTTATGTTTGGTCCTGATAGTTATTTCTTAGCTACAATCAGTAATATAAGCTCACGCATTGGGTCTAATGCTTAAACCACGAAACTCTATATTCATCTCATAAAAAACAAGCTGAAGTAAATATGACTTGCGTATTAATACTTTATGTTAGGATTTAGAAAATCCGTTAGTTAAAGTGTCGGTCACCTCAAGTATATGTATTCGTTAGAAAGCTCGTAGTCGTAGATAAGTTATGTCAATAAGTAGTTAGTTAAGTTACACCGTGGAGGACGGACGGGTCTTTACCCACTGTATGCCTGATCCACAGCCTGTAGGAGGCGTGTCTTGTAAGAAACTATAAATACCCTCTACCTCCCAAGGTAGAGGGTTGGAGCTTTACAATACCATTTTTCTTTGTCTCACCAAGTTCCCAAAACTCTTCTACTTTCTCTCTCTAAAACTCTAAACCATACGCCCCATTTGATAAGTTATGATGTGTTTATGAAATCCAATATCTAACAATTGGTATCAAGAGCCTTGGTTTGATCATTCATCTTTCATGTTCTTGGATTTCTAGTGGTTTTCATAGTGTTGTTGGGTTTGAATGAGTTTAGAGTAGTTTGCATCATTTGGATAATCTCTAGTGTTAAAGTTTGGATTTTGATAGTACTTTTGTGTTTAGAATCATTATAAGTGTTTAGGTTTTGATTTGGAAGGCTTGAATCAGTGTGGTTGGGTTGTTTTTGGATTGAAAAGTGGTGTTTTATAAAGTTTCCTGGAAGCGATTTGTGTCTCGGATAAGTTTTATTGTATGCGATTTGTCCTTGTTTTTATGCGATTTGTCTCTTGAAAGATTGCTTATTGAAGCGATTTGATTATTTCTGTGAAGCGATTTGTACACTATGCGATTTGTCTATTGAGACAAAATGACAAGAAAGGACAAAGTAGTGGTTGTACTTGTGCGATTTGTTTGGGGAAGCGATTTGTCTGTTTAGACGACTTTTTTATTTAAGCGAGTTGTCTAGTTAAGCAATTTGTCCAGTGAAGCGATTTGTGTGTTTGAGCGATTTGTCTGTTCTAGCGACTTGTCTGCCTAAGCGATTTGTTGTTTAAAGTGATTTGGGAACCAGTGCGACTTGTCAAGTGAGCGATTTGTATTTTGAGACTTATTGTTTCCTCGTGTTACATTTTACGGTTTTCTATTGATTCAGTAAAATCCCGTGAAAGAATCTATTTCCCGGTTTAATCTAAGAGTTGTGAAATCCCGAAGAATCTGTAACCATGTCTACAATCACCTCTTCCATTGCTAACGATGTACAAGCAGCTGGATCTGACACTCATCCTCCCATGCTGGACAGAACTGATTATGACTCTTGGGCTCAAAGAATCAGATTGTATTGCTTATGAAAAGAAAATGGGGTTAACATACTTAAGTCAATTGATGAAGGACCTTATCAAGTTGAGACTACCAGAGACATTCTTGAAACTGCTGCGATGGTTCGTGATATTAGGATTGGATAGACCAAAGACATATGATGAACTTACGTGATAAGGAAAACAAGAGATACGATGCTGACATCAGGGCTTTAAACATCATACTTCAGGGTTTACCTAAGGACATTTACAAGCTGATTAATCACAACACTGAAGCTAAGGCAGTGTGGGACAATGTTAAGATGCTTATTTTAGGTTCTGAATTGACTAAAGAAGACAGGAATCTCATTGTATGATGACTTTGAGAAATTTAAGATGAATCCAGGGGAAAGTGTTACTGAATATCATGTAAGATTCCACAAGCTTGTGAATGATATGAGGAATATCAAAATGACAATGCCAAATATTCAGCTTAATTCAAAATTTGTGAACAACATGAATCCCGAATGGCACAAATTTGTCACTGCAATCAAGCTAAACAAAGGTTTGAGGAACACCAATGATGAGCAGTTGTATGCTTATTTGCTCCAAAATGAGAAGCATGCTGTGTTTGAACGAATGATCCTTGAAAAGTTTAACAACAATGCTGGAAATGCTAGCTCTTCCAATGATTCAACTGCATTCTACACTAATGTGGGTATAACTACAAAGGCATCTCAAGTCATACCTACTGGCAATGGTGATCACAAACTCATAATAGATCCAGGGTATAAGCCTCTAGATTCAGACACATTTATGGAACACCTTGTCAATCAATTAGCTCTAATGGTTAATCAAAACTTGAACCTCACTCCACACACCAACAATCATATCAGGACAGCCTCCAATCTCCACAATCATGCAACTGTCAAAGAAGGAAAGATAGTGGTGCAAAATGTGCAAGGTAGACAGAATGAACAAGGAATGGCTGGAAGAGGTTACGGATATGCTGGTATAGGTGGAGGATATGTGGGTAATCAAAATCGTGGAAGGAACATGGCTCAGGGTCAAGTAAAACCTATCAAGTGTTACAACTGTGGAGAAGAAGGTCACATCGCAAGGAATTGCACTCTTCCAAAATGCCCACAAAATGCAGAGTACTTCAGGGACAAGATGCTGCTGGTGCAAGCTCAAGACAGTGGAGCTGTGTTAAGTGAGGAAGAGTTGCTATTTCATGCTGAGGGAAATGACAGAACTTATGATGATGATGTGGATGAACAGCCAGTTCAGGGTATGGGTCAGAACAATCCCAATGCATTTCAAGTAGCAGACTGATGCATTTAACTCAAATGTTGATGATGAACCAACTGCCCAGACCATCTTCATGGCTAACATCTCACCAATGGTCACTCCAAGGGCTTCTTCACCAAAACATGCCAATTCTTCCAAGGAATCTATCATCTCAGAGGTATTAAATTTATACGATGAGGTTGATGTGCAAAAGATGCATGACAAAGTACAATCAACTAAAATTATTGAATCAGATATTGAAAATATGGGTAATAGCAATGTTGTCCCATATGATCAATATGTGAAGCAAGATGGAACTGAACATGTACCAAGTAATGCATCTTCAGCAGTCAATGATGACTATGTTTTTGATGAATACACTGCATGTGCCCCTGATGATTCCATAACCTCTGAACTTAATGCCCATAAAGAACAAGTTGCCATCTATGAACAACGTGCTAAGTTTGAATTAATCACCCGTGAGCAGGATATGGATAACCAAATACGTACAGTCATTAGAAAAATTAATTTTAGAGAAGAAATGTTAAAACAAGAGTTAAACTCCTTACAAGAAAAGCTTACTAAAACTGTTAAGCAAAAGCAAGAACTTCAAGAAAATGTTAAAGTGCTTAAACAGGAATTTAATGCTAAGGACTCAAAACTTTTGAACGACTTTTCCAATCTAAAAACTTTGAAAAACAAACTTGAAAACAAACTGTACGTACAAGGGAACACCATTCAGACTGCTCACATGATCACTAAGCACATAATCTTAAGCGATAAGCATAGTATTCCTCTTGTAGAGGAGCCAAATCCCGAGTTCTGTAAAAAGGATAAAGCTTATCATAAGGTAGTATATGATGGTAATGAGATCCTCAAGCCTAGGCAAAAACCATCATGTATTGGAAGCGCTGAAGAGGATAGAAAATTAGAAGATGCCTCTAGGGAAAAAATGGAAAAGAAGCTAAAAGATCCTCAGTGTAAAAGACAAAATATAATGATTAATCCCCATGATTACACTAAAGAAAATTGGATTTCCTTGAAAAAGTTTAAGCCTCAAACTCAATTAACCCCAGAACAAGTTTTTTTTGAAAAACGACATGGATAAGCAAAGAACTAATGAACTTGTTGAAACAAGCACTCCCCTTAGGAAAGTACCTCCAGCTACTGTGTATCCTCCTAATACACCAATGCATTTAGTGCCTAGAACTCTTCCCACTAAGAGCAAGACCTTAATCAGCCTATATGTTGTTTACCAACTATTCTTTGATTTTGAGAAGACATGTAAGAAGAGAATCACACCAACAGGGATAACTGAAGGGGAAAGGGGTTTTGAGCAAACTAAAGAATGCTATTTAACTGAGGTCATGCCTTTTTTTGAATAATTAAAAAATCAATTTGAAATTCTTCAAAAAGGGATAGATTCAGAGATTAAAGAAATGGAAAAGGAATTTGATGAATTGATAATTGAGGTCAATGATTATGAACGTGAACACAAGTGTAATGAAATTGAAAGGAAGAATCTGCATATCTTAAATGAGAACTTAATTTCTAGTTGTGTTGCTCAAGATGTGTTTTATACTGTTACTAAGTATTCTATTACTGCTTCTCAATTTCATGAATTATCTGTTGCTTTGAAAGTTTCCCATGATCGTGTCATTGAGCTTGAAAACAAAAACTCAAAACTGAATGAGAAAATAGAACAGGATGATCATGACAACTTGGTAAAACATTTGTCTAAGCTGGAAGTTGAACATTTTGCTTTGCAATTAAAATATCAACATCTCAAAGAAAATGTTAAAACCTCAAATGTCAAGACATCTTCGGATGCTCCTGAGTTTGATGCAGTTTTTGAAATAAGCAAACGTGATGAACAAATTCGAGCTCACTATAACACAATCAAAAGACTGAAAATCCAAATTTCACAATTGAAAGGTGATAAGAATAATGTGAATGGCTCCCAAATGCCTCCTCCTTTAGATTCTCAAAATTCTCAAAACTTTCATCTTCAAAACATCATTAATGTATTACAACAAGAAAATGAGACTTTTCTAGAAGAAAATGATAAGGTTAAATGACACTTTAAAGAGTTATATGATTCAATGAAAGTCACTCGTGTCAAAAACAATGAAAAAATAACTTCTTTACAAAAGGAAATTGAGAATCTGAAGAGTCAGGTAAAAGGGAAAATGCCACTTGTCTGTGATGATAATGGTATATCAAAGGCATATGCGGATTCTAAGTATGCTATTAATGTTAAGTATATTCCTCCTCATCTTAGAAATAACGAACTTGTGTTTCAAGAATATTTTTCGTACCTTAAGGATAGTCTAGAATGTCTCTGTGAGATTGTCGAAGAGGATAGCATAAATAAACCACTTGATAGTGAAGTTAGGTATGCATGCTTATATGCCAAACGATCTCAGGAACTTTTAGAATGTTTAAGAGCAACATGCCCTAAATCCTTTTGTAAGAAAGATAAAGTCGTTATACCTTGCTCTATGCCTAGTGTTAAGCATGCAACCCATGACATGCCATGTTCTGTGCTGAAAGTCAAGCATGTGAACTTTGATGTGCTTGCAAGTACTTCAGATCCCAACACTTCTAGATCAGGAATGCATAAAGTAGTAAAACCAACTAATGTTCCCATGCTTCCCTCTGTAAGTAATCAGTGACACAAAGGCAAGCGGGTCAAAGCCTCCAGGCAATACAAAGCAAGATAGGACCTCGCAAGTTAAGAGTGATCAATGGAAGAAAGTAGAAGACCACCATAGGAACAATAAGTTTGTGTTGAATAAAACGAATCGTGTTGATTCTAGTATTAGCTATAAGCGTACTGTAATTAATTCGAATTCTGCTACTTCTTGCAAAACATGTAATGAGTACTTGATTTCTGGTATTAATCATGAATGTGCTGTGAATGATGTGAGCAAGTCTGTCAAATCTCCGGTAAAAAATGTTAACACTAGAAAACAGGATAAGAAGGTCAAAAGACCAAGGTGGAAGAGGGTTAGAAAACATTGGAAACCAACAGGAAGAAAATTTAGTAATGTAGGTTATCATTGGATACCTACTGGCCGTAAATTCAATCTTAATGAGTTGTGCCCTAAATTATCTAGATCAATGCCCATTAGGAAATGGATGCCTAATGGTAGAACTATACCTTTAAAAAGTGAACATACTTTGAATAGATCTACTGTTACTACTAGCCCGACATCTACCTCTAATGATATCATTGTTGCTACTTCTGATGTGGGTACTCCAATCACATTTACTAACAAAGTGGAACCCATTCTTGCATGGGGATCCCAATTGTCCAGTCATCCATTATTGTCTGTGTTCAACTACAGGTCGTTCAAATCATTCTGTGGTACCGGACTCGGCTGTTCCAAGCATATGACTGGAGATCGCTCGCGGCTCATGAACTTCATGAGTAAATTTATCAGGACTGTTAGATTTGGGAACGACCATTTTGGGGCAATTATGGGTTATGGAGATTTTGTGGTTGGTGATAGTGTAATTTCACGGGTATATTATGTTGAAGGTCTTGGTCATAATTTGTTTTCTGCGGTCAATTCTGCGTGATTCGATCTAGAAGTGGCCTTTAGAAAACATACTTGTTTCATTAGAGAACTTGATGGTGTGGAACTCTTAAGAGGAAAACGTGGAACAAACCTGTACACCATCTCTATCGAAGATATGATGAAGTCTTCTCCAATCTGCTTGTTATCTAAAGCCTCTAAAATAAAGTCATGGTTATGGCATCATCGTCTCAATCACTTGAACTTCGAAACCATAAATGATTTGCCTAGAAAGGACCTCGTAAGAGGTTTACCCAGATTGAAGTATGAAAAGGATCGTCTTTGTTCAGCATGCCAATTGGGAAAAAGCAAGAAATATACCTACAAACCCAAACCTGCAAACTCAGTTATGGAAGTTCTTCATACTCTTCATATGGTTTTATGTGGGCCCATGAAAGTGCAAACGATAAATGGGAAGAAATATGTGTTAGTAGTTTTTGATGACTACTCTCGATTTACTTGGGTTAAGTTTTTTAGGACAAAGGAAGAAACTCCAGATGTCATCATCAAACTTATCAAACAGCTGCAGGTTCGACTAAACAAGACTGTTAGAATTATTCGAACAGACAATGGAACTGAGTTTGTTAAAAAAGAACTAAGTCAGTTTTATGAAAGCATTGGAATCAGCCATCAAAGAAGTGTTCCACGTACTCCTCAACAGAAGGGTGTAGTTGAAAGACGAAATCGGACCCTTGTGGAAGCTGCAAGAACAATGCTAATTTACTCAAAGGTTCCAATGTTTCTCTAGGCTGAAGCCATTGCTACTGCTTGATATACTCAAAATCGTTCCCTTATACACACCACTCATGAAAAAACTCCATACGAACTTGTCCACAATCGAAAACCCGATCTCTCCTTCCTTCGTGTGTTCGGTGCTTTGTGCTATCCAACGAATGAGGTTCAAGATTTAGGTAAATTAAGAGCTAAGGTGGACATTGGGGTTTTTGTGGGTTATGCACCAAACAAGAAGGGTTACCGAATCTACAACAAAAGAACTCGAGATATCATGGAAACTATTCTCGTCACGTTCGATGAGCTGTCTGGGCAAATGGCTCAAGGACAATCAAGTTCTGGACCCGCATCTCAACATTCATTAAGTAGTCCCATTAGTTCTTATCTCGTACAAAACCCCTCACCGGCAGTTCCATATGTACCTCCCTCTGAAGATGATTTGAAGAAATTGTTTGATCCGATGTTTGATGAATACTATGAGCCTATTGCTAATGATCAGTCTAATCCATCAACAGTGGCTGCCCCTAATCCAGTCGACGTAGATAACCCTTCGGGCCAGGTCATCGAGTCAAGAAGCCCTACTGCAGATCACTCATCCTCATCATCAAATCCTCAATCATCGAGTGTAAATCATGGAAATGTTTCTGGCAACTATGATGGAGATAACCCCTTTGCTACTCCCGATGATACTCCATTTGAGAACATATTTGCTCCTGAACAAACTTCAGAACCATCTTCATCAGGAGGTCTAAACTCTGCTACTTCAGTCCCGCAACAACAACCACACGAACACCTTAGAAAATAGACACATGACCATCCATTGGAAAACATCATTGGAAACCCTTCTCGTCCAGTATCCACTCGTAAACAACTTGCAACTGATGCCTTGTGGTGCTTCTTCAACTCCGTACTATCTAAGGTCAAACCAAAAGACGTTAAAACAGCCATGACTGAAGACAGCTGGTTCAATGCCATGGAAGAAGAAATTCATGAGTTCGATCGAATAGATGTATGGGAATTAGTACCTGCTCTTGACTGTGCTATGATCATTGCTCTTAAATGGATCTTCAAAGTAAAACTTGATGAGCATGGTGATGTGCTAAAGAACAAGGCTCGACTAGTTGCAAAAGGATACCGTCAAGAAGAAGGTATTGACTTTGAAGAATCATTTGATCCAGTTGCTCGTATCGAAGCAATCAGAATTTGCTTGGCTAACGCTGCTAGTAAGAACATGGTAGTCTATCAGATGGATGTAAAGACTGCTTTTCTTAATAGATATCTGAAAGAGGTTGTATACGTCCACCGTCGCGGGACCCTGGCTTTGTGAATCCATAGCGTCCTACTCATGTCTATCGCTTGAAGAAGGCCCTTTACGGTTTGAAGCAAGCTCCAAGGGCATGGTACGACACGCTATCAAAGTTTCTTCTATCTAATGGATTCAGAAAAAAAAGCAGTTGATCCGACATTGTTCACCAGAAAGTCAGGCAAACACTTAATTCATGTTCAAATCTATGTTGATGATATTATTTTTGCCTCAACTGACCCCAATGAATGTGACCGTTTTTCTAAGGAGATGGGCTCCAAATTTCAAATGTCAATGATGGGACAAATGTCATTTTTCTTGGGATTACAAATTTCACAAAGTCCCGGAGGCATTTTTATCAATCAATCTAAATATGCAAATGAGATCTTAAAGAAATTTGGATTTGATTCTTGTGACCCTGTTGACACTCCCATGGTGGAGCGTACTAAACTGGATGAGGACCACTCAGGGATCATGGTTGACCAAACTAAATATCGTAGTATGATTGGATCCCTGATGTACCTTACCGCCAGTAGACCAGACATTCTGTTCGCTGTATGCATGTGTGCTAGATACCAGGCTAAGCCTACCAAAAAGCACCTTGAAGCGGTTAAACGGGTCTTTCGGTACCTCCAAGGAACCATCAATATGGGACTTTGGTACCCGAAGGACACCGGTATGTCACTAACATCCTATGCAGATGCTGACCATGTAGGGTGTCAAGATACACGTCGAAGCACGTCAGGAGGTGCTCAGTTTTTGGGTGATAAGCTTGTGAGCTGGTCTTCAAAGAAACAAATGAGTACCTCAATATGCTCTACAGAGGCAGAATACGTATCCATGCCATCTTGTTGTGATCAAATCCTATGGATGAGATCCCAATTATCTGACTATGGCTTTGAATTCAACAAAATCCCTCTATACTGTGATAACAAGAGTGCCATTGCTCTCTCATGCAACAACGTTCAACATTCAAGAGCAAAGCATATTTACATTCGACATCACTTCATCAGGGAGCAAGTGGAGAATGGTGTGGTGGAACTATATTTTGTGAAGTCTGAATATCAGCTAGCAGACATCTTTACCAAAGCTCTTCCTAGAGAACGTTTTGAGTTTATCTTGGTCTAAAGAGTCTACAACCGGAAACACTCAAACGTCTCCAAGAGGAAGACGAGGAGTAAAGGCGTTTCTTCATCCATATCTTTTACATATTTATTCAAAAAGCAAAATACAAAAATTATAAAACCCAAAAAAAGAAAATAGAAAAACACAAAATTTTAAAAATCCATAAACATCAGAAAATCTTGGAAAAAAAATATATATTATGTTTTCCCATCTATTTCTAATCTTCGATAACATCTACGGACTTTGATTTGTCACTCAAAGAATGACACGGGTCCTTAGATGCAGTTCGAATGTACATTAAAAATAAAATAAAAAAATAATAATAATGGGATGGAGAAAAATGGTTGTTTATTGTCATTTCAGGCAGTAACCAGTTTTAAAATGAAAGAACAGAGCCATGTTTAATTTAATTTTTGAATCCTCACGCTCTGATTCTTTAAACAAATGTTTGTCGTCAAAAAGACAAATATTTCCATCACAAATATTTTTCCTTCTAAGAATTCTTCTGAAAAATATTTGTCATCTAATGAAAACAAAATTGCTTTGAAAATAACTCAAACTATATTTTTGAAAATCATCTGGACTTATCATTTGTCAGAATCTCTATCACTCAATCAACAACTTCTGTCATTGATTGAGGGGGAGAATGATTTGATTTCAATTAAATCAAAAAGTTATTTTTCAACCAATTGGCACGTAAACGAGCAAGGTCTACAATTGGATTATCTAAAAGAACAATGTTTTACAATGTTTTACACAATTGGTTCAAGACCTTGGCCAATGTTATGTTTTCAGAAGATATTTATGCATGTTTGAACACTGGAGTTTAAAGTTTCAAAATCTGATCCTTATCAGTTAAAATGTTTTTCAAAAGCAAGTCACAATTCTCCTCAAAAGCTTTTCAAAATTAATTTAAATCAATAGAGATCACAAATCTCAAAGGATTTGAAAATTGTGATCGGGGGAGAATTTGTGATTTAAATTGGATATAAACTGATAATTTGATAAGTGGTTTAGAAATATATGAACAAGCTCTCCTCCCTACATGTGCCAAACGATTTCAAATTTTCCACGCACATGTTAAGGGGGAGCATCTATCTTAAATCATAAAGAATTGAAACGTGATTGAATTGTCTCTAAGTGCAGGTTCTCTCTAATATGTGCAAAACACTTTTAAATCTCGATGCACATATTGAGGGGGAGCAATCACATGAAAACCTCATCCTTCCCAAAATATTTGGTACAAAGTCCTTATAATACTCGATTTGATAAGGGAAGTTGTTATATATTGGTTTTCATAAACACATCAAACCATATTGTAAGTAGGCATATGACTTAAGGGTTTTAGAGAGAGAAAGTTTAAAGGTTTAGGGAACTTAGAGAGAGAAAGAAAAATCTTATTATGAGCTCCAACCCTCTACTTTGGGAGGTAGAGGGTATTTATAGTATCTTACAAAATACGCCTCCTACGGGCTGTGGATCGGGCATACAGTGGGTAAAGACCCGTCCATCCTCCATGGTGTTACTTAACTAAATACTAACTAACATTAAATAACTATGACTACAAGCTTTCTAACGATTATATATACTTGAGGTGACCGACACTTTAACAACTGGATTTTATAAATCCTAACAATCTCCCCCTAAGGGAGGTCACCTCAAATTACATTGAATACAAAAAGATATTACATTAAGATTGTTCTTGGATTCTTGATTAGGTTCTTTGCTCTGTAGCTCGTAGTCTTTGATTCTTCATGTTTTGCATGTTTGGTTAATCCAAGTGGAGGTCCTTAACTGATCCACATGATGATGAGTTTTGAGCCAGCTTTGAGAACATCAGCTTCCATAAATCTCTGACTCTTCCTTTGTAGTGCTGACATTATGTGATGTTGTGACATTGGACCGACATGCTTACATTCTGGATCATGATTTCTTCTCATCACAGAGTAACAGTAGCAGAAGCTTTAGATGATTTATGATATTTGCTGCAGCGTAGCAGAAGCATGGAGTGAAAATATCAGAGTCGTTGATGCACTATTCATGATTCTTTTAGAAATAAATGTGTTGTGTGAGCATGCGGCTATGGATTGACCTCTCAATTCTGATCAGCTGCAAACGTTGGGTGTACCTGCATACAACAATTAGCAATAAAGTGCATGAAAGTGTCTTTGATCACTTTCGTTGAATTGAGGTACACGGCCCATGGTTCCCCTTTGATCAGTACAAGTACTGCCTGTGATCAGGTAGGATTCCTAAGAATCTCCTTGACAGGGTTTCGCAGCTGCTCTAGCTGTTCTCAAACCGGAACGTCTCAAAGAAGACAACACGGGGTGAGTGAACCAGCGATTTGAGATTCAATGATTGATGAAAAGTGATTTGAAAAACAATCGTGTACTGCATAATATAAAGTGTTTTTGCAATACAACGAAGGTTTTAAGGAAAATAAATTATCAATCATAAACACCTTTTATTTTGAAATATTAATACACAGTCGATGTGCTAGTGAAAAGAATTTTAAGCACAACGACCGGTTTTTCAAAGGTATCCGTCAATCCATTTCCTGGACCAAGGTTGATTCAATATTGAATCTACCCATTGTTTCTATCCAGTTGTCACAAGTTTGATCTATTGGATAGATCTCACATGTTACCTACCAAGAGCTTATTTGATGTTGGCTCTAGAAGGATTTCCATCTTCATTGTGAGTATTTTACATATCACTCAGATGTTCTAGCAGTATCACAAGGATAATGCGTAGGACTCTTAAGATATAATCTCACTTTCCACATTGTGTGAAACAGTGAGTCTTCATTGATTGTGTCCTAGAGAGATTTATTGATGATCTCATGGCTCTAGACTCAATAGTGCACATTTGGTTCCTATGCCGGAGACTAGGGAGAGGGTCTCCTTCTTTAATATCAACGATCTCTAAGAGAAAGTCGATAGATAATGTAGGTTCCCCATGAGAATGAAACAAGTCCTTTTAAAAGGAACTTGAGTAGCTTAGGAAGTTGTAGTGCAGTGCGTCACTGGGTCCATGACGTCTTGTCTTCAATACCGGTGTTACCTTAGTAACCACCAGTAGCATATGTATTGAACCCGGTTTCTGCCCTAAGGTTGAATTAATGGAGGGCTATTTCTTTTCACCCTTTTTCACATTCAATTATTTTTCATTCTTCAACCCCTTCAGTGCTTACCGAGACTTTATTCCTAGAACCTTGTTGGGTTTATTCCAGTTTTAGCTCTATCTCAGTCCGCACTCTTCCCATAATCTCATTTTTCTCCTTTTTTTCATCATACCTAAGGACTCTACACTAACTAGTGGATTGTCCCTAGGTAGATCACTCCGGCTCTGGCAGGATCGTGGGAACGAATACCTAACCTCACCATTCTTATAACTCCATGCATTAAGTAAAATGGTCGGTATTTTGGTACAGTTCATTCTTACTTGAAACCAATTGAAAAATCATTTGGAAAAATCAATCAAGGTACATGTGATATAAAATCAAAACAATTTGTACCTTTATTGTTTTTGATCATTTAGAAATACTCCCCCTCAACATGTGCTTATGATTTTAAAATTGTTTCGCACATGGAGGCAAGAGGTCTTTGATATTTTTCTTTAATCACAATTTCCTTAGAAAAAGCCTTTTGATTTTCATGGTAAATTCTCCCCCTCAAAATGTGCGATGGTTGTTTCAAATAATTTAGCACATAGAGGAAAGAGTTCTTGAAGTACTTTCACGATCACATTGCCATTTAGAAACCATTAGAAAATCAATCAAGGTACTTATGTTAAAACATAGAAATCATTGTACCTTGAAAGTTTATTTTCTTTTGAAATGCTCCCCCTCAATATGTGCTTCGAGATTCGAAAGCGTTTAGCACATATGGGAGAGCAACATGCACAATTGAATCAAAACGATCACCTGTTATCAAATTTCATTATTAAATCACAAATTCTCCCCCGATCAAAATTATCAAACCCTTTGAGATTTTGGATCCTAAGTGATTTAATAAAGTTTAGAAAACATGGGAGAATATGTGGCCAGGTTTAAATACTCGTCTTGTTTTTTTTTGATAAATCCTTCTCCTCAACATGTGCATTGTGTATTTCAAATCGTTTGGCACATGGAGGCAGAAGTGCCTTTAAAGGACTAAAACAGATTTGAGATTTAAATCACGAACTCTCCCCCGATCAAAAATTTCAAACCATTTGAGATTTGTGATCCCAATTGATTTAAATCATTTAGAAAAGTTTGGGAAAGACGTGGCCAAATTTAATTTTGAAAATTGACTGATAAGGACCAATTTAGACGTTAAAGATTGTTAGTGTCAGGTATGATAATTTTTAAGAGATCTTTAAGTAAAATAAAACAATTTCACAATCAAACAAGAACAGAAAAATTTCATTTTGAGACATCTTTGAGTTTTAAAGAAAATCATACCATGACATAACATTAAATCTTTAGATCACCACTTAATTTGTACAAATGGACTTGATAGATGAAATATCGATTGAAAATATTTAGTTTGAAATCACTCTCCCCCTCAATCGATGACCGTAGTCGTTGATTGAGTGACTTATGTTTTGAAAAAAAATGAAGTCTGGTGATTTCCAAAATTTAGTCCAATTAATTTTCAAAATAATATTTATCCATTTTCAAAACAACATTTTCAAAATTATTTTAAGAAAAATGGTATCATCACTATTATCCTGCACAAAGATACGTTAGGTGGTTAAGCCGCTTTTGTTGTTGTTGCTGTAGGGCAGGAAGAAAACCGTCTGCAAATGCAGTGAGACCTCTTAAGTTGCATTTATCGTGCCAACTCTTCATGGAGATCTAATTAAGATCCATTTCTTCATTTGTCAATCCAAGAAATCATTACCCTTTCCTTTCGGCATCCAATCATCTTCGATTGTGGGATCCGGATCGGGAACATTCTTATATACCAGTATACCTGCATATGTTAGTGGACATACATACAAATATATGGTGGTCGACATCACCCAAACAACAAGCGACTAATAAAAGTCACTCCAACATATCAAACAGATCATTCAAAGGCATGGGAATTATATGTTAATCAAACTTTAATCATCTATTCCTAATAATCACATCCTAGAATCCTAGTCCTTCAACATAGGCAAGTATATTTTTTAGTTAAGCACATAGGATGCTTACGAAAGCCCGTTAGATGATATAAGTTTGAAAACATTCTCCCCCTCAATCAATGACTCATTTTCTGAAAAGTTTAAAAGCACTGAAGTCATTGATTGAGTTTGCAAATTTTAGAAAATTCTTATTCTGATTGAGTTTCAAGCAACTTAATTTCCACCATTTTTGAACACAACAAATATTTTTTTGAAGAATTTTAGAAGGAAAAATATTTGAGTAGGAACAGCAGTCCTTCGACATACTTTCCTCATTTGTTTTTAGGATAAGTGCACGAAATATTTGAAAATTGGTTTAGCGTATCAATTTCCTTTCTTGAAGAGCGGGTTGCTATCTGAAATAATAGCAAACCATGGTTTAAGCACGGGTTACAGTCTGAAGTAACTGCAAGCCATATTTAAAGACATGTTATGAAAAGAAATATTTACACCTCCTGCTCGAACTTCATCTAAAGTCCCGTGCCATTATTGAATGACATTTCTAAGACCGTAGATATTATCAATACCAGAAGACATGTCTAGAGAAAAGCATTTTTTTTTCAAATTTTTTGATTTTTATGGATTTTAGAAAATTTATATTTTTCTATTTTATTTTTGTTAAATATATACACATAAGATGATATAGTTTAAGAATATGATGATACGAGTACCGAGATAAGGATATCGTTCAACACTTAGTAGAAGATAGAAGTCATCATTTCTTAAACTTTCACCGCCAAAGCTTTCGAGACTCTTGAATGGACGTCAGAAATTGAGTCTACAAAAAGTGAGACTTTGGTAGCTTCCCCCCCAAACCGACAATCTTCGAATAAAGACCATTTTCCCAAGGAGTAGAATGTGAAGAGACACAGTCTTATTGAATGAAGCTCAAGAACCCGAAGAAGACGATAACAACGAAGTAACAAGTTAACACAGATCATTTCTGCTGTTATCAAACCTGAAATAAATGATTAAGCCTGATCACATGATCCTGTTGTGCGTCCTCAATGTACACATTACTCTTCGAGTTTGAGTAGTTGTCTATTCGGGAGAACAATATATCAACATCTTCATTTCACCAAATGCATTCCAGTTATCTAACATATAACCAATCAGCCCATAATGTACACATGTACCCAACAAGAGAAGAGACGATGACATCCATGTAACATGTTGAGTCACTGTTCATCTCTGTGGATGTCAACTCCGGAATAACTGAATTAGCTCGATCAAGTGAACATGTTGTGCATCCTTGATGTACACATATCTCTCCCCTGATGGTTGCGATCTCATCAGAATCATCATTGCATTGGGTACATGAAGCAATAACCGGAAGCACTTCCATAAATCATATAGAAGATGTCGATAAGCAATATCATCTCACGCTCCACATATTCTTCTCATATTTCTTCCTACTGAAAGCTGAGTTAACACATACCAAAAGTATCCAGAGACCACTTCCCCCCAAATGGGTGGAATAATGCATCCTTCCCCCAAATAGTTGGAATAATAAATCCTTCCCCCAAATAGTTGGAATAACACACCAAAGGGTACGAGTTAAACACTGAGTTTCTCTGCAGTTATGACATTTGTCTTTCCCGGGATTACTTCAATAGAGAAGAAGTATTAAGTTCATCATGTGTACTCGTTGTGTGTTTAGATGTATATCTCCTTCCCCCTTTGCTGGTTTTGATACCTCAGAATCAGCAAAACATAATACACTCATATACTTGAAATAGAGAAGAACACAATTAGCTCAAATGTATCTTGTGAGAATCAACTGCAACAGAAACTCTCTCCGACTATCTTAACCAACCCATATGTAGAAAAATTGAAGTGACCACTGATGAAGAAAACCCGATATACCAAAGTTGAAACTGAAGTATAATTCCCCGCATTTGTGTCTTAATCTTGCACTACTGTTGGAAGAACGGTGTCGAGAATTTATGCTCCAAGAAAATCTCTAAGTACTCAATACTCAACCAAAGTATGAGACATTAACACCTCTTGCGATTATCCACTACGCCATTTGCGTGTGTCACGGAGTAAAACAACGTAACTCCTTGAAGTGATAGTTAACCAGGTCTTCAACCATACAAACCGAATACTGGTAACTAGATAAGCCAAGTCTTCAACTCAATTTGTTAAGCCCGAGAAAGTTATCACGTGATGTTCATGTGGTTGATACATAACGTGCACATTGAGAGGAACAATAATCTATGAAGATTTGGCAGAGGAATACCAAAGAGCGAATCATTATTCATGAACAATAATCCGTGAAGATTTGGCAAAGGAATACCAAAGATCGGATTATTATTCAATAGTGCAACTGCAATATAACGATAGTCATTATCAACACCTCGAGGAATAACTGGAGATTGGGTTTCTTGAGTAGTCTAAGTTGTACTTCTTAGATGGTGCAATATAGATTGAAGATGGTGAATTAGTTGAGTCAGCAGGAACCAGAGCAGGAGCATCCGTAACTGGATGATCAACATTCGTTAGAGGTTGGAAGAACTCATCAAACATATATTGAAACAATGAATCCCAAACAATGAATCCCTGTTATCCTTAGTAAGTGAAGCATTAGGCGTTGAAGGAGAGTCATATGACCATAATTCAAGCATCCATCAACATGTAGTATATGCACTCTTCCCCCCCTCAAAAATTGCATCCGAAGTTGCCATTTTTGATTTGAACAAGTGAATAAGAATATACACCAATGAACATAGATCCACTTGAGGGTTGAAAGAGCATGGGAAAAACATGAAGTTTGTTGACGAAGAATGTCGATGAGAATGGTCATAAACATGAAGATTTCTCTTCTTTTGAAGATAAAGCGCACTGAAGCGTACACCTTTCTTTTCTTTGAGGAACGGGGCCCGAAGTGTTATCTGCAGACGCCATAATGATGAAGTACGAGGCCTGAACTGATCTGAACAGACGTCATAGCCGATTGAATATCAATGTTGAGTAACTTGAACCCGTGAGTTATGAGATATCAATCCTTTTATTATCCATACTTTAAGCCAGTCCATGCATTGAAGGATCGAAGTATCTGCAACTGAGTAAGGACTACCTGCACTAATATTACAAACTTGATTGCATGTATTTTGGTTAGTGACATCAGTATCCAAACCCTTTGGGGTTTCACGGTTAACTTTGAGATTTCCATCGGTAAACATCTTTTCGGTAGGAATCCACTTAAGTCCAGCATCCTTAAACATTCTACCAGACGGTATCCAATTATGGCAAGGTCTAGGATTGTTAAGCTTCTTATGCAGAGTGGAAGACTTATTGGTATTCCTAGACTCCAAAGATTTAGCATTTGGGATCCATCTAGGTGAAGTTTTAGGTTTGTTTTGCTTCATGACATATTGAACCTTAGCCATGTTAGTAGTCCTAGCGGATTGTACCTTAGCATGTGAGTTAGGAAAATGTTTCTTATTCGGAAAAGACTAAGAATTTCTAATTTCATTTTCTACTTGCTTAGCATTCTTCTTCATATAACTACTCTTAGATGCAAGCCAACCCCTAGTCTTTTGAGTGTTCCTAGGTAATGGTTTACTACTACTAGCAGTGCCTTGAAATCTCACGAAATTCATCACCCTAGGTATTGCACCTAAAATTCCGTCTTTTCTAATTTGTGCCTTTTTCCTAGCTTCTTCTTGATAATAGTTATTCCACAAGTCATTCATATCGTATGAATTCTGGGTTTTACTGCTTGGTTTTGACACTGTTTTCGAACTAATCCTAGAGGTGCTGGGAGTAGAAGTGGCTACTTGTTTATGGTTAACGGAGCTAGAAGGCTTATTCTTAGGTAACTCAGGTGAAGTGACTGGTTTTGACAAAACTTTTATCGCATCAACTTGGGAGGCAAGCCTTGTCTTTAAAGATTTTGTTCTTTCAGATATGAATGCAGTAGGCTGCCTAACAACGGACCGGTCTCTAGTGGGACGAGAAACTGGCTTCCCTAAGGTTGACGGTTTTGTAAACTTAGTGTTCACACTTTTCCCTTCGATTATTCTAAGCTCATTCTTTAAGGCAACAATAGCGAACTTTTCCTGAAGTTGAGCTTTGAGATCATCAATTTTTGCTATCAAAGAGTTTGTTTGTTCTATTGAATTAGTTCTAGCTTCTTTGACATAGTCACTTAGTTCTATGTGATGCTTTCTCAAAGACTCATTTTCCTTTAGTAATTTGGCCACACAAACCGCTAATTCATCATTTCTCATTTGAATATCATCAATAGTATTAACATCAGAATTACTTGTAACAAAATTACTTTTCACATGCATATTAGAAATATGTTTCTTCAAATTGTTGATAGTTGAGTTTTTGGCTTGAAGCTGAGCTTTTAAATCGTTTATTTCAAAAAATTCACAAAATTCAGGAAATTCCTGATTTTTACATGGTTTCTTAGTTTGAAAACTTTCCTCCTTACTTTGTATTGCAATTTCAAGTGAAATGCAATGTTTTTCAAGTTTTGAGAATTTGTTTGAAAGTTTATCAAAAGCCTTTTTATCAACCATATCATTTATTTTGAAATTATTAGACTCAACCTCAACCAAGGAACATTTATCAGAATCATGTTCAGCATTAAGATCAGTTTGTTTAGGTACATTAGCAGATGCACTATGTTGAACAGTTAAGGGTACCTCATCATATGAAATCTGTTCATTTATTGGTCTGATATTTGCATCCACATCATGTGTAACAAGAGTCACTGAACTACTGGCTGTTTCAAGCTTATCTGCCTCTGAGCCCCTGTATTCAATGCCAACTGATCCATCATCTGGTGCTTTACCCATCTTAAAACTACAATCTCTTGATTGCACTCGACATTCATTCACCCTTCTGATTTCTGTATCCACATCTTGTCTGACAGGAGTTACTGAACAACTGGTTACATCATTCTTTGTTGTCTCTGTTATTCTGCATTCAGCAACACCCGATCTTTCGACTGATACATTACCTGACTCATCACAACTATCTCTCAACTGCACCTGACACTCATGCACTTTTTCATCTTTCTGTGTAACTTCCTCAATGTACTTCTCCACATTATCCATGATTTGGATAAATGTCTCAATGAAAAAGCTAATTTCCATTCCAGTGTGTCTCTTGAAAGACATTTCAGTCATGTCTTGATCATAATCTGATGTAAATTCGCCACTGATGAATGACTGAAATTTATTGTGGATCACTTGAAGTGCAGCACTGGAACTATCCTTTTGAACCTTTTCTTTATCAAGTTGTAGATCCAATTGCTCTAAGTTTAACAACAAAGTTCCTGTTAACGTAGATAAGTCCTGACGGAAGAGGGCAATACATGTTCGTTCCGTTGTTATGGGTAGAAGTAACATGAGGTGAGAGTGAAGTTGTTGATAGGGTATAATGCAGCATTCCTTTTGCATGGCATTCTGTAGCATTAGCAGGTGCAATTCATTCTCATTGTACTCAGAACATGAAGATCTCACATCCTCATTGATTAATTCAAACATCTTTAATCGTTCAGTGTAGCATACATTATCATTGTTGTCCACAGCATCATACAATTTAAGCACTTCGGAAATCACTGAATCAGGAGTGTAGGACATGATGTTGCTCTGTACACGGGATTTTACAAGTCTATGATTTAAACCGAGAAATTGAATCTTTCACAGGATTTTACTAAAATCAAGACCAAACCGTAAGAGAGTGAGAAATAGGATGTAGTAAGGGAACTGGGAGATGATTTGGTGGTAAAGATAAATATGGTGTTAGGGTTTGAAAACAAGGGTTTTGTATGTTAGGTTTAGAGACAAATCGCAGGAATAGACAAATCGCAGTCCTTGACAAATCGCTAGACAAAAGAGTACGTCCACTACCTTGTCCTTTTTGTCGTTTTTTCTCAATAGACAAATCGCTACGTGCACAAATCGCTTCGCAGAACAAAGACAAGTCGCTTAAACGTAGGGACAAATCGCTACGAAGAAATATGCACCGAGACTCAAGTCACTTCCATGAAACTTTCAAAAAACACCACTTTTCAATAAAAAAACAACTCAACCACGTTGTGTCACACCCCCAAATTACCTGTTTTGCAGCGGAATGGAATTCCTGGGGATTGACTGTCATAGCATCACAATCACAGTTATATTGAACGACCTAAAGTGTCGTTTGGAAAATACATCGCTTGATTGAATAAAACAATCAGAGTTTACAAAGTATAGGTCCCAAATGAAAGTCAATTTGTGCGGAAATAAGTTTGTTACAAGCCAAACGATGTTTTAAAGTTTATAAAACCCAAGTGAGACGCGTCGTCTCCGCGACTCTATGATATGTCCACATGCATGCCATGAAGTGAATGCCTTAGATACCTGAGATAAAACATGCTAAAAGTGTCAACACAAAGGTTGAGTGAGTTCATAGAGTTTGTGTTGAAATGTAAAGCCTTTAAATAATGTTCATGCAGCAAAGGAATTGCAAATCCACTCAGTTCCAAGTTCCGCCCATACAAAACTTGCAACTTGTGTGTTTACAACCCATTGCTAAAATGTGTATAGTTTATGTTCAAATGCAAGATGTCAAATGAATTCACATAACAGTACATTACTTAATGTATCAATATTCAATTGATATAACACATATGAGTGTTGTTTCAAATAATTCCAAGACCATAAGTTCATGATTATACCAAGACATTTAGCTCAATGATAATACCAAGACATTTAGCTCAATGATTATACCAAGACATTTAGCTCAATGATTATACCAAGACATTTAGCTCAATGATTATACCAAGACATTTAGCTCCGTGATTTATGATATAGAATATGACTAAACATTCAGTTCAGATAAACATATAGTTTGCAAATAATTATGATTGTCATAAAAATAATTGTGCATGTATCTCCCCCAAAATAATTCAAAACAATTAAAAGAGTAGGGGCTATGAAACTCACCTGTTGCAATGATAATGATGATATAATGGCAATACAAATGAGGCTAACCTCTGACCGTGATCTATTATGAATGATATGTTCTAATGTAAATCATGAAACAATGTCGTGCATGCAATTCCACATGTAATCTATACCACTTGTACGCTTTTGAAAATAGAATTTATCGTCGAAATATATGTTTATGACATCTCGTCATGTTATAAAATACTTTACAAGTATTTACGTTGAAATGATATCCTACGATAGTCATTTAGTGATTTATTATGAAATTATAACTTTTCGTCGTAAAATAATGTCGTTGAAATTTCATGAAAGTGACAAAACTGCCTTGAAAGGTTAGTCGTAAAATGGTGCACGTCGAGCGTTAGGAAACAAACTCAACGGTTTTGGGAAGCTTGTATCATTATCTCAAAGTTTTAGCATTTAAGTTTTCATCCTAGAGGTCTCGATCATGGAGAAAAGTATAGGTGAAGTATGGTACTTGTATCCAAAATATTGTTTAAGAGTGGTTTTCGGTAAAGTTTAAGTGACCGTATTTTATTCGTTACAACTCCGTTTGACGAACGGTTGGACATTTTGGAAAATAGGCTAGGCGAACTTACTTTTACTAGAAGACATCATGTTATAAAAAGTACTACATCAATGTTAAAAACGACCCTCAACATGGTCACATGTTGCCGTAAGGTTTGTCTAATAGAAATATACTAGCTTTTCTTATATAATAAAGTTACGGCAACTGGTTTAAAATGTGAATAACTTAGTCGTTATAAGTCCGTTTTCTACGTTCTTTATATCCACGGAATCGTGGTAACATATACTAATATATTTTGATAAGTCGACACATTTAACAATGCTTAAGACTCATTTTTGACTCGTAAAAAGTCGAGACAGCATGCTGAATTTTCTGAAACAATTAGTTTTCGTCGTCAAACTTCAAAAATTCATAACTTCTTCGTTATAGCTCCGTTTTAATCCGTTCAAGCGGCCACGTTTTCGTTTTAAAGTATATTTTCCAAATATCTAGCCCAAAATATTTTGATTACTGTCGAAAATTCCAGAATTTCAAAATATGGACATACCCTAAATTAAACTTGTCGAAATGAGTTTTTATCGCGCAAAACCTATTCTAACCAATTCAAAACAAATCCGAATCTATTCTAATCCTACCATACACCTTCTTAGGGTGTCATGGGTTCCTAGACATCACCAAATGTGATATGTTTCAAGGGATTCATTATAGGATAATTATATTACATAATAAGTAATAAAAACAACAAAAGTGGTATAAATTCATATGTAACATGCATGTTTCTTGCAAAAATGATGAAATAACAATAAGATGAATATGAAAAAGTTATGAAGATCATGAAATGCTTACTTGAATGATGAAGGGATTTTTATTGCAAATACATAATCAACCTAGAGGTTTATATTTCAAAACCTTAAGATATACAACTAATAGAGATTGATAACACATGAATCTTGAAAAATTTATGGATTTCCTCTTGGAGCTTCACCATGGCCGGTTATGGAGGAAAGGAAGGAAGAGAGAAAGATTTTTCTTACACTTAGTAGAAATGAGTAAGTATGTGTATGAATTGAGTATAATATCATTAAGTGAAAGATATTTAGTGCAAATATAGAGTGACTCATCCCTTGTGTCGACAAGGGTGAGTTTGTGTTAGTGTTTATATATATATATTTTTAAATGTATAGATGTGTAGTAAAGTGTATGATTATTTAAGGATAGTTAATAAATTGTATATTTATTTAAGCATTTAGGGTAGCATTAGCTAAAAGTAAATTTTAACGAATCAAAATAAAATGTATTGGAGTCATAAAAATTATAAAAATGCTATTCTCACAAATATTGAGTGAAATAATAATTATCGTGTAGTATTTACGAAAACCGTCGTAATTATATAAATATAACAATTTATATACGAAATAAATTTAAAACACCGGGTAAACTCATAATATTATTTTTATAATCTTAATATGAGTATAAAAATATATCGGGATAATTTTTGGAAGTGTCGGATAAATGTTTCAAAATAATGTTTACGCGATAGCGTTTATTTAATAGGAAAATAAACGTTTAATGAAAAATGCAAACCCATGCATAATATTGATATGAAATGATGTTATTGATGATATGTAGACTAAATCTAGTCTATATGAAATGTCCTTGATTAAATGTTCATGAATTCGCAGCTAAACCATTAAGGTTACGCGAATTTGATACTCGTAAACGTAGTTTACGATAAATGATGAAATAGTGAAACTTTTAAAGTTTGTAAAATGACCTGAAATTACAAGTTGTCACATTCGCCCAACCAAAAAGGAATTCAGTCCCTGAATTCAGTCCATGTTGGGTTCTACGGTGTTATCGGTGAAAGGTGAGAATATTTGAGTCGCATTGGGTCGTCCAATGTTTTTCTAAATTGTGCCACGCCTTTCCAAGACGGGACTTTGAACATAATCTGTTGCCAACTTGAAATTCTAATGGTTTGCGACTTATGGAACATATTTCCAATATTTTGTGTTGTATATCAACGTAGCTTTTCTATCTATATGTTGTTACTCGTAACTGATTCTTGATTCGTACGGTTACTTTGTTGTTTCATGAATGAGTTATGGACTAGTGACTTGGACTTTCCTGATTTTGGCCCGTGAATAAGTGATTGACACCTCAACCATAGAGTGCCTTAATTGGTGTAGTCAATATGTTCATGTAATAACTATAGTTGTAAAGCAGCTTGTTCGATTAAGAATAATTTGCCTAATCCTTTCTAGAAAATCACACATGCCTTGAGTATATCTTCTAATGTTTGAATTGTTCTCTCGCTCTGACCAATGAGCTGAGGATAATAGGCGGCACTCATGTCCTAGTAGGTTCCATGGGAAGATTGAAATGGTTATCAGGAGCCTAAGGTGAATCGAATAGCTTATAATAGGTACAACTGGAATTGATACCACGTGTCTCATGCCAAATTTCAAAATGTTAAGTCTGTCGAAAAGGACCTTATAGAAAGGAATAGATTATGGGTAACAGTTGTGATTCCTCACGTTTCTAGTTCTAGCGAATGTCATTACTTGAGTCTTACTTGCCTAAGGTGCTTAGTCTCCATGACTAAAATGTTTATTGTTTGATTATCGAAGTGTTTCCCTGCTCTATGTTGTAAAGTCACAAAACCTTAAATGTTTAAGTGATGTGGTGTAGTGGTTGATTTTCAAGATTTGTCCCAATATTGAGTGCTTCTAAAGTATTTCATCACTTATATTGCTATCATGCTAGCAAGAAAATAGATATCAGCTCATACCATGTCGAAGAATGTTTGTTCTAATTTCACTTGTAGATGGAGAGTCATTTATTGTCCGATATGTTCAAACCTGTTGCATCTCTTGATATAGAAGTGAGGTTACTTGGAATTTCTAGGGAACACAATGCCTTAGGGGAAGTTTATATTGATAACCTTAATTTAACCAAATTTTCCTTTAAGGAAAACTCATTGTAGGGAAGTTCACATATTGTTGAAGCCATGTTTAATGGAATGTTCTGCAGTCTCAGTTAGAAGACTTGGTTTATCCCTATGATGTTGCTTAGTGGGTATTTGCTTCGTACTAAATCTCGTAACTCGGTCTAGCTAGTACTTTTGAAATGATATAATTTGGCTTCTAGTCCAAAATAGTGTTTCGGAATGTCTCGTGATGTCTTAAGATTTTTGTTGAGTTTTGAAACATCTTACTATATACTTCTAGTCCTTGTTGGTAGTCCTAGAATGCTTTCATTGTTTTCTTGTATCGAGGAATCCTCCTCATAGATGGTATAAGAAGCCTTTCCTAAAAAGGTCACTCGTCAAATTCTAACTTATCGGTTGAGTGAGGGATGAATGGCGTAGGCTTCTATAGAGTGTTAACAAAAGAAATGTTTATGAACAATTTATCTGATTACAAAGCTTTGCTTTTGAGTGAAGATTATTTTAAGAGATTTGAAATGATGCTTGTTACTTTCATGACATAATTCTTCCTGAATTATACATAGGTGATCAGGCCATGTATAATCGAGGACAATTGATGTGATGCTTGGTTTTGTTGAAATGGTATTATGTTCCTCCAAAGTTTTAGATGGTATTCAACGTTTTGTTTTGTAAGATAATGGCTCAATAATTTTTCAGAGTAACATGAAAATCATTTCGCATGATGGTATTAAATAGTTGATAAAATGACTGAAAGCCAATTGATAGGGTGGTAACGAAACAACTTTGTTTTAAAACTTTATGAAACAATGTTTCTAAGATAGTGTAGAATAACTTAAAATAAAATTAAGTGAAATAATGTTATGAAGTAGTAGCAAAGTAACTTGAAATATAATTTGTTGAATGATTTGTACGATACATGGGAGAACCTCATAAAATGGTAATAGTCTCTTAATTGGTCAAGAATAAAGTTGGCCTAACCCCTAGTAAGATAGGGATGTATTGTCGCGAAATGATTGGAAATTAGGCAATTGGAATAGGAATGAAATGAACAAAGGTTGTGATTATCGTGGAGATAATAAATGATACAGATTACATTAGCTAGAAAGGTACTTATTATCTGTTCCTGTTGGTAGTCTAATCATGTCTCAAGTGTAAAAGCAAGATGGCGTCTAGTGGCAATGGCCCTAGAACTCTCACAGTCCTCAAACCTATGAGATAGTGTAGTTTCTGTAGTCTTAGTGGTAGATGGTAGTGGTGTGTCAAATTATGCACGCTTCCCAAGCGGCAAATCAAATGTATGACTAATAGGTCCACTGATGAGTGCTTATTCACTCATCATTTTTACCCATCTAAGCCCACAAAAATGTCTAAAAACACTGAAATATAACCAATTATGCTACAGATATCCTTGGAGTGTGTTTTTATGTATTTCAGGTACAAAGGATCAAAAACAGGACCAAAACGGACAGAATTGAGCTCGGAATGGAAAACGTGCTTTGCAGACGGAGCCGGATGATGATTTTCTACATTTTCAGAGCCCGGGATACACATTTAGGAGTGAGCTTGGGGAATCAGACTCAAAAATCTATCCCTAAATCCAAATTGCCAATTTACCCTTCACCCAAACCCAAAATTACCATTTTACCCTTTTTCACAAAAATCCTAAAATATTCTTTCTTTCTAAATCCTAAATTTTATTTAAAACCAATTATTTTTCAAAAACCAAATTTTATTAAAAGTATTTTCTTTCAAAAAAAAAGTTTTAATCAAAAACAGAAAAAATACAAAGTTTTATTTACCTTTTATAAAATCCCTTAAATAAAAACCTTTATAAACCCTTTTGAACCCATTCACTTTAACCACTTGACCCCCCTATTGAACCCCTTCTCTTCCCTTTCTTTACCCAAAACAGAAACACAGAAAGAAAAAAAAATACCCTGCTTTACCATTTTTTGCCCGCCAAAACTCAAAACTCCCACACCCTTGTCTTCTTCTCCCCATCACTATCTCAACCCTGGTCCCCAGCTCATACCCTCCCCCACAAGCACATGGTCTCACTTGCCATGTTGGCAATCCTAAGTTACCCCATTGGAGCTTATGTGAAGACTCTAAATGGACGGCTAAGATTGTACCCTTGGTGCCCAAAGATCATTGGATGGCTATGATTTGCTCAAGAAAACACAAAGGCATCCATACTCTTTTGTCTCACAAAACAAGCACAACTCAAGATGGAAGACCTAGCTTATTCTTAGTATAAATAGTAGATGATAAAAAGTGAGATCATTGTAAGCCTTTAAAAGACACCTAGGCTTTTAGTAGTTTTTAATTTAGTTTTCTGTAATGTATTTTAATTAATGAAAAAGTTTTATTTCTTTCAAGTTCTCTTTTCAGCTTATTACACTAATGAGCACTTTTGTGCTTATTAGCTCATTGTTCTTTAATTTTCTGTCATAAGTTCCATTTTAAGGTGTTAAGTAAGTTTTACAAGTAAAAATACAAGCTCTCTTCCTGAAATCTGTTTTTAACCAGTGTTTGGCTCAAGTGTATTTGAGGTCTAAAAAAGCTTTTTACCCGTTTTGACTCTTAAAGTCAAATATGTTTCAAGGTTTTAGTTAATGTTTAAAAGGTTTGAAACTGTTGTATCAAGCTTTACAAGTTTTGGTTAAAAAAAAAATTGTTTTCTGTCACTTAACTGCACACCGAACAGCGGCTGACAAAAGATAGGCTCAGCCATGTTCAACCACTTTTTAAACAGCTTATTTCTCATCTAAAATTGTCCAAAATTGTTTTTCTTATATCTTTACATGCCTATCTCAATATATGCTTAGTTTATTTGCACTTAGGAAGCCTTTAGTTCAGCTAAAATTGCTCTCAAAATCTGTCCCAAAACCCATTTCAGCAAACTGTTTAAGCAGCCTAGACTGTCCAAGTGGCTCTGCTTGTTGATTTTTAATTTGTTCAATACTTAGCTTTAGAGTCTAAAAATTTGCATGCTTAATCTAGGCTAGGTTGTGGATTGAATAGTGATTTTTATGAATTTTTACTCTAGCTTATTAGTAGCTTTTTCTCAGCTTAAACAGGCCCCCTTAGGACTGAATTGCTGCATCACTGCAGCCCCCTTCTCAGCTTATTTGTGCTTATTAGTGATTCTAGTTAGTTTATCTTAGGTATTTTTAGAGCTTATTAGTCATTTTAATTTAGTTTAGCTTAAGTATTGCTAATTTAGTGCTTATTAATGCTTATTTATCCATTGTGGTTGTAAAAGTCCCTTTTATGCTTATTTCCCATGTTAGCTTAGGATTTCCCTCAAACTGCTTATTCTCCATTTAGCCGTATTTAATTCATTTGTCATTTGCTCATTCTAGCTTAACTCAGTTCATGATTGCTTGTTTAGTGCTTATTCATCATTCATTGATTATCTTATTGCTTAAATGTGCCTTAAAATCTTGAAAAGGGTGAGTTTGTTTTGCTTCTGTCCATAATCGAGTAGGTAATAAGCGCTTGATTCCAACTTCGCTTATTCCAAGTGTTTGACAAAAAGTGTTTTTACAAAAAGTCTTTGCTTTTGTCTTATAATTAAGTTGCAAAAAGAAAATTGAAAAAAAAAATATATATATATATATAGTACAAAAAGGTGCAAGGCACCAGGTTCGAACTCAAGCCTCTTGGCTCACCACACACACTCTCATCCAACAAGCCATTCTAGGTCTTTTCAATTTTAATCTTGCACTATTTAATATTTAAGTACAAATCCAGTTTTTAGCTTATCAGCCTTATTAGCCTTTTAAGTACTGATTTCCAAAAGCACTTCACAGTTTTTTTATTTTTCTCAAAATCAGTTAGGTTTAAAGTATTTTTAGTGAATTTTTTAGAATTTTCCAAAACGTTTTAGTATTTTTTATAATTAAATTAGATTAAATTAGTTTTTAAATCATAATAAATAATTTAAAAGTTTAAAAAAATACCGCTTTTTCCTAAAATTATTTTTAGTCGCTTTAGAACGTAGGAAAATTAGTTTCACACCAGTAGGCCTTAAATTGCATTTATTTTACTTTTGAGGCTCCTGATTGCTTGGGTTTTCACGTTTTTGCATATTATCACTCTAGGACTTAGTGTAACTTAATTTTATTGTTCCGTATGCTTAGTAGTAGTTAGATCATCATTTATTTTGTTCCCGAAGCCTTAATTACTTTCCCTTTAGTTAATTTGTAGAAAACGTAATCAAAAACAAAAACCCGTAACATCGAGCATTTTAATAACAAACCTCAAACGAAATTCTCAATTCACACCTCGTTGGGGAGGAAACGAATATCCTTATCCGGTATCACATATCTCACTCACGGGATTTGATTGACTAACCTTTTTCTTAAAAGGTTTTTGATTCGATTCTCGCGTTTATTTTGATATTGATATTATCATACTATTTCATCCATACACACCAACCCTTAAGCCTATTTAATACATATCATCCACTAGAACTAAGCTTGTAAGTCCTACCAAATGGTATGATCTGTCCCAACAGAATGATAAAAACTGTCCTGATCCTATAGTGAATCAATGGTGTTCGTGATGGTGTAGGTGCAAATTCGTCCTCCTAAAAGAGTTTAGTCTCATCATCAGATGTTATCGGTGTTGAGTCAACTGATGTTAAAATTGTGATAGGGAATGACAGGGCATTCTCCATGTCAAAGTGATGTGAGTATGATGGGATGGGTATTTGAAGGCATCTATGTGACAATCGATTTTGAAATGAAAGTAAATAACTCATAAAATGTGCGTATGAAACCGCATGTATAGTGACTATGCACTTATGATGAAATGATGAGATGCTATGATGATGTAGTTATAGTCTAGGGTCAATGATGCAACCTAGTTCTCTATACCGAAGCTCGATGCCAATCATCACACCCCAAATTATCTGTTTTGCAGCGGAATGGAATTCCTGGGGATTGACTGTCATAGCATCACAATCACAGTTATATTGAACGACCTAAAGTGCCGTTTGGAAAATACATCGCTTGATTGAATAAAACAATCAGAGTTTACAAAGTATAGGTCCCAAATGAAAGTCAATTTGTGCGGAAATAAGTTTGTTACAAGCCAAACGATGTTTCAAAGTTTATAAAACCCAAGTGAGACGCGTCGTCTCCGCGACTCTATGATATGTCCACATGCATGCCATGAAGTGAATGCCTTAGATACCTGAGATAAAACATGCTAAAAGTGTCAACACAAAGGTTGAGTGAGTTCATAGAGTTTGTGTTGAAATGTAAAGCCTTTAAATAATGTTCATGCAACAAAGGCATTGCAAATCCACTCAGTTCCAAGTTCTGCCCATACAAAACTTGCAACTTGTGTGTTTACAACCCATTGCCAAAATGTGTATAGTTTATGTTCAAATGCAAGATGTCAAATGAATTCACATAAAAATACATTACTTAATGTATCAATATTCAATTGATATAACACATATGAGTGTTGTTTCAAATAATTCCAAGACCATAAGTTCATGATTATACCAAGACATTTAGCTCAATGATAATACCAAGACATTTAGCTCAATGATAATACCAAGACATTTAGCTCAATGATTATACCAAGACATTTAGCTCAATGATTATACCAAGACATTTAGCTCAATGATTATACCAAGACATTTAGCTCCGTGATTTATGATATAGAATATGACTAAACATTCAGTTCAGATAAACATATAGTTTGCAAATAATTATGATTGTCATAAAAATAATTGAGCATGTATCTCCCCCAAAATAATTCAAAACAATTAAAAGAGTAGGGGCTATGAAACTCACCTGTTGCAATGATAATGATGATATAATGGCAATACTGAAATGAGGCGCAACCTCTGACCGTGACCTATTATGAATGATATGTTCTAATGTAAATCATGAAACAATGTCGTGCATGCAATTCCACATGTAATCTATACCACTTGTACGCTTTTGAAAATAGAATTTATCGTCGAAATATATGTTTATGACATCTCGTCATGTTATAAAATACTTTACAAGTATTTACGTTGAAATGATATCCTACGATAGTCATTTAGTGATTTATTATGAAATTATAACTTTTCGTCGTAAAATAATGTCGTTGAAATTTCATGAAAGTGACAAAACTGCCTTGAAAAGTTAGTCGTAAAATGGTGCACATCGAGCGTTAGGAAACAAACTCAACGGTTTTGGGAAGCTTGTATCATTATCGCAAAGTTTTAGCATTTAAGTTTTCATCCTAGAGGTCTCGATCATGGAGAAAAGTATAGGTGAAGTATGGTACTTGTATCCAAAATATTGTTTAAGAGTGGTTTTCGGCAAAGTTTAAGTGACCGTATTTTATTCGTTACAACTCCGTTTGACGAACGGTTGGACATTTTGGAAAATAGGCTAGGTGAACTTACTTTAACTAGAAGACATCATGTTATAAAAAGTACTACGTCAATGTTAAAAACGACCCTCAACATGGTCACATGTTGCCGTAAGGTTTGTCTAATAGAAATATACTAGCTTTTCTTATATAATAAAGTTACGGCAACTGGTTTAAAATGTGAATAACTTAGTCGTTATAAGTCCGTTTTCTACGTTCTTTATATCCACGGAATCGTGGTAACATATACTAATATATTTTGATAAGTCGACACATTTAACAATGCTTAAGACTCATTTTTGACTCGTAAAAAGTCGAGACAGCATGCTGAATTTTCTGAAACAATTAGTTTTCGTCGTCAAACTTCAAAAATTCATAACTTCTTCGTTATAGCTCCGTTTTAATCCATTCAAGCGGTCACGTTTTCGTTTTAAAGTATATTTTCCAAATATCTAGCCCAAAATATTTTGCTTACTGTCGAAAATTCCAGAATTTCAAAATATGGACAGACCCTAAATTAAACTTGTCGAAATGAGTTTTTATCGCGCAAAACCTATTCTAACCAATTCAAAACAACTCCGAAGCTATTCTAATCCTACCATACACCTTCTTAGGGTGTCATGGGTTCCTAGACATCACCAAATGTGATATGTTTCAAGGGATTCATTATAGGATAATTATATTACATAATAAGTAATAAAAACCACAAAAGTGGTATAAATTCATATGTAACATGCATGTTTCTTGCAAAAATGATGAAATAACAATAAGATGAATATGAAAAAGTTATGAAGATCATGAAATGCTTAATTGAATTATGAAGGGATTTTTATTGCAAATACATAATCAACCTAGAGGTTTATTTTTCAAAACCTTAAGATATACAACTAATAGAGATTGATAACACATGAATCTTGAAAAATTTATGGATGTCCTCTTGGAGCTTCACCATGGCCGGTTATGGAGGAAAGGAAGGAAGAGAGAAATATTTTTCTTACACTTAGTAGAAATGAGTAAGTATGTGTATGAATTGAGTATAATATCATTAAGTGAAAGATATTTAGTGCAAATATAGAGTGACTCATCCCTTGTGTCGTCAAGGGTGAGTTTGTGTTAGTGTTTATATATATATTTTTTTAAATGTATAGATGTGTAGTAAAGTGTATGATTATTTAAGGATAGTTAATAAATTGTATATTTATTTAAGCATTTAGGGCAGCGTTAGCTAAAAGTAAATTTTAACGAATCAAAATAAAATGTATTGGAGTCATAAAAATTATAAAAATGCATTTCTCACAAATATTGAGTGAAATAATAATTATCGTGTAGTATTTACGAAAACCGTCGTAATTATATAAATATAACAATTTATATACGAAATAAATTTAAAACACCGGGTAAACTCATAATATTATTTTTATAATCTTAATATGAGTATAAAAATATATCGGGATAATTTTTGGAAGTGTCGGATAAATGTTTCAAAATAATGTTTACGCGATAGCGTTTATTTAATAGGAAAATAAACGTTTAATGAAAAATGCAAACCCATGCATAACATTGATATGAAATGATGTTATTGATGATATGTAGACTAAATCTAGTCTATATGAAATATCCTTGATTAAATGTTCATGAATTCGCAGCTAAACCATTAAGGTTACGCGAATTTGATACTCGTAAACGTAGTTTACGATAAATGATGAAATAGTGAAACTTTTAAAGTTTGTAGAATGACCTGAAATTACGAGTTGTCACACGTTGATTCAAGCATTCCAAATCAAAACCTAAGCACTTATAATGATTCTAAACACAAAAGTACAATCAAAATCTAAACTTAAACACTAGAAATGATCCAAATGATGCTAACCACTCTAAACTCATTCAAACCCAAAAACCTTATGATAACCACTAGAAATCCAAGAACGTGAAAGATGAGTGATCAAACAATGGCTCTTGATACCATTTGTTATATATTGGTTTTCATAAACACATCAAACCATATTGTAAGTAGGCGTATGACTTAAGGGTTTTAGAGAGAGAAAGTTTAGAGGTTTAGGGAACTTAGAGAGAGAAAGAAAAATCTTATTATGAGCTCTAACCCTCTACCTTGTGAGGTAGAGGGTATTTATAGTATCTTAAAAAATACGCCTCCTACGGGCTGTGGATCAGGCATACAGTGGGTAAAGACCCGTCCGTCCTCCATGGTGTTAGAAAATACTAACTAACATTAAATAACTATGACTACGAGCTTTCTAACGATTACATATACTTGAGGTGACCGACACTTTAACAACTGGATTTTCTAAATCCTAACAGAAGTGATGATGATATCTTTAGAAAAACATTGTTAATCAAAGATTGAATTTCTCATTCTTAATCTAAGATTTCAAAGTTCTCTTGCCTCCATGGGCAAAAACAATTTCAAATATTTGATGCACATGTTGAGAGGGAGCTATCTCAAAAATATCAAAAACAATTAAGGTACAAAACGTTTTGATTTTATATCACAAGTACCTGGATTGATTTTTCAAATGGTTTTCAATTGGTTTCAATGGCTGAAGAACAATACCAAAAGACCGACCAAAGTTACTTTATGCATGGTGTTATAAGGATGGTTAGGTTAGGTATTCGTTCCCACAATCCCGCAAGAGCCGGAGGGATCTACCCAGGGACAATCCACTAGATAGTGTAGAAGTCCTTAGGTATGATAGAAAAAGGAGAAAAGTGAGAAATGGGAAGAGTGCGGACTGAGATAGAGCTAGAACTGGAACAAAACCCAACAAGGTTCTAGTTATGAAATCTCGGTAAGCACTGAAGGGGTTGAAGAATGAAAAACAAATGACGCACTGCACTATTTCAACCTTAGGGCAAAAACCGGGTTCAATTCATATGCTACTGGTGGTTACCAAGGTAATACCGGTATTGAAGACAAGACGTCATGGACCCAGTGACTCACTGCACTACAACCTCCCAAGCTACTCAAGTTCCTCTTAAAAGGACTTGTTTCATTCTCACGGGGAACCTACATTATCTATCGACTTTCTCTTAGAGATTATTGATATTGAAGAAGGAGACCCTCTCCCTAGTCTCCTACATAGGAACCAAATGTGCACTATTGAGTCTAGAGCCACGAGATCATCAATAAATCTCACTAGGACACAATCAATGAAGACTCACTATTTCACACAATGTGGAAAGTGAGTATATATATCTTAAGAGTCCTACGCACTATCCTTTTGGAATTTCCAGAACATCTGAGTGATATGTTCACATATTCACAATGAAGATGTAATACCTTCTAGAGCCAACATCAAACAAGCTCTTGGTAGGTAACATGTGAGATCTATCCAATAGATCAAACTTGTGACAACTGGATAGAAACGATGGGGAAATTCATTATTGAATCAACCTTGGTCCAGGAAATGGATTGACGGATACCTTTGAAAAACCGGTCGTAGTGCTTAAAATTCTTTTCTCTAGCACATCGACTGTGTATTAGTATGTTTTCAAAATCAAAAGGTGTTTGTGATTGAAAATTGATTTCGAATATAAAACCTTCGTTGTATTGCAAAAATGCTTTATGATAAGCAATACACGATTATTTTTCAAATCATTTCTTTAATCAACAAACCTCAATTTGCTGGTTCACTCACTCCGTGTTGTCTTCTTTGAGGCGTTCCGGTTTGAGAACATCTAGAACAACTGCGAAACCCTATCAAGGAGATTCTTAGGAATTATACCTGATCACAGGCAGTACTTGTACTGATCAACGGGGAACCGTGGGCCATGTACCTCAATTCAACAAAAGTGATCATAGACACTTTCGTGCACTTTATTGCTAACTGTCGTATGCAGGTACACCCAACGTTTGCAGCTGATCAGAATTGAGAAGTCAATCCATAGCCGCATGCTCACACATCACATTCATATCTAAAGAATTCATGATAAGTGCATAACTTCATCAACGACTCTGATATTTTCACTCCATGCTTCGGCTACGCTGCTGCAAATATCATGAATCAATAAAAGCTTCTACAACTCTGATGAGAAGAAATCATGATCCAGAATGTGAGCATGTCGGTCCATAAGTCACAATGTCGCATGATGGTAACACTACAAAGGATGAGTCAGAGAATTATGGTGCCAGATGATCTCAAAGCTGGCTCAACACTCATCATCACGTGGATCAGTTAAAGACCTCCACTTGAGTAAACAAAACATGCAGAACATAAAGAATCTAAGGCTACAGACTACTGAGCAAAGAACTTAATCAAGAATCCAAGAACAATCAAAATGTAATATCTGTTTGTATTCAATGTAAATTGAGGTGACCTCCCTTAGGGGGAGATTGTTAGGATTTAGAAAATCCGTTAGTTAAAGTGTCGGTCACCTCAAGTATATGTATTTGTTAGAAAGCTCGTAGTCGTAGTCAAGTTATGTCAATAAGTAGTTAGTTAAGTTACACCGTGGAGGACGGATGGGTCTTTACCCACTGTATGGCTGATCCACAGCCCGTAGGAGGCGTGTCTTGTAAGAAACTATAAATACCCTCTACCTCCCAAGGTAGAGGGTTGGAGCTTTACAATACCATTTTTCTTTGTCTCACCAAGTTCCCAAAAATCTTCCACTTTCTCTCTCTAAAACTCTAAACCATACGCCCCATTTGATAAGTTATGATGTGTTTATGAAATCCAATATCTAACACTTTAAATGTTGGATTAGGCTGCTTATGATGTTTTAATTAATATAGTAGTTTACAAAATGATGTTTTGGAAAAAGGCCACGAGAGAATGGTGCACCTTTGATAACATGTTTTAATTAATATAGTAAATAGTTGCTTTAATCCAGCTTCTACAAAGTGCAAGTGGAATGTACATGAACTTAAACTCACTGGCCATGCGGTTAACTATACTAGATTACTTGACAACTGAAGTATGGGTTGGAATTGTCTAGCATTGAAAGTAAATATCTGAAGGTGAAGCATATAACGCCGCGTCATATAAGAGGAGTTGAATAACTCGACACTCTTATTAAAGTAACTATTGATGGTGGTGGTGTTGTCCCTCATATTCATAGGTCGCTCATCAATAAGTCTAGTCAAGAGTAAATTTACCAGGAATAGATGTTCAGTATGTGACTTCTGCTGGCACAAGGGTATGAGCAGCTCCAAGGATCATAACATATCTTAAAGAACATCATGAATACAGTGATACTTCACCAACTGATTTCTATTTCACATCCCTAAGTATAATGGGTGACACCATTCCTGAACATGTCGACAAAAAAATTCCTGGTGGTAGTTTCAAGAAACAGAAAAAGGCTTAATCATCCTCCGGTGGGTTGTTTTATCCATGTGGTTTTAAGTTTTTATATAACTTTTTAATTATGATGCCTTTGTTTTGTAATATAGATTCACTAAAAGTATATGTATTATGGAATGTTAAGTTCATCTATCACAAAGTATCGGTGTATCATGGTATGTCTATATGTCTATGAAAAAACAATTTTGTTTTGTATCAATATGGTAGTATATGTTACAAATAAACCATTCATCGGTGGCGAGTAGAGTATATGTATTAATACAGATGCCTTATTTTTTTTAACACAAACGCCTTTTTTTGTAATACAGATGCACTAAAAGTATATGTATTTGTAATATAGATTCACTAGAACTATATGTACTATGGAATGTTAAGTTCATCCATCACAAAGTATCGATGTATTATGCTATGTCAATATGTCTAAGAAATACCATTTTGTTTTGTATCAACATGGTTGTACATGTTACAAATAAACCATTCATAAGTATAAGTACAAAGAGTAGCACTCACAAGCAAGATCATAAGCATAAGTACAAATGGTAGCACTCACAAGCAAGAAAAGTAACAACACCTGAAGATGATACATGTGGAAAGGGGTGTAACGCCCATTGAAACATAGAACAATTTTAGCGATTGATCAAATAACTAGTTCAACTATGAATAGAGGATTAGTAAATACACGACATATTTGGAATAATACAAAGTTATTTGTGTTCAGTTATATCTCTATTCGCAAGCGCCTCAATTCATATAATAGAACGTATGTCGTCACGGGACATACAAACCAGCTCCCAAAGGGCACATCCACTTACCATATCTCCTGTATTTACTTATGCAATTACATATACAAAGTACTATCAGTTTACTTCAAGGTGCCAAACTAAGAAAAAGAACAGATCTCAAAACTGATTCAAAAAGCTTCTCAATCTCGGGAGCACACCTTGTAAAAAGATCTGCTCTAGAAGTTATACCTAGGGTTCTGCTTAATCATAAATATCATAGGTTAACTACTATTCTGGACTTATGAACTAACGAAAGATCACATTCAGGTTCATAACAAGGTACCTTAATGAGCTCAATAAAGGTGATTAAAAGACCCAACGGAGGTCGTCGATTGACGATCAACCGCTCTAATATATACCTTTTCGATGCACTAATCATACTCATAGATGCCCTAAAATCTACCTTTTCGATGCACTAATCATACCTATAGATGCCCTAATTCCCATTTAATCTACTATTGCCATTTTCATCCATTTTCAACCCGTTTGTTTAGCACTAATCATTTGACCCGTTAGGCCCATTTGTTCCATATCTTAATTAGAAAACATTCTGAGTTTAACCATTTGATGTATTAGATTATGAAAATAACCCGAACCGGTACATTAACAAGTAAATCTGTCAAAATTTCCAAATCTAATTATTATGAAATCAATCAAAAATGAATTATCCTTCTGAATTCAAGTTGAAATGATCACATAAAAAGTTCCAAAACACTTATATGTACTATATGAAAAACTGCTTATCTGTACTTTTTACGGAATAAACATGTTAGTACCTACTTATTTTTTCAGAGTGTGTTAGCACTTGATCAATAAGTACTTAGATAAGCAAATCCCGAAAGTTACAAATATGATGGTAGGAGTCCTTGAGACTAATGGCACTGAATGAAAATACTCAACTAATAGCAGCGAGTTTATACCACACCTCTGCAATAAAAAACAAATAAATCATACGAGTTCAAGAAAGAAAAAACAGGATACAAAACTGTAATATGACTTGAAATTAAGACCTTTGCATTAATCTTGAGATAGGCATTTTTATCTTCCATGGCCCTATGAAAATAAAGAGAATTCACATTTATTTTAATTAAAAAAAACCAGTTTCTTTTTGGGTAGTGAAAGATCAAGAGGCAAAAACCATATATGTCAGAATTCTTTCGGTCAGGCAGAATGCATAGAAGAATTAATGGTGGGCCTAGAAGCGTTCTCATAAGAGCCGCACACATCTTTTCCACAGAAACACGAGCATGGCTTCGTTCGTCTATGCTGATAATTCTCTTCGATTACAGTGAATGGTTGATGAAGTGCCTGCAAGAATAATACATAATAATTTATTTTACCAAAACATATCATATATGTTATGTGTACAAATAGTGAAACAGATAATATGCGATTTAGGAATTAGAAATTCCATTGTGAAGAGTCGGTCACCCCAAATATTATCTAGCATAAGTTAGCTCGTAGACATGTCGTTATTTACGTTATGTTGTAGTTAATTAGTTAGTTTGTAGCGTAGTTTAGTTTAGTGTAACACCGTGGAGGAAGGATGGGTCTTTACCCACTGTATGCCTGATCCACAGCCCGTCAAGAGGGCGTATCATTTGTAACTATAAATACCCCTCGGAAGGGGTGGTGCTTCTCATAATCTAACCTTTCATTTTTGTATTACAAGTCTCTAACAAGAACACACATCTCTTATCTTTCTCTCTCTAAATGGCTAACATGTATTTCCATCATTCAAGACCACCCGAATCATCAAACAACATAATATTTATGATCCTACAGTTAACTCACCATTCTTTTCGCTCCAGAACATCTGAGTAGATCTCTGCACATGTTTTTGATGTCACATCGTGCACCAAAGTTCATAATAGCCCAATAACTAATCTGCGTTGGCTCAACAAGTGTCTACATGATCCAAATATCAAAAAATTATAGCCAACACTAAAAGTTTTAACTATATATAAATACTAAATTAACAAAATAACAAACGACCTTGTTATTAAAGTTCCAACGACCATCACGAGGAAGCAAGTCTCCTCCATTTCCAATGATGCACTAAACATATTTTTGATGCACTAAACATAATTTTCACAAATGGATGCACTAAACATGCACTTTGATGCCTTATTTTTGTCCAATGATTATTGTGTTTGTGAAACACAAATAACCAAATAAATTGTGTCAAACTATTTGAAAATCAATTATCTGTGTCATTTTAGTGAGCAAATGCAGTACTAAAATGCAAATGTGTTTAGCAAGCGCAATCCTGAACACCACTTAACTTTGGTATGAACATAATATAACTACTAAAAATTGTATTAACAGAAGCTAAAAAAACCAAACCTTTTGCACGAGGAAACCAGCAACAGAAGGCTTCAAAAGCTTGGCAACACCCTCGGTTGAAGCATGGACCGTGTGTGCTATGCCAAAAGCATCATTGACGTATAAGTCAGCTAGAGAAGCCAACTTCTTAGCGAACTCAGGGTTATTATTCTCGGCCATCTTGACCTGTTACATGAAAAAACACAAAGAGGAAAACTTTTAGCAACACTAGAAAAGTAATTAAACAAGAAGAAGTTGTTAAGTTGATCTACGATTAAATAAAAAATGCACTAAACATGCAAATGGATGCACTAAACATGCAAAAGGATGCTTAAACAAACACATTGATTCCTTAATATGTTGGATGATGCACTAATCATACTCACTGATGCCCTAATTTTACACAAATCGATGCCCTAATTATATTTTTAAACCTCCAAAATTGATGCCATACTTTTACACAAATTCATAACAATTTTACCCTATTTTACACAAACCTTCATTAATATAATTTTATCATTGACACGACATGCTTTAAGTTCTTAGTCATAACCTAAATCAGAACATACATAAAAGTTACAATACTAACACATAATTTGATTCCAAAAACCGCCTATAACTAAACTTTACAAAATGCCAAGAAAAAAATTAGTAATACCTTTGAGCAACCTTCGGTATCCTCATGTTCAATATCAGCAATATGCCAAGCATGATCATCTTCAACATCCAGCAACATCTTCATCAAAGCCTCAAACAATCTCTTAATAAACTGCGGCAACTTCTTAATCATTCCAGGTCCCCTGTCCCTCGCCTCTGCAAGCGTCACAACAAACTCAACCCCCAGATTCTTAGTCCCCTCCTCCAAACTCTCCGCTTCCTCTATCTGCAAAATCGCCCCCACAACTTCCACAATACTCTTCCTCAAAAACCTGAACTCTGTCCCAACCAACTCAATCAACAACTCCAGCGCGTCCTGAGCCGTACTCTACTTACCAGAATTCAACGCGTCTTTAGTAGGTTCATCTACAACATCTGGTGGTGCCCTCGTGGGCACGTTCTTCTCTAGATTGGTCTGGTCTAATCGAAGTCAACCTCGGTTAGCGTCATCATCATCAAAGGCAACAAATCATGAAACTTATCCCTATCCCTACTCTTCTCTAAACATTGAATAAAATTAATCGTAGCACCTAACGTCGCAATCCTAACCTCAACCCCCACCCCTACCCCTAAACAAGACAAAAACACATTATGCAAAGTATCCCTATACAAAAAAGCAAATTCTCACCAATAAAACGTGCCAATTGTGCGAAAATCAAAAGCGCACTCTCTTTCAACATGTCATTATCACTCTCCACACATCCAAACATTAAAGTCAACAACTCCACCCATCCATTCTCACTAACAACCAAAAACCGCTAAATCTAAACAGTATCACATATCTTCTTACACACTCGTAACCTCCTATTTCCTAACACCCTCAATAATTTATTGTAATCTCATAAGCTGTTCGTCATCGTCTTATTGTCGTCATCAGTCTTGAGTGCCATTTTTCTTCACCATATTGTTCAATTTCCTTTTCCAGCTGCAAGAACAAAAACAATCTTTTACTAGCAAGAGAAAAATCAATGCCCTGAATTTTCTTTTTCCAGTTGCAAGAACAGAAACAATCTTTTACTAGCAAGAAAAAAAATCAATGCCCTAATTTTACACAAATTGATGCCCTAATTTTACACAAATCGATGCCATAATTTGATTTTTAAACCTCCAAAATCGATGCCCTAATTTTATTTTTAAACTTCCAAAATCGATGCCATAATTTTACATAAATTCACAATAATAAGAAAAAAAAAGATTAAAATTGATGCCCTAATTTTACACAAATTCAAAATAATAAGAAAAAAAAAATCTTAAAATGTACATATAACCTGAATAAAGTTGTGATAACGCAATTATCCAGTATCACAAAATCACGCAACTCAAATCGCATCTCAAATCGTTGTTATTCCACTTAATAACGTGTATTTTGATGTGTTTTTGTGTTTGGGCGTCGGTGTAACGGTGGCAGAGTGAAGATTGACACGGTGGCGGAGGGAAGACGGTGGTGGTGGTGCTGACGGTGAGTGTGTGTGTGTTTTTAATCGGGAGAGAACTGAAAATTGTGTGTGTGTATCTAATGGTTACCCAGCTACTACGTATTTTATTTTTGACCCTAAACTCTCCACTGTTTACAGAATCTACCCTGTAACTTTTTTTCTCGCTTTTCTAGAACCTAACTCTCTCTCTCTCTCTATATATATATATATATATATATATATATATATATATATATATATATATATATATATATATATATATATATATATAACATGAGGCATGACACGTAGATTATTCCACAATTGCCACCTCAATGCCATGTAATTCATTTTAATGCCATGTAATCATTAGTTGTCCACCTAAGCAATATTTTTTTAATTTATTAGAATTTTTGGATTTATTTATTTATTTATTAAAATTTCGTTTTTATTCTTCAAAAAATCACGCATGCAGCTAGATTCGAACCTGTGTCTGTTAGTCTACAAACAAACATGATTACCACTAAACCAACACAATTTTTTGATTATAACTTGGAAAACCAAATTTATAAATCTCTACAACCAATCATTGACCATTTTGATTAGTTTGAAAAGGAATGTATTTATCTACAAAAATTATAATCCAAAACCATTATTAAAAAAAACATACGTATATAGTTTTTTTCACAAAGAAAAACCCTAATCATCAAATCTCTCCCTCGAAGAAAACTCCATCACTAGGTTTTTAACGATTTTTAATGTGTTTTTGTGCAGGTTTTGCTGTTCTTGGAGCTTTGATAATGTATCTAAACCCTAATTTCATCTTTTCCTCAATCATCTTCTCTAATGATCGTGACTTTTAATTCTGTAGTTGATTTGGAATTTTTTTAAGCTATGGTTTGTGTGTTTTTTCATCACAGGTTTGTAACCATGAACACTTGACATGCCTGTTTTGATACAAGTATTTTCTAATTTCATCTTTACTTAAATTGATGGAACAATTGCATCTAATATGGAGGATATTTAGGTTACTTATTGCTTTTTTTTTGTCAGCACCTGTTTTGATATTTGTTATTCATATTATGTTTGTATATGACTGTTTTTCCTATTTTCTTTCAGTTATGATATCAAAGGCAACAACTTATATCTTCTTGAAGAACCAAAGACGCCTTACTCTCCCTTTCTGGGAATCGAGAAGGGAGCAGTACGTCAAGAGGCAAGGGTATTTAACGACCGGAAGTTGGATTCAAGGAGGTGTTCTCAGTTGTACTTATTTTCATTCTCTTAAATAGATAATCAGATTATCGAGTGTTTGCCAAGTTCATATATTTAAAAAAATTATAGATAAAAAACCCACATTCGAAAGACTTAGTCGAGGATGGGAGGGTTACTAAGAAGTCTGCTGTTTATACCGAGCCAACTGTAAGGTCAAATATAGTTGATGATGTGCTTCTTTGTAGCAGAGAAAACAACCTTCCTCATGATAATTTTGTTCCCAATGGGGCTGCAAGAGTACAACAAAAGAGTAATGTGAGTGAACGTCGTGGTAAAAGAGGTGCTAAAAAGGATGTTTTGGACTTGAGAACACTTTTGAGTCTATGTGTGCAAGCGGTTGCAGCTAATGATCAAAGAGGTGCAAATGATCTACTGAAACTGATATGAGAATATGCATCTCTCAGTGGTGACGGAATGCAAATATTGGCTCATTACTTCTCTGCTGGTCTGGAGGCATTTAAATTTATTTATGTTTTAATAACTAAGTAATTTCGTGAATCAGTAGTCGGGTGGTGGACCTAAAACTTGATGAATCGAAAATACCTTTAACAATGAAGGTTTTAGAAGAGAATTTTGATGAATGTAGAGAAAGTTGCTGAACTTCAGCTTTTATAGATGTTGAGTCAGTTTATCTTTTAGAAATCCCATTTCTTGTATTTCCATTAGGAAAATCGATAGATTGTGAAGGGCTTCATGTAAAAGAATATCATATAAGGTTTTATAAGATAATTTCTAGAATCTATTGTATAACTTACAATATCTGAGAAGTAGTTGAGACCATTGTGCAACTCACAATGTGTAGAAATAATAAAGACTATTGTGCAACTCACAATGTCTGAGAAATGATGGAGAGATCATTGTGTAACTCACAATGTCTTGAGAAATGATGGAGATATCATTGTGCAACTCACAATGTCTAAGGAATAAATGAGTTAATTGCTTCATTTACAGTGTCTGGGGATGTAATTGAGACCACTGTATGATTTACAGTGTCTGAGAATGTAATAGAGACCACTGTAGGATTTACAGTGTCTAAGAGTGTAATAGAGACCACTGTATCTCACAGTGTCTTGAAAAATGAATAAGACCATTGTATCTCACAATGTCTGGGAAGTAGGAAAGACCATTGTAATCAGTTACAATGTCTTGGATAAAGTTTCGTAATCCTAAAATGTACGAGTAGATGCATGATTGGGAGATTGGGAAAATATGATTGTGCCGTAATGCCTTAGAATAGGCATACGCAGATATGTTTAGTCTATCATTTAGCTAAAATGATTGAAAATATGTCGAGTGTATATATCAATATACTAGTATGTTTGTGTAGCATAAACTATCGTCTGGGGTCTGGAGGATGGAAGGCACGAGAGCGGAAGGCTATAAAATGTTTTGTTTGTAAAATAGTTATAGTTTAGGTCTCAATTTAGACCCGTTTCTATAACCATGGCTCTGACAATCGAACACCCCAACTTCGATACGCAGCAGAATTCAAACTGGGTGTTACTTCATGGCAAACAGTTATAACAGCGAACTCTAATGGAGTCGTTTTAAAAGATTTATCATTCGATTTATATGAATATCAGAGTTTACAAAAATGAGGTCCCAGTAGTTTCACGATTTACAAAATACATTAAATGGGTTTTCGAATGATAATAAATTTTATAGCCTTCTTGAGTATCTGTGCTCCTCCGTGCCAGCCTCATATAATGGACCTGAAATACATGCTTAAAACTGTCAACACAAAGGTTGAGTGAAATTCATAGAGTTTGTTTGATGGTTGAACACATTATGTTGGTAGTGTGAGTTAATTAGACTCACACCAATGGTTTGAAAACAAAACAGTAATTATTGTTTGGTACGGCTGCCTCAAGTATATGATACTTGAGCCCGCTTTTGTTTGTCACAAAGCTCATGCAACCAAGGCGTTAACGTGTTCCAATATTAATTGGAGAAATTGTTGGTACCGACCCTAATAGGTAAAATATTCGTTTTTACCTAATGTTACTCAAATATAGTGCGTTTGTTTGCCTACCAGGTGAACACAAACAGGATTCGTCAATCCCAATAGATCTATTCTCAATATTCGCGCCCACTCTCACTAGTGATTAATGATTCATGATTTAGGGACTTATGTTTGGCAAATGATGGTTACTTAGTGACAATATGACAATCAGATAATCATACAGTTTGAAAGCAATGTGTTCGGTTTAAAATAAAACATGTATCTCCCCCAAGGGTTTGAAAAACAATTAAGTAATAGAAAGTGGGGCTATGAATTCACCTCAGAGTAAATGATATCAAATGTATAATGAGAATGATGGATATGCCGTGAGAACTTCTACGAGTAACCTAGAAACGTGATACTGTGAAGTTTTACATACGAACTTATAATGGGGTTCAGATAATGAAGTTATATGTTGATTATTAGGAGAGTGTAGTGTATGTTTACCATTATTCTTCAGTAGAGATGTCAAGTTTGCTTTAAAATCATAAGTGGATTTTAAAGGATTATGGCGGAATGATATCCTTGAAACCTAAATAGGCTAGTACTTCTAAGAAATGACGAGAAGATTTGATGACTATCCCAAGATAGTAGTTAGGATTATTTCATAAATGAAAACTTTCAAGAATGAAATTAGGTAGTATAATTAAGTATTAAGATCTCGCTGAGTGGTAAGACACTATCATGTCTCTAGATCTTTTTAATGAATTCTAGTGGTTTATCGAGTTTAAGTAGGAAATTAACCTGAATATAACCCTTGTATAACTATTCTCAGTGTTTGAAAATTTTTGGTCGAACATAGTTAGTCAGACTATGTTCCACTGTCCTTAGGTTAAATATAGGTGACTAGACTATATTTAGCCGAGGTTCGATAAAATTTTCAAATACCTAAATGAGGTATACTCGTGATATGTCCATAGCTTTTGAGAAAATATCCACAAGGAAAAGGCGATATCAAACCATTCAGTTGCAAGTCCCGCCCATAAAAGACTTGTAACCTATGTTTTCACATTCCATTGCATAGAAGATAGTATAGGTAGATACGTGTGGAAAGGAAGTTTTAAGTAATTCTAAAATAGTCCATACTTGGCTAGAATGACGAACCTTTAACAATGAAGGTTTTAGAAGAGACGTTTGATGAATGTAGAGAAAGTTGCTGAACTTCAGCTTTTGTAGATGTTGAGTCAGTTTATCTTTTAGAAATCCCATTTCTTGTATTTCTATTAGGAAAATTGATAGATTGTGAAGGGCTTCATGTAAAAGAATATCATATAAGGTTTTATAAGATAATTTCTAGAATCTATTGTATAACTTACAATATCTGAGAAGTAGTTGAGACCATTCTGCAACTCACAATGTCTAGAAATAATAAAGACCATTGGGCAACTCACAATGTGTTACATATTGGATTTCACATACACATCAAATCATAAACACAAATAGGCGTATAAGTTGAGGTTTTAGAGAGATAAAGAGTTAGAGGTTTGGGAACTTAGTGAGAGAAAGTAAAAGTATTATTATGAGCTCCAACTCTCTACCTTGGGAGGTAGAGAGTATTTATAGTCTTACACAAATCGCCACCTACGGGCTGTGGAGCAGGCATACAGTGGGTAAAGACCCGTCCGTCCTCCACGGTGTTACTTAACTAAATACTACTTAACATTAAATAATCTACGACTATGAGCTTTCTAACGATTACATATACTTGAGGTGACCGACTCTTTAATGATTGGATTTACTAAATCCTAACAATCTCCCCCTAAGGGAGGTCACCTAAAAAAATACATTGAATACAAACAGATATTACAATAAGATTGTTCTTGGATTCTTGTTAAAGTTCTTAGCTCTACAGCTCGTAGTCATTGATTCTTCATTTTTGCATGTTTGGTTAATCCAAGTGGAGGTCTTTAACTGATCCACGTGATAATGAGTTTTGAGCCAGCTTTGAGATCATCAACTATCATAAATCTATGACTCTTCCATTGTGGTGTAGGTATTATATGATGTTGTGACATTTGGACCGACATGCTCACATTCTCGATCATGATATACTCATCAGAGTAGCGGAAGCTTTCGTTGATTCATGATATTGGCAGCAGCGTAGCAGAAGCATGGAGTGAGAATATCAAAGTCATTGATGCACTAATCATGATTTCTTTTGGAAATGAATGTGTTGAGTGAGCATGCGGCTATGGATTGACCGATCATTCGATCACCAAACGTCGGGCGTGCACTGCATACAACGTTAGCAATAAAGCGCCGAAAGTGTCTTTGATCACTTTCGATGAATTAAGGTACACGCCCACGGTTCCCGTTGATCAGACAAGTCTGCCTGTGATCGGTATAATTCAAGAATTTCCTTGACAGGGTTTCGCAGCTGCTCTAGCTGTTCTCAAACCGAACGTCTCAAAGAAGACAACACGGAGTGAGTGAACCAGCGAATTAAGATTCACTGATTGATGAAAAGAGATTTGAAAAACAATCGTGTACCGCACAATAGAAATTGTTTTTGCAATACAACGAAGGTTTTAATGAAAATCAATTATCAATCATAAACACCTTTTATTTTGAAATATTAGTACACAGTCGATGTGTTAAAGAAAAGAGTTTTTAAGCACAATGACCGGTTTTTCAAAGGTATCCGTCAATCCATAACCTGAACCAGGATTGATTCAAAAGATTGAATCACCCCATTGTTTCTGTTCAGTTGTCACATGGTTGATCTATTGGATAGATCTCACATGCCACCCACCAGGAGCTTGTTTGATGTTGGCTCCAGAAGGCTTTCCATCTTCATTGTGAATATGTTTGCATATCACTCAGATGTTCTGGCAATACCATAAGGATAATGCGTAGGACTCATAAGATGTAATCTCTCTTTCCACATTGTGTGAAACAGAGAGTCTTCATTGACAGTGTCCTAAGGAGATTTATTTGATGATCTCGTGGCTCTAGACTCAGTTGTGAATATTTGGTTCCTATGCCAGAGACTAGGGAGAGGGTCTCATTCTTCAATATCAACAAACTCTAAGAGAAAGTCGATAGATTATGTAGGTTCCCCGTGAGAATGAAACAAGCCCTTTTAAGAGGAACTTGAGTAGCTTGGAAAGTTGTAGTGCAGTGCGTCACTGGGTCCATGACGTCTTGTCTTCAATACCGATGTTACCTTGGTAACCACCAGTAGCATATGAATTGAACCCGGTTTCTGCCCTAAGGTTGATAGAATGGAGGGCTATTTCTTTTCACCCTTTTTCACATTCAATTCTTTTTCATTCTTCAACCCCTTCAGTGCTTACCGAGACTTCTTAACTAGAACCTTGTTGGGTTTATTCCAGTACTAGCTCAGTCTTAGTCCGCACTCTTCCCATATCTCACTTTTCTCCTTTTTTTATCAAACCTAAGGACTTCTACACTATCTAGTAGATTGTCCCTGGGTAGATCCCTCCGGTTCTGGCGGATCATGGGAACAAATACCTAACCTTATCATCCTTATATCACCATACATAAAGTAAATTTGGTCGGTCTATTTGGTATTGTTCATCTGCCATCGGAACTAATCGAAAACCATTTGAAAACCAATCCAGATACTTGTGATATATTATCAAAGCATTTTATACCTGAATTGTTTTGATATTTTTAGAAAAAGAGCTCCCCCTCAACATGTGCATCATGTATTTGAAGTCGTTTTTGCACACGGAGGCAAGAGGAAGGATTACCTTCTTTGATTACCATTTTCCAAAAGATATCAACATCACTTCCCTGATTAAATCAAGTAGATAAAGCATATTGGGGAAGGATGAGGTTTTCAAAAGTTTGCTCCCCCCTCAATATGTGCCTCGAGGTTTGAACGAGTTTTGCACATACTAGAGGGAATCTGCACTTAGATACAAATCAATCACGTTTCAATTATTTGTGGTTTAAAATAGATGCTCCCCCTCAACATGCGCATGGATAATTTGAAATCGTTTGGCACATGCGGGGAGGAAAGCTTGCTAAACACTTATGAAACCATTTATCAAATTATCAGTTTAAATCCAATTTAAATCACAAATTCTCCCCCGATCACAATTTTCAAATAATTTGAGATTTGTGATCTCTGTAGATTTAAATTGATTTTGAAAGCTTTCTAGGAGAATTGTAACTTGATTATGAAAATATTTTAACTAATAAGGATCGGATTTTGAGACTTTACACTCCATTGATTAAACATGCATGATTATCTTTTGAAAACAATTGTATGTCGAACAACCTTTTGATTTAATTGAAATCATTCTCCCCCTCAATCAATGACATAAGTTGTTGATTGAGAGATTGATATTTTGACAATAGTTAAGTCCAGATGATTTTCAAAAATAGAGTTCGAGTTTTTTTTAACAAAGTAATTAGTTTTCATTAGATGGTAAGTAATTGTTTTAAAGAATCAGAGCATGAGATTTGAAAAACAAGATAAGACATGGCTCTGTTCTTTCTTTGAAAAGCGGGTTACTGCGTGAAATGACAATAAACCATTGTTTCACTTTCTCTCAATTTTTTTTTTGATTTTTTGATTTTTTTTAAGAACATTCGAACAATATCTAAAGTTCCGTGTCATTCTTTGAATAACAACACAAAGACCGTAGATATTTTCGAATCGAGAAAAACATGATAAAATGACCATATTTTTTGAAAATTTTCAAGATTTTTCAAATTTTTATGGATTTTTTGAAAGTTTTATATTTTTCTATTTGCTTTTTGAAGGTTTTGAAATTTTGTATTTTACTTTTCGAATAAATATTTACAAGATATGGATGAAGAAAGACCTTTTACTCCTCTTCTTCCTCTTGAAGACGTTTAAGTGTTTCCGGTTGAAGACTCTTTAGACCAAGTCGTGGGAGGATAAACTCTAAACGTTCTCTAAGAAGAGCTTTGGTGAAGATGTCTTCTAACTGGTTTTCAGTCCTCACAAAATAATGTTCCACCACACCATTTTCTACTTGCTCCCTGATGAAATGATGTCGAATGTCGATGTGTTTTGCTCTTGAGTGTTGAACGTTGTTGCATGAGAGAGCAATAGCACTTTTATTATCACAATAGAGAGGGATTTTGTTGAATTCAAAGCCATAGTCAGATAATTGGGATCTCATCCATAGGATTTGAGCACAACAAGATGACATGGCTATGTATTCAACCTGTAGGAAATAGAAGTACTCATTTGCTTCTTTGAAGACCAGCTACAAGCTTATCACCAGAAATGAACACCTCCAGACGTACTCGACGTGTATCTTGACATCCTACATGATCAGATCTGCATAGGGGTACTGTTAGTGACATACCGATGTCCTTTGGGTACCAAAGTCCCATATTGATGGTTCCTTGGAGATACCAAAGACCCGTTTAACCGCTTCAACGTGCTTTATGGTAGGCTTAGCCTGATATCTAGCACACATGCAAACAGCGAATAGAATGTCTGGTCTACTGGCAGTGAGGTACATCAGGGATCCGATCATACTACGATATTTCATTTGGTCTACCATGATCCTTGAGTGGTCCTCATACAGTTTAGTACGCTCTATCATGAGAGTGTCAACAGGGTCACTAGAATCAAATCGAAATTTCTTTAAAATCTCATTTGCATATTTAGATTGATTTATAAAAATGCCTTCGGGACTTTGTGAAATTTGTAATGCCAAGAAAAATGACATTTGTCCCATCATTGACATTTGAAATTTGGAATCCATTTCATTTTAAAAACGATAACATTCATTGGGGTCAGTCGAGGCAAAAATAATATCATCAACATATATTTGAACGTGAATTAAATGTTTGCCTGACTTTCTGGTGAACAATGTCGGATCAACTGCTCCTTTGCTGAATCCAGTAGATAGAAGAAAATTTGATAGCGTATCATACCATGCCCTTGGAGCTTGCTTCAAGCCGTAAAGAGCCTTCTTCAAACGATAGACGTGAGTAGGATGCTCTGGATTCACAAAGCCTTCAGGTTGGCTGACGTATACGACTTCTTTAAGATCTCCGTTAAGAAAAGCCGTCTTTACATCCATCTGATAGACTACCATGTTCTTACTTGCAACATTAGCCAAGAAGATTCTGATTGCCTCGATGCGTCCAACAGGAGCAAATGATTCTTCAAAGTCAATACCCTCCTCTTGACGGTATCCTTTTGCAACCAATCGAGCCTAGTTCTTTAAAACATTACCATCCTCATCAAGTTTCACTTTGAAGATCCACTTTAGAGCAATGATCATAGCACAATCTAGAGCAGGTACTAATTCCCATACATCTAGTCGATCAAACTCATGAAATTCTTCTTGCATGGCATTGAACCAGCTGTCTTCATTCATGGCAGTTTTAACATCTTTTGGTTCGACCTTTGAGAGTATGGAGTAGAAGAAGCACCATAAGGCATCGGTTGCAAGTTGTTTCCGTGTGGATACTGGACGAGAAGGGTTTCCAATGATGTTGTCCAATGGATGATCATGTGTCCACTTTCTAAGGTGTTCATGTGGTTGTATTTGAGGAACTGACGTAGCAGAGTCGATATCTCTTGATTAAGATGGTTCTGATGATGATTCAGGAGCAAATATGTTTTCAAATGGAGCATCTTCGGGAGTAGCAAAGGGATTAACTTCATCATGGGTGCCGAAAACAATTCCATGATGTACATTCGATGATTGATGATTTGTTGATGAGACGAGTGATCAGCCAGCAGCTTCTTGACTTAATGATATTGAAACTGAAGGGTTGACTTCGTTGACAGTGATAGGAGCAGCCTCTGTTGATGTAATTGACATTTCATTAGCATTTGGCTCATAGTGTTCATCAAACATTGGATCAAACAATTTATTTAAATCATCTTCTGATGGAGGTACATAAGGAGTTGCTGGAGAGGGATTAGAGACAAGAGTAGAACTGATAGGACTACTTGATGAAGGTTGAGATGCTTGGTCGAATGGATTGTCCGGAGCCATTTGCCCGGGCATACTCATCGAACGTGGCATGAATAGTTTCCATGATATCTCGAGTTCTTTTGTTGTAGATTCGGTAACCCTTCTTGTTAGATGCATAACCTACAAAAACTCCAATGTCCGCCTTAGCTCTTAATTTACCTAAATCTTGACATCATTCATTCGTGGGTAGCACAAAGCACCAAACACACGAAGGTAGGAGAGATCAAGTTTTTGTTTATGGACAAGTTCATATGGAGTTTTTCCATGAGAGGTATGTATAAGGGAACGATTTTGGGTGTAGCAAGCAGTGGCAATGGCTTCAACCCATAGAAACATTGGAACCTTTGAATAAATTAGCATTGTTCTTGCGGCTTCCACAAGAGTTCGATTTCGTCTTTCAACTACACCGTTCTGTTGAGGAGTTCGTGGAACACTTCTTTGATGACTGATCCCAACACTTTCATAAAACTGAATTAAGTCTTTGTTAACAAACTCTGTGCCATTGTCTGTTCAAACAATTCTAGCAGTATTGTTGAGTCGAACCTGAAGCTGTTTGATAAGTTTGATGATGACATCTGGAGTTTCATCCTTTGTCCTTGTAACCTATTGGATTTCACATACACATCATAACACAAACACAAGTAGGCGTCTAGATGATTTTCTTGAGAGAGAAAGTTAGAGGTTTGGGAACTTTAGTGAAAGAAAGAAAAATCTTATTATGAGCTCCAACTCTCTACCTTGGGAGGTAGAGAGTAATTATAGTCTTTACACAAAACGCCACCTAACGCGAGAACGTGGATCGGCATACTGAAAGGGGTAAACATTCGTCCGTCCTCCTCCACTATTACTTAACTAAATACTACTTGACATTAAATAACTACGACTACGAGCTTTCTAACGATTACACATACTTGAGGTAACCAGACACTTTAATACCTAGATTTACTAAATCCTAACAATCTCCCCCTAAGGGAGGTCACCTCAAATTACATAAAATACAAACATATATTACATTGAGATTGTTCTTGGATTCTTGTTCATGTTCTTTGTTCTGTAGCTCATAGTCTTTGATTCTTCATTTTTACATCTTTGGATAATCTGAGTGGAGGTCTTTAACTGATCTACGTGATACTGAGTTTTGAGTCAGCTTTGAGATCATCAGCAAACATAAATCTTTGTCTCATCCTTTGTGGTGTTAGTATTATGTGATGTTGTGACTTTTGGACCGTCATGCTCACATTATGTATCATGATTTCTTATCATCAGACTAGCGGAAGTTTTCGTTAATTCATGATATTGGCACCCGCAGTGTAAGTAATGGAGTGAAAATATCAGAGTTATTGATGCACTAATCATGATTTCTTTAGATATGAATGTGTTGTGTGAGCAAGAAAGTGCGGCTATGGATTGACCGCTTATTCTGATCACCGCAAACACAGGGTGTACCTGCATAAACATGTTAGCAATAAAGCATACGAAGTGTCTTGATCACTTTCGTTGAATTGAGGCACGCCCACGATTCCCAGTCAAGGCTGATCAATACAAGTACTTGCTGGAAGGTAGAATTCAAGAATTTCCTTGATGGGGTTTCGGTACCGCTTCTAGTCGTTTCTCCAAACCTAACGTCTCAAAGAAGACAACACGAGTGAGTGAACCAGCGATTGAGATTCATGATTGATAAAGATTTGAAACCAATCGTATCGCTCAACGAAATTGTTTTGCAATACAACGAAGGTTTTAATGAAAATCACTTATCAATCATAAACACCTTTTATTTTAAAATATTTGTAATACACGATGTGCTAAAGAAATAAGTTTTTAAGCACAACGACCGGTTTTTCAAAGGTATCCGTCAATCCATAACCTGAACCAGGATTGATTCAAAAAATTGAATCGCCCCATTGTTTCTGTTCAGTTGTCACATGGTTGATCTATTGTGAATATGTTTACATATTACTCAGATGTTCTGGCAATACCACAAGGATAATGCGTAGGACTCATAAGATATAATCTCCCTTTCCACATTGTGTGAAACAGAGAGTCTTCATTGAAAGTGTCCTAATGAGATTTATTGATGATCTCTTGGCTCTAGACTCAATTGTACACATTTGGTTCCTATGCCGGAGACTAAGGAGAGGGTCTCCTTCTTCAATATCAACAATCTCTTAGAAAAAGTCGATAGATAATGTCGGTTCCCCGTGAGAGTGAAACAAGTCCTTTTAAGAGGAACTTGAGTGGTTTGGAAAGTTGAAGTGCAGTGCGTCACTGGGTCTATGACGTCTTGTTTTCAATACCGATGTTACCTTGGTAACCACCAATAGTATATGAATTGAACCCGGTTTCTGCCCTAAGGTTGAATTATTGGAGGGCTATTTATTTTCACCCTTTTCATGTTCATTTCTTTTTCATTCTTCAACCCCTTCAGTGCTTACCATGACTTCATTACTAGAACCTTGTTGGGTTTATTCCAGTCTTAGCTCAGTCTTAGTCCGCACTCTTCCCATATTCTCATTATTTCTCCTTTTTTCATCATACCTAAGGACTTCTACACTATCTAGTGGATTTTCCCTGGGTAGATCCCTCCGGTTCTGGCGGATAATGGGAACAAATACCTAACCTTATCATCCTTATATCACCATACATAAAGTAAATTTGGTCGGTCTATTTGGTATTGTTCATCTGCCATTGGAACCAATTGAAAACCATTTGAAAATCAATCCAGATACTTGTGATATATTATCAAAGTATTTTGTATATGAATTGTTTTTTTGATAATTTTAGAAATAGAGCCCCACCTCAACATTTGCATCAAGCATCATTTTGTAATAGAAATTACTTTCATCTTTGAGGGGTTGACTTACATCTAAGAATAGTTATATAAAAAATGTGGTTTTCAAAATAGTTGCTCCCCCTCAATATGTGCATAGATATTTGAAAAAAGGTTGTCGCATGCGATATTAGAAAAGATGCACATTGAAATAAATTGATCACGTTTTAGATCTTTGTGGTTTAAAAGAGATGCTCCCCCTTAACATGTGCATGGAAAATTTGAAATCGTTTGGCACATGTGGGAGGGAGAGCTTGTACATCCTTATAAAACCATTTACCGAATTATCTGTTTAAATCCAATTTAAATCACAAATTATCCCCCGATCACAATTATCAAATCATTTGAGATTTGTGATCTCTGTAGATTTAAATTAATTTTGAAAGATTTTACGGAGAATTGTGACTTGATTATGAAAACATTTTAACTAATAAGGATCGGATTTTGAGACTTTAAACTCCATTGATTAAACATGCATGATTATCTTTTGGAAAAAACAATTTTATGACAAATAACCTTTTGATTTAATTTAAATCATTCTCCCCTCAATCAATATATAGTTGTTGATTGAGAGATAGATATTTTGACAAACGTTAAGTCCGATGATTTTCAAAATAGAGTCCGAGTAATTTTTCAAAGCAATTAGTTTTCATAAGATAGTAAGTAATTGTTTATAGAATCAGATAATGAGATTTGAAAACCAAGATAAAGCATGGCTCTGTTCTATTTTTGAAGAGCGGGTTACTGCCTGAAATGACAATAAACCAATTTTTTTTTTTTTTTTCACTTTCTCCCAGTTGAAGTGCAGTGCGTCACTGGGTCTATGACGTCTTGTTTTCAATACCGATGTTACCTTGGTAACCACCAAAGTAGTATACATGAATTGAACCCGTTTCGCCTATGGTTGAATTATTGGAGGGCTATTTATTTTCACCCTTTTCATGTTCATTTCTTTTCATTCTTCAACCCTTCGCTTACCATGACTTCATACTAGAACCTTGTTGGGTTTATTCCAGCTTAACAAATTTTAGTCCAAGTCCCACTCTTCCCATATTATCACTTTTCTCCTTTTTTTCATCATACCTAAGGACTTCTACACTATCTAGTGGATTTTCCCTCGGTAGATCCCTCCTATTTCGGCGGATAATGGGAACACATACCTAACCTTATCATCCTTATATCACCGTACATAAAGTAAATTTGGTCGGTATATTTGGTATTGTTCATCTGCCATTGGAACCAATTGAAAACCATTTGAAAATCAATCCGCATACTTGCATATATTATCAAAGTATTTTGTATATGAATTGTTTTTTGATAATTTTTTAGTAAATAGAGCCCCACCTCAACATTTGCATCAAGCATCATTTTGTAATAGAAATTACTTTCATCTTTGAGGGGTTGACTTACATCTAAGAATAGTTATATAAAAAATGTGGTTTTCAAAATAGTTGCTCCCCCTCAATATGTGCATAGATATTTGAAAAGGTTGTGCTTTATATTAGGAAAAGACTCACATTACTGAAATAAATTGATCACGCTTTAGATCTTTGTGGTTTAACATAGATGCTCCCCCTCAACATGTGCATGGAAAATTTGAAATCGTTTGGCACATGTGGGAGGAGCTTGTAACATCCTTATAAAACCATTTAACCTAATTACTGTTTAATCCAATTTAAATCACAAATTCTCCCACGATCACAATTTTCAAATCAATTGAGATTTGTGATCTCTCAGAGATTTAAATTAATTTTGAAAGATTTTACGGAGAATTGTGACTTGATTATGAAAACATTTTAACTAATAAGGATCGGATTTTGAGACTTTAAACTCCATTGATTAAACATGCATGATTATCTTTTGGAAAAAACAATTTTATGACAAATAACCTTTTGATTTAATTTAAATCATTCTCCCCCTCAATCAATGACATAAGTTGTTGATTGAGAGATAGATATTTTGACAAACGTTAAGTCCGTGATGATTTTCAAAAATAAAGTCCGAGTTATTTTTCAAAGCAATTAGTTTTCATAAGATAGTAAGTAATTGTTTATAGAATCGGAGCATGAGATTTGAAAACCAAGATAAAGCATGGCTCGTTTCTATTTTTTGAAGAGCGGGTTATCCGAAATGACAATAAACCAATTTTTTTTTCACTTTCTCAAAGTTGAAGTGCAGTGCGTCACCGGGTCCATGACGACTTGTCTTCAATACCGATGTTACCTTGGTAACCACCGGTAGTATATGAATTGAACCGGTTTCGCCTAAGGTTGAATTATGGAGGGCTATTTATTTTCACCCTTTTCATGTTCATTTCTTTTTCATTCTTCAACCCCTTCAGTGCTTACCTTGACTTCATTACTAGAACCTTGTTGGGTTTATTCGATCTTTAGCTCAGATCTTAGTCCGACTCTTCCCATATCTAACATTTCTCCTTTTTTCATCATACCTAAGGACTTCTACACTATCTAGTGGATTTTCCCTGGGTAGATCCCTCCGGTTCTGGAGGATCATGGGAACAAATACCTAACCTTATCATCCTTATATCACCATACATAAAGTAAATTTGGTCGGTCTATTTGGTATTGTTCATATGCCATTGGAACCAATTGAAAACCATTTGAAAATCAATCCGGATACTTGTGATATATTATCAAAGCATTTTGTATATGAATTGTTTTTTTGATAATTTTAGAAATAGAGCCCCACCTCAACATTTGCATCAAGCATTATTTTGTAATAGAAATTACTTTCATCTTTGAGGGGTTGAATTACATCTAAGAATAGTTATATAAAAAATGTGGTTTTCAAAATAGTTGCTCCCCCTCAATATGTGCATAGATATTTGAAAAGGTTGTGCATATTAGGAAAAATTTTGCACATTGAAATAAATTGATCACGCTTTCAGATCTTTGTGGTTTAAGATATATGCTCCCCTCAACATGTGCATGGAAAATTTGAAATCGTTTGGCACATGTGGGAGGGAGAGCTTGTACATCCTTATAAAACCATTTACCGAATTATCAGTTTAAATCCAATTTAAATCACAAATTCTCCCCGATCACAATTATCAAATCATTTGAGATTTGTGATCTCTGTAGATTTAAATTGAATTTTGAAAGCTTTTAAGGAGAATTGTGACTTGATTATGAAAACATTTTAACTGATAAGGATCGGATTTTGAGACTTTAAACTCCATTGATTAAACATGCATGATTATCTTTTGGAAAAAACAATTGTATGACAAATAACCTTTTGATTTAATTTAAATTATTCTCCCCCTCAATCAATGACATAAGTTGTTGATTGAGAGATAGATATTTTGACAAACGTTAAGTCCAGATGATTTTCAAAAATAGAGTCCGAGTTATTTTTCAAAGCAATTAGTTTTCATAAGATAGTAAGTAATTGTTTATAGAATCAGAGCATGATATTTGAAAACCAAGATAAAGCATGGCTCTGTTCTTTTTTTGAAGAGCGGGTTACTGCCTGAAATGACAATAAACCAATTTTTTGTTTTTTTTTTCACTTTCTCCCAATTTTTTATTTTTTTTTATTTTTATTTGTGAAAATTCGAACAACATCTAAATTCCCGTGTCATTCTTTGAATGACAGCATAAAGATCGTAGATATTTATCGAATCGAGAAAAAACATGACAAAACGACAATATTTTTGGATTTTAGAAAGTTTTATGTTTTTCTATTTGCTTTTTGAAGGTTTTGTAATTTTGTATTTTGTTTTTCGAATAGATATTTACAAGAGATAGATGAAGGAAAACCTTTTACTCCTCTTCTTCCTCTTGAAGGCGTTTGAGTGTTTCTGGTTGTAGGCTCTTAAGACCAAGTCGTGGAAGGATAAACTCAAAACGCTCTCTAGGAAGAGCTTTGGTGAAAGATTTACGCTAACCGGTATTCATCCTCACAAAGTATAGTTCCACCACACCGTTTTCAACTTGCTCCCTGATGAAATGATGTCGAATGTCGATATGCTTTGCTCTTGAGTGTTGAACGTTGTTGCATGAGAGAGCAATAGCACTTTTATTATCACAGATCTGAGAGGATTTTGTTGAATAAAAAGCCATAGTCAGATAATTGGGATCTCATCCATAAGATTTGAGCACAACAAGATGACATGGCTATGTATTCGACCTCTCAGAGGAAATAGAAGTACTCATTTGCTTCTTTGAAGACCAGCTCACAAGCTTATCACCCAAAAGGAGCACCTCGGGCGTGCCGGCGTGTATCTTGACATCTGCATGATCGAAGCATCGCATAGGTTGTTAGTGACATACCGGTGTCCTTCGGGTACCAAAGGCCCATGTTGATGGTTCCTTGGAGATACCGAAAGTCCCGTTTAACCGCTTCAAGGTGCTTTTTGGTAGGCTTAGCTTGGTATCTAGCACACATGCAAACAGCGAACAAGATGTCTAGTCTACTAGTGAGGTACATCGAGGATCCAATCATACTACGATATTTCGTTTGGTCTACCATGATCCCTGAGTGGTCCTCATCTAGTTTAGTACGCTCTCTCATGGGAGTGTCAACAGGGTCACTAGAATCAAATCCAAATTTCTTTAAAATCTCATTTGCATATTTAGATTGATTTATAAAAATGCCTCCGGGACTTTGTGAAATTTGTAATCCCAAGAAAAATGACATTTGTCCCATCATTGACATTTGAAATTTAGAACCCATTTCTTTAGAAAAGCCACTCATTGGGGTCGGTCGAGGCAAAAAATAATATCATCAACATATATTTGAACGTGAATTAAATGTTTGCACGACTTTACGGTGAACAATGTCGGATCAATCGCTCCTTTCTTTGAATCCGAAGATAGAAGAAACTTTGACAGCGTATCATACCATGCTTTAGGAGCTTGCTTCAAACCGTAAAGGGCCTTTTTCAAGCGATAGACATGAGTAGGATGTTCGGGATTCACAAACCCTTCAGGGTTGGCGACGTAAACCACTTCTTTAAATCTCCATTCGAGAAAGCGGTTTTACATCCATCGATATACAACCATGTTCTTACTAGCGGCATTAGCCAAGAAGATTCGATTGCCGATACGAGCAGGAGCAAATGATTTTTAAAAGTCAATACCCTCCTCTTGACGGTATCCTTTTGCAACCAATCGAGCCTTGTTCTTTAAAACATCACCATGCTCATCAAGTTTCACTTTGAAGATCCACTTTAGAGCAATGATCATAGCACAATCTGGAGCGGGTACTAATTCCCATACATCTAGTCGATCAAACTCATGAATTTCTTCTTGCATGGCATTGAACCAAATGTCTTCATTCATGGCGGTTTTAACATCTTTTGGTTCGACTTTTGAGAGTCTGACATTGAAGAAGCACCATAAGGCATCGGTTGCAAGTTGTTTCGAGTGGATATAGGGCGAGAGGGGTTTCCAATTATGTTGTCTAATGGATGATCATGTGTCCATTTTCTAAGGTGTTCATGTGGTTGTTTTTGGGCGAAGTAGAGTCGATATCTCGATGAAGATGGTTCAGAAGATGATTCAGGAGCAAATATATTTTCAAATGGAGCATCTTCGGGAGTAGCAAAGGGATTAACTTCATCATTGATGCCGGAAACACTTCCATGATGTACATTTGATGATTGATGATTTGTTGATGAGACAGAATGATCGGCAAGCGCTTCTTGACTTAATGATATTGATACTGAAGGGTTGACTTCATTCACAGGGATAGGAGCAGCCTATGTTGATGGAATTGACATTTCATCCGCATTGGCTCATAGTGTTCATCAAACATTGGATCAAACAATTTCTTTAAATCATCTTGAGATGGAGGTACATATGGAGTTCTTTGGAGAGGAATTAGAAACAAGAGTAGAACTGATAGGACTACTTGATAAAAGTTGAGATGCGGGTCCAGAACTGAATTGTCCCGAGCCATTTGACGGTCGAGCTCATCGAGCGTAACGTGAATTGTTTCCATGATATTTCAGGTTCTCTTGTTGTAGATTCGGTAACCCTTCTTGTTTGGTGCATAACCGACAAAAACTCCAATATCTGCCTTTGCTCTTAATTTACCTAAGTTCATATGGAGTTTTTCCATGAGAGGTATGAATAAGGGAACGATTTTGGGTGTAGCTAGAAGTGGCAATGGCTGACCCATAGAAACATTGGAACCTTTGAATAAATAAGCATTGTTCTAGTGGCTTCCACAAGAGTTTGATTTCGTCTTTCAACTACACCGTTCTGTTGAGGAGTTCGTGGAACAGTTCGTTGATGACTGATTCCAACACTTTCATAAAACTGAATTAAGTCTTTGTTAACAAACTCCGTGCCATTGTCTGTTCGAACTATTCTAACAGTATTGTTGAGTCGAACTTGTAGCTGTTTGATAAGTTTGATGATGACATCAGGAGTTTCATCCTTTGTCCTCAAAAACTTTACCCAAGTAAATCGAGAGTAGTCATCCAACAACTAAAATGTATTTCTTCCCATTTATCGTTTGCACTCTCATTGGTCCACAAAAATCCATATGAAGGGTATGAAGAACTTCCATTACTGAGTTTGTGGGTTTTGGTTTATGGGCATATTTCGTGCTTTTTCCCAATTGGCATCTTTGAACAAAGATGATCTTTTCATACTTTAATCAGGTAATCCTCTTACTAAGTCCTTTCTGGAAAGATTGTTTATGGTGCCAAAGTTCAAGTGATTGAGACGACGATGCCATAACCATGACTTTGTTTTGGAAGCCTTTGACAAAGAAGCAGATGGGAGAAGACTTCATCATGTCTTCGATAGAGATGGTGTATAGGTTTGAACCACGAGTACCTCTTAATAATTCCACACCATCAAGTTCTCTAACGAAGCAAGTATGTTTTCTAAAGGCCACTTTCTAGATCGAATCACAGAATTGACCAACAGAGAACAAATTATGACCAAGACCTTCCACATAATATACCCCGGAGATTACACTTTTGCCAACTACATAATCACCATAACCCATAATTGCTCCAAAATGGTCGTTCCCGAATCTAATTGTCCCGATGAATTTACTCACGAAGTTCATGAGCGCGACCGATCTCCAGGTCATATGCTTGGAATGTACGAGTCCAAGTACCACAGAATGATTTGAACGATCTGCAGTTGAACACGGACAAGAATGGATAGCTGGATAATTGGGATCCCCATGCAAGAATGGGTTCCATTTGGTTAGTAACGATGATTGGAACACCCACATCGAAATAGAAACATCCATATCGAAATAGAAGCAATGGAATCATTAGAAATAGATGTAGTGCTGGTATCCATATTTGACCTATTCAAAGTATGTTCACTTCTTAAAGGAATAGTTCTACCAGTAGGCATCCATTTTCTAGTGGGCATTGTCTTAGCAGTTGAGAAAGCTGATTATCCTTATGGCCAAAAGGTATCCATTGATAACCTATCTTACTAAATGTTCTTCTGTGGGTTTCCACGTTTCTAACTTTCTTTCGCTCTTTGCCTTTTAGCCTTCTTAGCATGATTTTTGCATTAACAATTTTAGCGGGCATTTGACAAAGATTAGACAAAACATTCACATCACATTCATGATTAGCAACAGAATTCAAGTAGACATCATTACATGGTTTGCAAATAGTATCGAATTTGAATTAATTATGCGCCTATGGCTACTACTAGAATCAACACGATTCTTTTTATTCAACTCAAACTTAAAGTTCCTAGGTTGGTCTTCTACTTTCTTCCAATGCACATTCTTAGCTTGCGAGGTCCTATCTTGCTTGGTATTGCACTGGAGGCTTTGACCGCTTGCTTTAATGTCACCGATTACTCGTAGATGGAATTATGGGAACATTAGTTGGTTGATCTACTTTTAGCATTCCTGAACTAGATGTGCAAGGATCTGAACCACTAGAAGGCACATTAGTGTTCACTTTCTTAAAGTTGGGCATGGAATGGTTTGTATGCTTGGCACTAGGCATAGAACAAGGCATCACAGCTTTACCTTTTGCACCTAAGGATTTAGGACATGTTGTAATTAGACATTCTAGCAGCTCCTGA